>VZTR01027998.1:2640-34261 GCA_013400775.1 Chaetops frenatus | reverse complement strand
ACCGGGCACGGCACGGGGGGACACCGGCCATGGGGGGCACTAGGGCACCGGGCAGGCACGAAGGGAGCAGCGGGCAAGGCACGGTGGGGCCCCGGGCCCTTGGCGGGTGCGGGTCCCCGGTCCGGGGCTGAGCCCCGCTCCGCGCTCGGTTCCAGGCGCGGCGGCAGAATGACACGATGGACGCGGGCTGTCCCCGGCTCCCAGACACCGTCCTGTTCGAGATCTTTCTGTACCTGGACCACGCCGACGTGCTCTCGGTGGGGCTCGTCTGCCAGCAGTGGCGCGCCGTGGCCCGCGACGAATTCCTGTGGAAGGAGCTTTTCTACCGCTACTACCGCGTGTCCCGGGATGTACCGCGGCACCCAGGTGCGCTCCGGGGTGGGGGTCTGATTCCGAGGGGCGGCGGCACCTGCTGTGCGTCCGGAACGGAGGCTCCGCTGCCCCCGCTCTGCCCGCCGCTCTCGAGGGGTTGGAAGCCCGAACCGCGTGGCTTCAGCTGTGTCACAGTGCCACGGGCTGAGATACGTACGGGAAGGGCTCTGGGTCTGCCCACACCTTTCAGAAACGGCGGCCAAAGGGCTGAAAAGGCTTTGCCTTTCCCTTCTTTTCACAGAAAGGAGAGTTGTGAGCTCCCTGGGCGGCTGCTCTCTCTGTAGCTGCTGTCCAGGGAGACCCCGGGAGTCGCAGTGAGTCACCCCACTGCTGCATCCCAGCCTGCACGGCATCTCTGGAGTCACTGCTAGCTCGGGCTGCCCGGGACTTGGCAGCGCCTCTGCTGCTGCTCTGCCCCTTCTCCAGCTGGGGCAGGCACTGCCAAAGGCACCATCGGCTGCTCCGGGGCTCCCAGGGGCCGGGCTGTGCAGGGACACCTGAGCCGCTATGGGGGGTGTGTGCTGCTGTGACAGCCCTGGGGGCGTGTGCTGCGTCAGCAGCTGCCCCGCTGTGCCAGGGCAGGTTGGGCTCGATGTGGGCTCACAGCATGAGCTGCTGGAGCCTGGCAGGCCCGTCCCTGGCCAGGCTGTCAGGGGACCTGGGAGTGGCAGCTGTGTGGTCACAGCTCTGCTCCCTGCTGAGCATCCAGTGCTGGAAACAGTTTGGTGCAGTTTGGAAGGATGACCCAGCTCTGTCACACCAGCTGGGACTGGCAGCCCTTGCTGCCCAGGGAGGTTTCTCTCCAAGCAGCCCAAGGAAACGGGAGGGCCGTGCAGGGGGCTCCCAGCTGTTGCTGAGGCAATTGGTCCCTGGGTTGAGAGTTGCAGTGGCTACAGAAGGGCAGGAAGAAATGCCAAGGATGAGGCAGTGGGAGCTGATCTCCTTGCAGCAGGAACACCACTGCAGAAAGGCTCTGCGGGGAGGTGGATGTGATTCCTCCAGGCTGTGTGACTTTGCTCTTGCGAGCCCTGGAAGCTCCATGGGGCGTTCTGAGGATGTTCTCTTTAGGGTTTTTCTGAAGCATTTTGAGCAGGCTTGTTCCCCCCTAGCTTCCTGGAGCTGCTTAGTCAGCTGCCAGCCCTGTTCTTGAGCATTAATTAGGATCAAGCAGTTGATGTAGCTCAGTAAGGTATTCAGGCACCTCCCTGGCTGCTGGAGCTGTGGGCACCCTGCAGAAGGCAGCAGGACAGGGACAGCTGCCAGGCATGGGAAGGGGCTGGAGTGTGAGTTTGGGGAATACCCCTGCCAGCCTGCCTGCCCTGGGCAGCCCCATGGTTGGAGGAGTGGTACTCAGTGGGTCTGTAAGAGGAAGTGTTGGGTTTGCGTGGCCAAATGTGGCCTGCCCAGGCTGTTTCCAGCCGAATAGGCCAGGACCAGGAGGTTCAGAGGAGGCTGAAGGGCCCAGCCTCAAGCAGCACTGGGATGTGCTGGCAGCAAGTTGGTCCCTGCCTGCAGGAGCAGGTGCCTCCTGTGCTGCAGAGTGTTCAAAAAATCCTTCAGACCTGTTCAGTGTCACTAGGAAAGTTGGCCCTTATCCATATACATGTCTAATCCTCTGTGCTTCTTTGGGATTTGCTGCTACAAGAAGTCTGTAGGCTGCCTGGCTGGGCCCTTCATTAAAAACCTTCTTTATTTGTCTTTTATTGTCCATCAGTAAGACTCCCGTGAGTGTGCCCCAGGCTGTGCCCAGCACAGTGTCCAGCTTCTTTTCTTCTCTCTCATTTCTCAAGTCTCTTACCTCATGGAGATGGTTTTTCCTGGTCCCAGGCCCTTTCTGGAACTGTCTTAATTCTGTGTTAGACAAGACAGAGATAATCAGTGCAGAGCTGGGTATGGTAAGGAGCACACCTCGTTGGCTGGAGCTCATGTTCCTTCTCAGGACTGTTTTGTCCTGAGCAAGGTTTTGGTCTGACAGCCAGCACCTCTGCCTGGGCTGCTCCAGCAGGGGTTGTGCTGCTTTGGAAAGCAGAGGGGTGGTGTGGAGCTTACTGGAAGAAAGGGGTTTTTGTGCGTGGGAGTGGGGAGTCTACTGAGGAAAATGCTTAGGGCTGGTAGCTGAGCTGCAGCCCTGAGCTGGTGCCCCAGCAGAGCTCCTGGTCTTGCTCACAGGAGCCAGGACTTTAATAAACTGATGCTATGTTTAGCCCAGCTCTGCTTCCCTTCACTCACCCTCCTGTCCCGTGTCTCTGCTCTGTGCTGCAGGTGCTGTCTCCTGGTACGAGGAGTTCCAGAGGCTCTATGACACCATCCCTTGCGTGGAGGTGCAGGCCCTGAAGGAGCACAATGACCAAGTTTTGCACCTGAGCTTCTCCCACTCTGGCTGCCTGTTTGCATCCTGCTCCAAAGACTGCACAGTCAAGGTAAAGTGGTAGGTGCCCTGCCCAGCCCTTGCAGCCTTGGTCCACTGGGGCTTAGCCCTGAGAGCAGCCTTTGGGAAGTCTGTGGAGAGGTTTGACCAGATGTCCCTGGACTTGGGCTGGTTCCTGTGGGTGCTGAGCTGTTTTGTAAGCCATAGAACTAATGACTCTTGCAAATGTAGCCTTGAGGGCTGTGGATTCCAGTTCCAGTGTGTGTGTGGAGGTGGTTGAGGTGCTTTGCTTTCTAGGTGCAAATCAGTGCCCTGTTGTGCCCTGGGTCTGATGAAGAGTGGGCAGATAATGATCCACTGAAGTGGATCATGTCTTGCATGAGTCGTTGTCCTGCTAGTAATATGTCTGAAGATGCTGGAAACTCAGCTTTGACAGCACCACTCACTGCCTTAACAGCCTCTTCTCTGTCCAATGGAGCAGCAGTTCTCCATTAAGTCTCTCTCCATTTTCTGTCAGGGAAATAGACAGGGATATGGTGAGTGACAGGCAATATGGTGAGTTAAATGGGGTTTGTGATAGCTTGTTTTTCATGTCCTCGTGAGTACTGGCAGAAGAGATAAAGCAGAACCACTCTGGGGCTTCTCAGCAGCTTCCTGACTGTCCATCTCTCTGTAGATCTGGAGCAATGAGCTGGACATCTCCCTGCAGCACAGCTCCAACATGAGGCCGTACAACTGGAGCTACACCCAGTTCTCCCAGTTCAACTCTGATGACTCCCTCTTGCTGGTATCCGGTGTCTTTGTGGGGCCTCACAACTCCTCCTCGGGGGAGATTGCTGTGATCAGCATGGGTAAGTGGGGCTTCCCTGGGGCTCCCTGGGTGAGGGGGTTCCCTTCTTCTTTGGGTGTGTGGTAGCCTTGCCTTAGCTTGTCCTGATACCTGAGCTAAGGGGTTCCAGTCACAGTTCTAGAGGGCAAACGTCACAGACAGCCTTAACTCTGCTTGGGTCACCACAGCAGCACCTCAGAGCAGTGTTTCATGTATTTCGCCTCACTTACTTCTTTTCTGAGTGCCAGTCTGGGTAAGGGTTACCCACATTACTCATCTCAAAGCCCCTGCCTCTGGTGTGTGTGGTGCTGGACATAGAACCACAGAAACCCAGAATGGCTTGGGTTGGAAGAGACCTTAAGGCCATGGGCAGGGACACCTCCCACTATCCCAGGTTGCTCCAAGTGCCATCCAGCCTGGCCTGGGACACTTCCAGGGATATAGGGGCTTCTCTGGGCAACCTGTGCCAGGGCCTCACCACCCTCATAGGGAACAATTCCTTCCCAATATCCCATCCACCCCTACTCTCTGGCAGTGAGAAGCCATTTCTCCTTGTCCTGTCCCTCCATCCCTTGTCCCACGTCTTCTCCAGCTCTCCTGGAGCCCCTTTAGGCACTGGAAGGGGCTCTGAGGTCTCCCTGCAGCCTTCTCTTCTCCAGGCTGGACACACCCAGCTCTCTCAGCCCATCTCCAGAGGAGAGTGGCTAGATCCAGCCCTTAGATCACCTTTGTGGCCCTAGTCTCACCTTTAGGTCTCACAGGGCTTTCTGAGGTGTTGTCACCTGAGTCTCTTTCACTTCTGCTGCAGCTCTGTGTATGTGGCTCATCCCCACTGTTACCTCACCATTTTTGTGCAGAGTCCCACAGTGCCAGCAATCAGGAGTGCAGCAGGAATCAGGAGTGCACAGCTGCCTTGGCCGGAGAGGCCCCAAGCCCCAGGGGTGGGAGTGAAATTCTGTATTTGTTTGACTCGTTCTTGTCCCCAGGGCCTGCTCTGGGCCCCGCCCAGGGAAAGGGTGGGAGGTTGGATTGCTCTGTGCGCTGGCTCTGTGCACTGCCCTGTTATTTTGGTTTCCTTTGTGCAAGGTATCATCACACATCTCTGGAGAAAAGAGAAATAATCTGTCTCTGTAGCAGTGGCTGGGAGCTGGATGGAGGTTGGCCTCTCCTACAGAGACCTGGATGCACTTCCCCTGTCCCACACAGTTTCTCCAGAGCACGTGCTGGAAGTCACTGCCTCACACTCATGTTTCCATTCCAGAGAACTTCACACTGCTTTCCAGGGTGAGGAATAAGCCCTATGATGTGTTTGGCTGCTGGCTGAATGAAACCAACTTGATATCAGGCAATCTGCATCGGATTGGGCGCATAACCTCCTGCTCAGTGCTGTGGCTGAACAATGCTTTCCAGGTGAGCTGTCTTCCTTCCAGCTTCACAGGCAGTGCAGCTTCCTGCTGGCTCCTGGGGAAGGGAAAGCTGCAGGGAAGGATGGCTCAATCCTCCTGTCCTCCCTGTTTGTCTCCTCTGACTTGCCCTCAGGATCCTGAGCTCGAGGCAACCCTTGTGCGAGGCTTCTCCACGCTTGGTATTGTGGTACTCACTACAATATTCTAATTCTGCCCTCAGATCTCATTAACTTTTGCCACATTAATTAGGCTGAGGAGTTGGCTGCAGTGCTCCACAGCATGCGTTGCCTAACAGCAGGGCTGCTGAGGTCCTTGGTAGTCTTGAGGCTGGGCCTAGGACTGCTGTAGCCTGGCGTGTGTCCCAGCAATGGCCCATCTCTCTCTTGGTAGCTGAAGGTGTTCCTGGGAGCTGGAGGCTGAGCTCAGCCCTGCCTTGCCTTGCTGAGGTTTCTTGGGCCAGGTGCTGTCTCTGGTTCTGTAGTCAGACTTGGAGAGCTGAATATGCTGGCCTCAAACTGCTTGTTCACTCCCTGGCACTTGGGCTGCTCAGTCGTGTTCCCCATGTTTTGCCTCTGTTTCAGTGTCACACCTGCACATCCCCATGTTTTATGATTTTAACATGATGGTGACCCCAGGTAAAATCCTCTGGTAACAGAGACCCTTCCCACAGCCACATCTCCATGCTACACTGAGGCATTACCCCTTCCATCCCTGAGAGGCCAAGAAGGACCTTGCCCATGACAGGGGTGTGGGAGTACGGCTGCAGGCTGGGAACAGTGAGGCAGAGAGGGATCTGCTCTGTGTGTCTGGAGCAGATACCAAGCTGCCCCTGCTGAGTGGTACAAGCACACTCCAGGAGCTGGGGGATTCTCTGCCATGGCTGCTTTGGGCCAGCTTATCACAGAGGCCTGTTCCTGAAATTGTTGTCAACCATAGAATATAGAGTATCCTGAGCTGGAAGGGACCCACAAGGATCAGGTCCAGCTCCTGGCCCTGCACTGCAAAGCACCAGGTAGCACCAGGTGATGACCTCAGGCTACAGTGGCAGTGTTTGGGGCAGTGACACAGTGTGAAGGGATCCGTGGGGGCCGATGTCCATGTGCCAGCTCAGGTCTCCTTTTGAACTGTGGGAGTGACATGGGGTGGCTCCTGCTTACTTCTCCCCTCTGCTCACAGGGCATCGAGTCCGAGAATGTGAATGTAGTGAAGAGACTGTTCAAAATCCAGAACCTGAATGCCAGCACCATCCGGACCGTGATGGTGGCTGACTGCAGCCGGTACGATTCCCCGGACCTGCTCCTGGACTACGAGGAGCAGCTGGCTGCTTCCTCCACCTGCCCGGTCTTTGATCTCGGCAGTGATAGCGAGGAAGAGGAGGCCAAGCCCAAGCTGGCTCCGGAGGCAGCCGTACAGGAATTGCCGGATGCGGGGTCTGTGCCAGCAGAGCAGGGGCTGCAGCAGCTCTTTGATGATATCATGGAGGGCCGCGTGGGGCCTGCCATGACCGAGACAGAGCTGGAGACAAAGGTGGCTGAGCTGTTTGTGCGCAACAGAACTAAACCGCCTGAGCCAAACCTGGTCCCCACTGACAGCAACAGCAGGACAAAGTACTTGATCTTCACCACAGGATGCCTCACCTACTCCCCGCACCAGATAGGTAAGGCTTGGTCTGAGCCTGGGGCATCCGTGGCTCCCTGGGGGTCTGGGCTGCAGCTGCACTTGGAATTTGGGTCGGGAAGAGATCTGGTCTCTCTGCTGCCTGTTTGTGAGGTGTGAGCTGCAGTTTGCTCTGGGTTCTGAGAGGCCTCGCCACTGAGGCGCGTTTCACCTCCTCCACTTACCTGAGGGTTTTTTTGCTGCCAGCACAACACGTGGCCAAAGTCATGGCAAGGGCTGAGCAGAAGAGCAAGAAGGAGCTTCTGGTTAAGGACGCCAGCCACGAGCAGCAGTGGGTGCAGGGGCAGGGCAGCAGTTGCCCTGGAGGAGTGTGTGGAGGGGCCTCAGTCATGTTCTCTTGTGGGGATAGACAGGGCAAGCCTGGTCTGAGCAGCACCTGAATCTCCTGGGCTGAGCCAAGGCCACTTTGCAGACCTGCCACACATCAAGGCAGAGGCTTTGGGCTCCTGAATTCTTCCGCAGCCTCCCTGGGCTGAGGTATTTGTGTGATGCCTTTGAACTCTGTGACTCCCTGGCTGGCAGCCAGCACTTGCAGTACAGGCTGCTGCTTGGAGGGCTGGACTCTGGGGTCAGTTCCTGTCCCACCATGAGTCACTGCAGTGTCATTTGCCCCTTGGTTTGTGTGCAGAACTGGCCCTGTGCACCTGCTCTGTGCCCACAGGACCTGGAGGACCTCACTCTGTGCTCACCTCCACTCTATGCAGTGCTGCTCCAGCCTGAAATCCTTGAGTTCCCATTTGTCATGCTGGTTTCAGGTTGAGCAGCCTGTCCTGCTGACTCATGTGTGTCTGAATTTGGAACGGGGAGCATGGTGCTGTGGAAGTGAGAATGAAGATGCTGGTGAGCAGCACCAGTGGGATGGAAGAACACGTGTCCTGTCCCAAAAGTCCCAGGCTTAGGGGCAGAGATATTGGGAATGGCCTTGGACTTGGGGCTGTAGTGGGATGTCACCCGTGTCTTGTTGGGATGCAGGAAAGGGCTAACACCAAGGGTGTTGTTAGCAATTCCCACAGAGGGGTGATGGGATGGGATGGGCCAGGCCACCTTCCAGCTCCCACTGGACCTGGCTGAGGATGAAGCCCGTGTATGCCCAGGAGCTACTGAGGCTCTGGGGTCCTCCAGGAAGCCGTTGGGGATGGACCATTTGTGGTTAGTATTTTGGACCTCTGCAGAGCTGGAAGGGGACAGAGCTTGACCCATCACTTGTCTCCATTAGTCAGGAAGTTCAGAAGCTACAAAGCACTTGAGCACAGTTTGGGTTTAAATGTCTGGTTATTGAGCTTTCTGGGGCAAATCCCCACCTGCATTTGACAGTGTCAGGGGAAAGCTCTGCCACAGCCAGTGCATCTGCTGGGCTGCTCCAGGCAGGTTACTGCAGAGAATGAGCACAGCCCAGGGAAGAATTTAGGAAAACCCTTCTACAACTAGCATGTCTCCTGGGCCAACACAGCTTCCCTGTGCTCCAGAGATGGGCTGGGGCGAGGTTTGGCTGTACCCACAGACACTGGGATCTCCCTGTCTGGGGTTGGATGTGCCAGGACGTTGCTCATGGGCAAGGTCCTGGCCCAAAGCCCACCTGGAGAGCTGAAGGAGCCCAGCCAGGGCAGCAGCCCTGTCCCAGACCCTGCCCAGTCAGCTGGCTCTCCTTTCTTAGCTGCACCAAGGGAAGCCCCTCCCTGAAGCCTGGGACCTCCTCCAGCCTTGCTGGCTGCAACCTGTGGAGCTGCCTCCGTCTGCTCTCTGTCCCACAGGGATTAAAAGGATCCTGCCCCATCAGATGACGACTGCAGGGCCGGTGCTGGGGGAGGAGCGGCGCTCGGATGAGTTCTTTGACTCCCTGGATCACGTCATCGACATCCATGGGCACATCATCGGCATGGGCCTCTCCCCTGACCACCGGTGAGCACAGTGGTCAGCAGCTGCCACGGTGGGCAAGAGCTGCTCATGGGCTCTGTGGGGTGACCAGGACACAGAGCAATTGTGGTGGATGCCTGCTGGTGAGGTGTTACTGCTGAGCATTGGCCACGGCAGGAATGTGTTCCTGAGCCAGCTGAGGACAGGGTGGCTCCTTCTGAGAGTGGAGGAGCTGCCCACACCTATGTCTTGTTCCTGAGGCAGATCATCCAGAGGAATCCTAGGATGGTTTGGGTTGGAAGGTATCTTAAAAACCATGTAATCCCTACCCTCCTGCCTTGGGCAGGGACACCTTCCACTCTCCCAGATTGCTCCAAGCTCTTTCTACTTGGCCTTGAACATTTCCAGGCATGGGGCAGCCACAGCTGCTCTGGGCAACCTGTGCCAGGGCCTCACCATCCTCATAGGGAAAAATTTCTTCCCAATGTCCATCTGCCCCCTGTCATTGTGAAGCCATGCCCCTTTGTTCTGTTGCTCCAGGCCCTTGTCACAGTCCTTCTCCAGCTCTCCTGGAGCCCTTTTAGGCACTGGAAGGGGCTCTGAGGTCTTCCTGGAGCCTTCTCTTCTCTGGGTGAACACCCCCAGCTCTCCCAGCCTGGCTCCAGAGCAGAGGGGCTCCAGCCCTTGGAGCATCTCAGTGGCCTTCTCTGGAGCCCAGCATCTCCACATCCGTCGTGTGTTGGGTTCCCAGAGCTGGAGGCAGCTCTGCAGGTAGGGTCTCATCTGAATGGAGCAGGGGGTCAGAGTCCCCCTTCATGTGCTGCCCAGAAGACACCCCCATCCTTAAAGATAGTTTCAATGGGATTAGAGAGTGTTATGGTTTGACCTGACCCCTAGAGCCACCTTTCAGGTGCGGTGGTCCTTTCCAGACGTGGCCAGGAGCGTTCCAGCAGCCTGGATTTCAGTGAGCTGGGCTGCAGGTTCCACCCCTGCTGTGCCAGGGGGCTCTTTGAGCTCTGGTGCCGTGCAGGTAACCCCTCTCTGCCCTCCCCAAGGTACCTGTATGTGAACAGCCGAGCCTGGCCCCGGGACTGCATCATCTCGGATCCGATGCAGCCGCCTCCCATCGCTGAGGAGATCGACCTGCACGTGTTCGACCTGAAGACAATGAAGGAGGTGAAGCGAGCGCTGCGCGCGCACCGGGCCTACACACCCAACGAGGAGTGCTTCTTCATCTTCCTGGATGTCAGCAGGGACTTTGTAGCGAGGTGAGGGGGTGGGCAGGATCCTGACCCTGCATGGGATGGCCAGGTGAGCAGAACACTCCTGTGTGTTGGGAGCAGAGCAGGGAATGGGGTTGGAAAGAACAGGGGGACTGACTCGGAAGGTGCTGATAAAGCGTGGCTGCCCTGGTCCTGCTGTAAATCCCTGAGGAAAAGGTAAATCTGGGGCTGTAGTGGTGGCAGGTGGTAAAGGCCCTTCTTGGGGCTGCAGGTGCTATGAGGTGAGCTGAGGGGCCCTGGATCCCAAAGGGAGCTGCCTGCACAAGATGAAGCTCATGGAGACAGGGGCTGGGGTACCCTCTGTCCCCATCCCTGCAGAAGGACAGGGATTGGAAGAGCAGGGTGTGGGGGCTGCTGGGCTGACACTGGGGCCAGTGAGACACCCTGACCACTGTCTCTCCACCCCAGTGGGGCAGAGGATCGACATGGCTACATCTGGGACCGGCACTACAACATCTGCCTGGCCAAGCTGCAGCATGACAACGTGGTTAACTCAGTGGCGTTCAGCCCAGTGGAACAGGAGCTGCTGCTGACAGCCAGTGACGACACTACCATCAAGGTGTGGCGGTCCCCTCGGGCCGTGCGTGTCCGGCAGGCCAGGAGGCCCCGGCCCAGGAAACTGCTCTTCTCCTGGCTCATGAACCAGAAAAGCTGAACCCAGGTACATCTGCTCCTGCAGCTTCCTCACTGCAACACCTCCTTCTGAGCTCACAGAGCCCTGCACAGAGATGAGCTCTAGGCACACAAATCCTATGGCTGAGCCAGGAGGGGCTCTGGCAGCAGGAATCACCTCCTTCTTGAAGCATCGGCTTCAAACAGGACATAAGAGCTGGGGCCCTGCTGTGGGCCTGTCAGGCAGCAGCTGAGCTGGTCACTGCAGGGTGACCTCCCACAGCTTCTCACCAGCGTTGCTACTTGGGCACAGCTCTCTGAGCGAGCTCTGGGCTCAGGGGACACTGAGGCATGTCCAGCGTGGGTCTGTGTGAGCGGGGAACCGCCAGCTGCAGAGCGCTTGGCAGGAGCCGTGGTGCAGCTGCGCTGCCTGACTGCAGGACTCTCTTAATATTGGCGTTTGATTAATGTGTATTTGTCCCAAAGCTCCATGGGCACCTCATCTGGCTGCTGGGGCATGTCAAGTGCCTCCTCCCCATGGCACCTCCTCCCCAGGAGAGCAGCAGGGAATGGGGCAGTGAGGGGGCAGTGGGGCTGGAGCTGGGGGTCTGACTGGCCCCAGGGTCTGTGTGTTGATATCCCCAGTTTCCAAACTTGGGAGGGGGGGAGGGCTGGTGGTCACATGGTGTTGGCTTTGCCTCTGTCTTCCTCTGAGTAGCACTTCAATAAGCTATGGATCGGGAACATATTTATTGTGGGGGATCTGTTGTCCCTTTCTGGGGTACGTGTGAGGACAGCTTACCTCCTGCCCATGCTACCCAATCGTGGCACTTTAGGTTCTCTTGGTATGTTCTCTGTGAATAGGTGTAGGCACCCATGGGTGCTGCAGGTATTCATGCAGCTGCAGGTGATGGGGATGGAGCCTCCTGCCTGCAGTGACGTCTGAATAAGCTCCCTGTCCCTGGGACTGACCTGCCATGAAGGAGTCAGCTCCTCCAGGACCCCACAGGCAGTGGGGACAGTCACTTGGAGTTATTTTGGACTCAGTGGTGTTCCCTGTCTGTCCCTTGAGCTTCTCTCCCTGTAAGCCTGTCCGAGTCTAGAATTAAGCTCCTAATCTTGACCTGGCCTCAATGGGGCCCCCAGGAGCTGCTGTGGCTCCTGGAAGCAGGGCTAGAAGGAGCCGCAGGGGGAGGTATTTTGGGGCCCCCCGGAAGCCCTAGGGCAGGAGCCTGTGCCATTCCCAATCTGCAGCTGCTGATAGAGCTGACAGAGGTGGCAGCTGCTGTCACAATGGCACTGATGGCTGTAGCAGCCTCTGCAGCAGGAGGGTCGGTACCTGAGTCCTGCTGTGCCCCAGCTTCATCCAAAACCCCCGTACTCAGGTTTTCTGTCATGAAATGAGGGGTTCCTTCATGTGTGTGTGTGCACACAGGCTCCACATCCTGCTCTGTCCAGTCACACAGCGAAGGAGCAGCCTCTCCCTCCTCCCCCAACTGTGAACTCTCCACCTGTGGCTCGGTGCAGCAGCGAGCAAGGCACTGAGGTGTTGTTTGTACTGAGTTTTGCTCTTCACTCTGGCATTGAATAAATACTCTGCTAAAGCATCTCTGCAATGTGAGCTTGTTTTTCCAAGCAATGTTCTGCTGGGGCAGAGCTGAGGCCAGGACTGTCACAGGGCTGGGCTGGAGCACTGCAGGAGCTGCTGCCCAGCCTGTGCTTACCTGCCTTGGGCTGGGGAGTGTGGGTAGAGAGCTGTGAGCAACAGGAGAGAGGCAGGGGATGGCCGAGGGGCAGCAAGAGTCCATGGCAGCCAGGGCTGAACACTGCAGGCTCCAGGACAGGCCAGGGGCTTGATCCCTCCTGGATTTATGTTTTTCCAGGCACAGAACAGGTAAGCAGAGAGCCCTCCAGTGCTGTTTGGCATTGCTGTGCCACAGTAGCCTCCTGAGCTGCAATGCCACTGTCCCCTCATTGCCATTTGCATCTTCCTGCTGCAGCAGCTGCTGTGGTATGAAGGGGGTCTGGGGGGTTCCCAGAGGAGACAGATGCCCAGAGCCATCCCTTGTGTTTGTCTCTTCTTCACATGGTGAGTAGAGGCCACCAGGCTACTGCCCCCACATGGGTTTATTCCTGGGGCTGGTGCTGCAGCTTGGGAGGGGCAGGAACAGGCATCCTGCAGGCACTGAGCTCCCAACAGCAGCAAGGGAAAAGCAGCATGTTCTGGAGGAGCTCAGAGCTGTTACCACCCAGGAACAGGGGTATTGGATTTGCCTTAGCAGCAGCAGAACCAGTGGAACTGCTGGCCCAGCGTGGCTGCACTGGTTCCTGATGGCCTTTTGGCCCAGTGGAGCTCCAGCAGCCAGACTCCAGCTCCTTCCCTTCCCAGTACAGCCCACCTTGTTGCCTCCTTGTTTGGGAATCCTCCTGCAGGGAGGCAGGAGCTGGGGGAGAGCTCCCAGCACAGAAATAATGCCCCAGCACAGAAACCCCACCACCACGAGGCAATCCTCCCCCATGCTGTGCCCAGCATCCCCTGGCTCATACACAACGATGCTGTTTAAACAGTTTTTATTAGTGGTTCTGACCATACCACACCCTCAAGGAAAACAAAATGTAGTTCACAGTGCCAGACTGAGATGGTGTGGTCAAAAGGGAAAAAAGCCCCACAAAAATCCAGCAGTGGCTTGTGTCCAGTGGCCGCCAGGCTGGCAGAGCTGTGCCCAGGAAAGGGCTGGGCCCCTGCCTGCAGCACATGGGCACAATTCCTGCTGCCAGCTCCAGAGCTGCTAAAAGCCAAAAAAGGCCTGGAGAGCGTCAGCAGCACCAGAAGGGTGGGGAGGAAAAAGCTCCTTGCAGGAGGGACTGACAGGCCATGTTTCCCCTCCAGCAGTAGCCCCGTGGCCTGAAGAGCTCAGCCTGAGCTTTGGTGCAGAACCGACTCTCCCACCGACCTTCCAAAACATGTGCTGGGGCAGGAGGACCAGCTCCACCCTGGAAGCAGCCCAGACCCCCCCAGCTGAGCCAGCATCTCCACAGTCTCTCCTGGCACTACCTGGCCAGAGCTGCAGGCAGCACCCCACAAGCAAAGACATTCTGATCAACACAGAACAAGCTCCCCTCCACATAACAATTCCCAGCGATTCTATGAGCAGAGCTGATGTTCCTCCCCAGGCTTTTCCAAGCATCCCTAGGGAGCTGCTGTGGATGGGAGCAGGGCTCTGCTAGCCTGGATTTTCCTTATAAGGCACAGGGTGAGAGCAGCAACACAGGGCTTGATCTGTCCCTTGGGACAGGCTGGAGGGGGCTTGCACAAAGGGAAGGATCCTTTCACCCCTCTCCCACCTCCATTAGGCTGTGCTGTCACCAGCTTCTGTCCCCCTCCCCAAACATCAGGGCCTGGGTCTGTCCCCCTGGCCAGCACAGCAGCCACGGGTGCAAGAGGTTCAGTTTGGGCTGGGGTTCAGCTCAGCCTGCAGGACACTGGGCACCCCTGAGTTCCTGGGCAGCAGCAGGGACAGGTCAAAAGAAGGAACCCAGGGACAGAAAGGGGACAGGTTGGCTGCAGGTTCAACGTGGGGCCAAGTGGAGAAAGAGTTCCAGGGTGCTGTCACCTGGACCTAGCTGGCCCATGGGTCCCAAGCTCAGGGATGGGGAGGAACAGTGAGGGAGAACTGCTGGTGGTGACTGCAAGCCCTATGGGAGGGCGGGGGCTGGCCAGAAGTGCCTACTGCCTGGGCAGACAGTACACATCCCACAGCCTGAGGTGACAGTGCCCAGACAGGGCAGTGCAGCTGCAGATGGATGTGGAGCTGGACGGGAGCAGGAGCCCTGGGAAGGCTGGTGGAGCTGTCCAGCCGTGGGAGTGAAGCCGGTTCAGAGCCTGTGCCTTTGCCTGTGAGCAAAGACAGCACCCAGTGTAGCACTCACCCCACCCAGCACTGCTTGGTACACGGGGCAGGGCCTGGGGCTCTCAGGGTGCACACTGAGCTCTGTGTCACCCTCCTCTCCTGCCACAGGAGACACAATCTCCACAGCAGATTCGCTTCTCTTTCCCTACAGGCATCCCTGGTGCTGCCCCACACTCCCTCCTGGGCAGCAGCACCTCCTGTCCCATTCCACACTCCAGGATACACCACCCGCCACACACCCAGTGAGGGCTGGACTCAGGGCTCCCCCACCGTGCAGCTGGGTTCAGGACACTCCTAACACAGCAAACTAGTCCATGTCTCTCTTGCCCAGCTGGCACTGCATCTGTCACACACCCTCCTTGTCTCCTTGAGTGTGGAGCAACCAGCAGTGAAGAGCCATGGCACCCCACAGCACACAACTTCCAGGAACACACAGATCTCAGAAGGAAATCCTAGACAGCTGAGCCAAAATCCACAGGAGGTGGAGCTCAGGCAGGGCAAACCGCTGTTTTACTACAGAGAGCTGTGGATGTCAGCTAAACTGGTAGAGCAAGAGCTGCACTGGTTTCCACTGGAGTCCAGACAGCAGCAATTCAGACACCCAAGCCCCTGCAGAAAATCTTCCATATCCCACAGCCTGCCAGTGTCCACCCAATCCTCTCCTCAGGAAAGAGGGCTCTCATCACACACCTCATTTCCACTCAGAGCAAAGGTCCCTTTCAGGAAGGGCTTTTCCCCTCTCTGTGCCCCCTCCTCACTCCAAGACCTGCCTAAAGTGCAGCACAAGCCAGGGATGCCCCGGGCAGGGCTGGCTCCACGCTCACTGCTCCGAGGTCAGGAGGGTTAGAGGCCCGTGAGATCAACGATGGCTTTAATAAAGATGGCATCATCACGCACATAGGAGTTCTTGGCTTCCATGATGGACACGGGGCAGAAGAGGGGGCAGCCACTGGCGATGTTCATCTCCGTGACAGGGCGCTGGAAGGACGAGGATGTCACATCAGGGCGGAAGGCATCGATGATGTGCTCCCGGTTATTCTGGTCCAGAAGCATCAGGGTGACCTGTGGGGAAAGGTGAAAACATAGGGGAATGGCTGAATAAAAGACACATGGAAGGCCAGCCCAGTGACCTGCTGTAACACATGCAGATACCAGCAGCCACAGCCACCCTGTGTGCCTGCAAATCAGGGAAATGCCTCTGAGTGGGGCCAGCGGAGAACGTCACCTTAGTAACATCCTGTAGAAATCTTCTCCATCCTCACGTCCTGCCTGTCACTGAAAACTTCCCTGTGACAGCACAGGGCTATCGGACTGACTGAAAACCTACACCTTGCTCCCAGCACCGACACTGAACACAGGTATTTTCCCTGAGCCAGGGCTGTTGTCCTCTCTGCACTTGCTCATGCCCGCTCTCTCAGTCTCCACATGTTCCACAAACATGTGGTGCCCAGGAGCTGAGATTTGAGCTCTTGACATGGACTGAGCACCTGCTGTCCCCAAGCTCTGAGGCCACCACAACCTTCCGTTGCCCTCAACTCCTGCAGAGGCTCTTTGGTGTCCAAACATCCCATGTCACCCCCTTGCCCCATAGCACAGCTGGTGATCTCAGCACACCTGGGAGACCCCCAGGGCAGCCAACACAGAGCCGTTCTCCTCTGCCTTGCCAAGAAGGCCAGAGTGCCAAACCAGAGAGGCCATGGCTGGACATGGTGGGCTCTGCTCCAGACCCACCTTCTGGTTGAAGGGCCACCGCAGCAGCGCGTCGTTGGGTCCCTTCATCACCACAAAAAACAAGGACAGGTGGGTCCCACGCCCGGTGCCGTCCCCGTTCAGGTACACGCGCAGACACATCTTGTAGCCATACTTGCTGGTGTAGAAAGCTGTCAGAGAAGTGTGGAACACACACAGTGAGGGTCCAATACAGCACAGCCTGGCACCAGCAGGTCTCTCTGAACTCTGAGGGCTCATAAGTTTGGAATCTGGGAGAAGCCAGGTCTGGGTTGCACCAGACATGGTCTGGAAAGCCCAAGGTCAGGCAGTGCAGCCCCTGGCCTGAGCAGACGCTGTGCACTGAGCAGTCGCTGCCAGTCCCTGGCTGTTTCCCCACTGCCAGGGGAGATCTGCCCCAGAGTTGGGCCATTCCTCCAGCACCCCAGTGCTGAAGGAGCTGTGGTTCATGGCAGTAACACTGGCGAGCAGGAACAAACCCCCCCTATAAGGCACCTTGCTGGGGGCAGAGCACCTTCAGCACCCAGTGCCCCTGCTATGAGCTGGGACCTGCCATGAGACCCACACCCAGCTGAGATGTAAAAGATTTTGGGGATTTTGCACACCTGGAGAGAAGATGGCAGGAGAGCGGCCTGTTATTGCCTCCTGACGCTTCCGGGCAAACTCCGTTATCTTCCAGATGAAAACCCCATCGTAGGTGGAAGCTTCCAAGTTGCGGATCTTCTCCTCCATCTCAGCCATGGCCAGGTCTTTGAGCCCAATGCTCCTCTCCAGCTGCCGGACCTGCTCAGTGGGACACATGGGGCAGGTTAGAAACACGTGGACTGTGGGGCCCAGGAGAGCCAGCAGACCCCAGCAGACCCCAGCAGACCCCAGCATCCCTTCAGGGCTGCTCCTTAGTGAGAGACTTTCTCCAGAATGGACAGGGAGCATGGGAGGGAGAAATCAAGCAACATAAACCAACCCACTGAAGGTTCCTTCTGCACCCTGTCACTCTGGAGAAGATCTATCAATACAGCTCAGTGCTTGAGTTGGAAACTTTTTCGTAGCCAATGTAAAAATCCTTCCAAGGAGCTATTCCATTGGCTGAGCAGCACAAGAAGTGAGGATGAGGAAAATAATCCCCAATAACTCAGCACTGTGACAAAACTAAATTGAGAAAGAAAAGAACCTACACCCTCTGGAGGGTTCATCCCTGCCAGCTCACACAGGGTGATGCCAGGTCCCTTGCCCAGAGAGCACAGGTACGCTGCAAACTGCACGGCTCCAGGTGCCAGAACACTAGGAGCACTCCACAGGGACTCTGCTGGAGCAGACTGGTGGAGGCAGCTCCTTCACACCTCCAGCCTGTTGCTGCAGGCAGCAGCACTGATGGCACTCCTTTGGCAAAGGCAGCACTCCTTTGGAAAGGTCTGGAAGGTGAGCAGCCCCACAGACTCAGTGAGATGCAGTGCAAGGAGATGCAGTGAAATTCTGGATGCTCTGGCTCTTGTTGGAAAATTTCGCTGAGGAAGAACCCCTTGGTATCTGCCCTTCTTGATAATTAACAGAGATTTGATGCTTTACACAGGTCAGTTAAATTCCCAGCTTTTCCAAGGAGCTGCTGAGGGTTAGGCACAGGCATAAAGGGTATTTTAGTTCTGCCTTCAGATTTGTGGAGTTTCAGGGCCAGATGGTGAAGCTCTGCTAGCTCATGACACAGAAAGGAAACAGGAAACAGCCTCTGTTGGGAGTGCAGGGAAGCCCAGGTGAGCAGTTACACACCTTGTTGCTCAGCGTTTCAATTTTCTCCTGGTCCAGCCGGTGCTGGCGGCTGTAGGCTTCAGCTGTCAGGGATACTCTCTCCACCTCCCGGTTGAGCACACAGACAATGTTCTCAAAGGTCACTGTTTTCCTCTCGAGGGCCTCACACCTTCCCAAGAGCTCCAGGGACCGGGAGAGCTCTGACTCCGAGCATAGTGAGTTTGCTGCCAGCAGTGGGGAGCTGTTTTGTGGTGAGGAAAGGACAGGAAGGGCTTTCGGGTCCCTAGCACCAGCCTTGAGGCTGAGCACAGAGCTCAGCAGCATGTAGAGATGCTCTGCCAAACACTTGCTTTCATGTTCCAGGAGCTTTTCATTTTCCACCTACACGAAGAGAAATACATCCCCCATTCAGCATGTGCAATCTACACTGTCACCATCCAGAGAAGAAATTCCTCCTATCCAGGTCATAACATCAGCTTTAAATTTATAATTTATAGGGGGAAAAACAAAGAAAGAATTAAAAAATGTGTTATGGTGGGGGTGGTGTGGGTTTTTGTTTTGTTTTAGGAATGCTTCAAATCACATACAATGAAGGATGCTAAATGCTTTCCCCAGCTGTACCAGTCTGCTCTGCCTTCCTCCAACCCCTCCCAGAAAAGCTCTGTCAGATGTACCTCACAACAACAAAGGAAAGAGCTTCACATAACCCCCTGGAGGAGGCATTTATATGAACATCGCCACTGGAACCTGGAAAAACTAAGTGACATAGAGAAATATGGCCTGGCCCCAGTTCTTTGCTTACAGAACCACTGTAATCACAAGTCATTATATGCTTGCCTGGATTCAAAGAGACCTTAAAGCTCATCCTGTCCCACTCTCTGCCTTGGGCAGGGACAACTTCCACTAAACCAGGTTGCTCCAAGCCCCATCCAACCTGGCCTTGGACACTTCCAGGGATCCAGGGGCAGCCACAGCTTCTCTGGGCACCCTGTGCCAGGGCCTCCCTATCCTCACAAGGAACAATTTCTTCCTAAAATCTCATCTAAACCTGACCTCTGGCAGTGTGAAGCCATTCCCCCTGAAAGCAGCATAACCATCAGAGTCCCAAAGCACTCAGGGTGCTCTTAAAAGTAGGAGGAGATTTCCTTCCACAGAAATTTAATTCCTGGGACACCCAGACTCTGCACAGCAGATTATGTGAAGCTCCATGTGCAAAGGATTTAATCAAATACCTGAAGGAAAATACATGCAACAGTTTGAGCAACAGCAGTTTGCAGGTGAACTCTAACCCTGGGACTGAAAAGCCCCAGGGTAACCCAAGAGAGGAGCCCTTACCACCTCAGCACAGCCCACAGCCTCGAACCGGCAAGGTACTTTGGATCTGCCACATGTCTTCACATGGTCCCGAAACTAGAAAGGCAGGAAGGAAGGCAATGTTAGATCTTACGTGTTTACAGTGCTCCCTTTCCACCCCACTGACATTTGGGAAACTGCAGCCAAGCTGAAGAATGCCCAAGCTGTGGCTAATCACCAGCTGCCACAGTGCCCACTAAACCTGGGCTCTGCCTGCCATCAGGTGTGACTTTCACTGGAATACAAATACTGCCCTGACCCCTGAAGAAAGCTTAACTTCTCCTTCCCTTGATGGCTGGGAGGTCTCACTGCTCACCTGCACATTTTTTCTCACATGCAAGAGAGAAAAAGCAATTGGTACAGGTACGAGCTGTGGATGCAGAATAATGAGCTTCCCTGAGGGCAGAGGAAAGGGAGGCATAGGCAACAACCCCATGAAACAAGGGCACATTTCATTTTGGGCACTGCACACAGCTCTGGTCAGGACATGCCAAAGGTTGGTATTTTTACCTCCATCCCAGCATTACATTTCTGCAGAGAGGTGCCACTAACTCCTCAGCACTGAGATGACTCGTTCAGGTTCCCACACAGTGCATGATTAATCCAACAAGCACTTGGCACAGCTTCAGCTTGGGTCTAGTACACCCCTCACTATCAGATACCAGAGCTCTGTTCTGAACCACCACCATATTCCCTCCCCACTTAACTCCTACATCTGCTACAACAGATGTCAATTAAAACTGGTTTTAAACCACTTTTTAAAAGCCTTCTAGATCCATCTGGCTTGTGTAATGAGTCGGGTTACTCAGAGCTAACATGGCAGCAAATCATCAACAAGAGTTAAACACAGGAGTTAATATTTAAACACGGGGTAGATCACCCATGGAGATCCCATGAGCTGGCTCCCTGCAGGGCTTCAGCTCCCAGCTGCAGATAAGCCAGCCTGTACCTCAAACCCCAGCCTGCAGATAAGGTGGGCTGCACTCCCAGCCCCAAGCCCCTCCTTATGCTGCCCATTTGGAAGAACTCTTTTGTTCCTCTTTCTGCTGCCTCTGTTGCCCTGCCCTGCTAAAGGGCTTTTACCAGCACTGCTCCTAAGAATATTTGCCTGTAGAAGGCAAGATGGTTTCAGATGAATGTGCTTTTTGAAAATGTTTCCCAAAACTTGAATTTTTCAGACTTTTGAGCCTTGTCCCAGCAGCCTGGAGATGCTATAGGCATGGATTTCATTATATGATTAATTAGATATCAATTAATATAGTTGGGCTCTTTCCAAAACTGCAGCAGTGGTTGATGCAGTTGCTCTACATAGAACATAAACTCATGAGTGTGCTTTTCCCACAGAGGCTCTGGCCCAGACGTGGTTCCAAGGGAGGTGACACTGGCAGCACCAACACTGACCTGCAAGTGCCCCTGAGCCACATTCCCTCACATCCATCCTTATGGGAAACTCACATCCACACTAACAGCTGACACTCGGTTGTTTTCCCCACTTCATTTCTTCATGGACTCTGTTCCTCCCTGTTCCCAGAATGCCAAGCTCAGCCCATCAGGACACCAAATACCCCCCACAGCACAGGGTTGGATGGATACCTTCTCCCTGGGTATCTTCTTCCCACAGCCTTCACAAGTCAGCGGGAATTCAGGGCAGACTTCATCATGAGCCTGTGAAGGAACGTACAGGAGATATTTGTTCTCAAATAAAAGCCACACGGAGGGTCTGTAAATCCACCCGCAAAGGTGGGTTTACACTTTATTACAGCCGAGCGCTGGATTTACCAACCTAATCTCAGACCTTGGTCACACTGATCCCTCTGAGCTGCTGACTTATCCTGTGACCTCCAGGCCACCCCGATTTTGGATGCCTATGTAGCCTCAACCTCTATTTAAAAGCTACTATAATGATTTTTTTAAAAATCAAATTATTTCTTTGATGGCCAAGATAATCAATGGGAAACTCCATTTATGGCTCTGCCAGGAGAAGACACATTCAGGCAGGTTGAGTGGAGTGAGCCACTACCTCAGCAGGATAATTTGGATAATTTTTTCACTGTAATGGTTATCAGTTAACTAAGGTATAGGCCCAGTGCCAGCTCATCACTGAGCAGTCTGATTGTATCTTCACATTTGAATTAGAATACCATTTTTCAACCAGAAAGAAAAGTATTTTTAAACTGTTTCGTTTACCAGTCCCTGCATACAAGCACCTGCCCCTGCAGCCAGAGTCAGGGTTCTGTGATGGCCAGAGAGGCTGAACAAATGACCAGGGCAACGTGATCCTCTGTCCTCAGTAGACTCTTGGGCAACAGTGCTGGCTAAATTGGGAATGCTGGAACATGCCTCTGCTTCTGTGTCATTGCCACACTGCTTAAACCTTCTCATTATACACCCACCAGTTGAAACAAGGCATTGGAAACACCATGAATATGCAGATCAAAACTCAAAAGTCAAGAGCACTGAAGTCTCCTGCCATGGTAGGGACAGAAAAAAAATCCAACCATTTCTAATGCAGCCATCTGAAACCAGATGTTTGAAAACTTGGTCACATTGAATCTCTGTTGCCTTCTGGGGGAACATGCACAAACCTCACCCTGTCACACATCGGGAAGTTGAAAGTGAAACCAGCAGTAGCTCCATTCTGGCTTCTTGGTCACTCTCTCCTTTTTATGCTTTAAGTGAGTCACAAACTCCGAGTTTCACTGTGTGTCCCTGGAGAGATGATCGGGGGTTTGGGGGTCACTGCTGCCTGCAGAGGGGGAGGAGGAGGAGGCCAAGTGCCTGCCTTTATCCCACTCACTCAAAGGGGCTGAGCCCTTTCTTCTACCCTCCTACTGCTCTCATGTTCTAGAAACATCCAATAACAGCTACCCCACAACCCACAAAGCACTGGCAGAACAGACGGTCTGGTTGAAAGAAGAAAACTTCACTGTAGAGGCAACTATTTTAAAAGGGACTATTTTAAACTTATGGTCTCCCATGCCAACATGCCAGGTGTGAAACTGCCACCCCCTCCACACTCCCCACCTCCCAGCATTTATCCTCCATCCTGACTCCCCCCTGCACCACAAGAGTGGGCAGCCTTGCCTGCAGCACGGCAAGGAAACCAGCCCTGCTGAGTTCAAAGTGCAACTGTTCTGTATGTAAATGGTTAAAGACACCCAGAAGCTTCAGCCAGCACAGATCCAAACATTTCTGTATAAACAGTTTCAGGCTCTTCTGGAAACCCCTGTTCCTCCCGCCCCACACAGGCATCAGAACAGAGACGGATGGATGGTATCAGTGCTGGAAGAGTTCCAAGCCACCCTGGAGCCAAGAACAGGGGTTGGCGCTCTCTGCCACACTCCACTCCCCCAGCAATGGGGCAATCCTCCTGTTTATACCTTTCCCAAACCCACAGCTGTAGCTTCTGTGACAGGGATAAGCACCACTGACATCCAGGCATTTGCTTGGAAAGTTTTTGGGAGCTCTAGAAAGCCATGGCTGTGAGTGGGGCAGAACAGGCACTCTTCCAGAGGGAACCAGAGTGGAAATCAAGTTGGGCAGGCGTCAGAGGGAGGGGACAGCCATGGAAGAATTAAAGTGGACCTGGAAGGCAACGGCTCACCCAAGGAGGCACACACCAGCCTGCAGCATCCAACAGCAGGAGCAGGAAAATCACGTGGGGCAGAGTTAACAGCAAAAAAGCTGCATATTTTTTAACTGGCAGTATTTGCAGTGGAAGTTTCTCTCTGGACACTTTGGTAGCAGGATGAGGCAGTTCCATCCGGGACAGCAAGGGCAGCACTCTGCACTGCAGCTGTGCAGTGGACTGCAGGCATAGAGAGGGAAAAGTGGGTTTTAGTAAGGGCAGCTGATCCCTGGAGCACACAGTGATCATTCCTGAGGAGGCTGAGGGCAGACCTCACTGTGCTCTGAAGCTTCCTCACAATGGGCAGCTCTGATCTCTGCTCTGTGTGCCAGTGACAGGGCTGAGGGAATGGCTGGACGAATGACAGGACAGGGTTAGAATGGATATTAGGAAAAGGTTCTTCCCCCAGAGGGTGCTGGGCACTGCCCAGGCTCCCCAGGAAACGGGCACAGCCCTGAGGCTGCCAGAGCTCCAGAAGCCTTTGGACAGTGCTGTCAGGGATGCCCAAGGTGAGATTGTTGGGGAGCCTGTGCAGGGACAGGGGCTGGGCTGGATGATCCTGGTGGGTCACTTCCAGCTTGGGATATTCTCTGGTTCTATGACAATGCCAGAACGAGCTGCTTCCCTACTTCTCCCTCAGCCAATAGGGAAAACTGCAGTTTAATCTGATCACCATTTCCCCTCTCAGGGCATTGCTAAATTCGATTTCAACTCTGGAAGAGGTTTCTGCTGGAAATGGTTATCTCCATACCCTGGTGGCAGAGCAGGATGTGCCCTGGCTGTCTGGCTGCTCTGCTCATAACCTGCCACATCCGCACAGGTCCAGTTTTCTGGAGGCCTTGTAACCACGTTAGGAATCCATCAGCATGACACTGGGTTCCCCCTCCAGCGAAGGGACAAGGCCACTGGGAAATGCCACTGTTGAAGCAGCTGCTGTGAGATACCTCTGCCAGAGCCTGTGGGAAGGTCACAGAGAAGGGCAAGGCTGGCAGAGGAACAAGGGACAGCAGCAGGACAGCCTCAGAGTGAGCTGCATGCTGCAGCTCTCCTGCAAAATCCCCTTGCATCCTGTCTTGGAAAGTCACTCCATTAGTCTCCTCTGAGCACAGCAAGAGTAACCATAAGCAGACAGCTCAAGGGCTTGGCAGTTGGAAGGGAGCAACAAGAAGGAAATAAACCTACCAGGATGGCAGAGGAAAGCCAGCTGCCATGGCACAGGGCACAGCAGTGGCTGTCAGGGCTTGGGTGATCTCCAACCCCAGCACTGCCATGTGCAGCACTTGGCTCCTTGGAGTCAGTAGCCTGGCTACAAGGAAAAGGGTGGGCCCATGGAATTATACAGAAAACACTGAAAATGGGTCTCCAGTGTAAAAGATAAGAGTTTTGAAGGAATCTGAATCCTCTGTGCTAAGAAGCATCAGTTGCTTTGTGCACCTCTGTCAGTTCCCCAGGGGCTCCAGAGCCTGCAAGATGGGAATGTGCCACACAAGGCAGGTGTTTTGGGATGCCCAGCTCCTCTGAAGTCCCCATGCTCTTCTGTGCAGCAGCTCCTCCTGCCAGGGAAGTCCTAGGCAGGTTCTATGCCAGGCTTGCTCAAACCTTTCCCCACATAGGTGAGTCAGGCTACCAGGCACAGCATGACCACATGCCCAGCCCTTGTGCTACTGCAGGGAGCCCAGCAACACAAGGCTGGAAAACAGGAACCCAGTCTGTAATTCCCAATGCCAAATGGGAATGGGAGTTTTCTGAGACCATCACACAAGCTGGTGCCAGACACAAACTTCTCCCTTGCTGGGACATGCTGGTGACAGATCCAAGCAAGTTCACTTGGCACCACAAATATTCAAACTTCAAAGAAACCCGTAGAGTTTCAGGCACTGAAGACAAGTGTGAAGGCAAGAGCTATTTGTTTGGGCAGAGGAGAGTACAAAATGCATTTGAACCAGCAGCAGGTTTTCTGCCATTTTCTAAAATAGGTTCTGCCACTCCTGGTTGCTTTCAACTATGAATAAGCATGAAGTGGTGGCACCACCCAGGATGCTTTTTCCAAATCCCTCCACAATCCCCCCAGCTGCATTCATGGTGAGGGGTTTCCTCACAGCATAGAAGGCACACTTCCACACCTCCACTTCAAACCTCATGACTTACAGCTTTTCATTCTCCAAGGGGCAGATGTCAAAACTATTGAGTTTTGAACTACCACAAGAAGGCTGAGCTGGTTTCAGAAGTGAAGAGCAGACCCTCTGCAGCCGGGGCTTTCCAACCCCCTCCCACACACACTCTCTGGCACTCCCTGCGGCTTTACCTCCCACCACGGGTTTGGACGGGAAATTGCCTCGTCTCTGGGCAGCCAGCTACACTAACTACTGCGGGGACTATAAGCATGGCTGGGATGTGTTTGTGGGCCTCAGCTCCAGTTTTGGAGAATGAAGGTCTGTCTGATCCCTTTTCCAAAAGCATCAGGTCCTTTTGGTCACCTGCATGTGCCAGTCAGAGATTCTCCCATCAGAAAATTGGTCCTGCTGGTCAGGCTGGAGCTAGCTGCAAACTGCACTTCAACACCAGGCCAGAATTTGGAGCCAAAACCTTCAGAAAAAGACAATAAATGCTGTACTGGGTTTTAAAGAGAAGGCTGGTCACCCTGATACAGCAGCACCATGTGTTCCTGCCACAGCACCTGGAGCGTTGTACCCCACACAGACAACACTGATACAACACTCAGAGGGGTACAACTTTGTGGGAGCAGGAGACAGGTGAACGAGCTCCAAAGACCAACAGCTCTCCTTTAAGCAATGTGCAAAACCCTGAAGATGAAGTTTCAGCCTCAGCTGAAAATCACTACCAAAACCTGATGGGGCATTCCCAGGGTGCAGCTGGAAAGGAGGGGCAGGACACAATGCACAGGAGGAGGCCCTGGCTCAGGGCCCCCAGCAGCACTTCTGAAGAGGGAGTTTTCCCTGGATAAGGTGCAGTAGGGGTTCTCCAGCATCTCCTAAGTACAAACAGTGGGCAGAAAGGAATGTCCAGTTACCCTGTTCTTCTGGTCCCAGGAAGCCATGTAGCCCAGAAGGGGCTGCAGACATCCTTTCTGACACCACAGGCTTTTCAGTAACATCACTTGGGTTCTGCGTTTTGCACTTTCTGCAGCCTTCCAGGTTTCACCTACAAAGGACTCTCTAAAGCCAAAATGACAACAACAAACTCAAGGAAAGCACATTCCCTCCAGCATGGGTTAGGCTAGCTTGTTCCCACACATGACTGATGCTCAGCTTCCAGAGCTGAGTTCATCTGAGCCCCACAAAACTTAGTTTAAACACTGATGTCAGGTTTAAGCTTAAAACTTAGTTCTCCTTCCTAAAATTGGACAACTTCCTTTCCTTACGTCTCAGTTAAATCTGTTTCCAACTGAAGAGTTAAATCCCCTGTCTGGGGTAACCAAGGGGAATGCCAAAGCTGACTCTGTGTTTACCCCTCCTCAGCCCACTCCTCTCATCCCAGTGCAGAGGGGAGGGCACAGGAAGTGAACTGGTGAGATGAAAAGCATAAATAGAAAGTGTATGAAAACTGACAACGATATGTTGATAAACAGGAGAGGGACGTGGGCAGCTGGAGGTACTTTAAGGCAGGAGGAAGAACACACCAGAGCTGACAAACCACAAACTCCCTCTCCTGGATACCACTGGGCACATTTGTGGAGTTTTTCTTTTACTTTAATGGGCTGGGTTTAGTTTCTGCAGCCCTCCTCAGATGTTACTCTTGAATGTAAAGGCTCATGCCCACAGCCTGATTTTCCATATGGACATGCAGACAGACTCATCAGGAAACAAGGTCATTAATAAAAGGAAAAACCCTTCAGCCCCCCCCCCAAACAATTTTATCAAAACATCACTAAATATTTACAAACTCTGAAAAATGCAGCCATAAATCCAGACTTAAATATTTCATATGGTCCACACAGTTTGAAGCAGAAGTGCAAGTCATGTCCAAGCAGACTGTACTCATTCAGTTTTGTGTTTCCCTTTGAGAGCCAAACTTTAGTCTACCTGAACAGAAAGCAAAACTGAAATCCATTTTACTCCTTTTTTGAGGCTTAAGCTTTCCAGCTGCAGAACATTTTCCCCCTGTGCATGCCCTGATAAGATTAGCAAACCAGAAGTGACAGTATCTCTTGATTTGCAAGGGGAGAGCAGCCTCTCTCAGCACAACACATGATTTTTAAATTAGCAAACAGTGAATTCATTCTGAGGGACTTTCCATGTCCTGTCGGAAATAGCTCTCAGGGACTTTCCAGAGTGGGAGTGCTGAGCTGCTGCAGGACCTTACCCACAGTGCAGCTACAGATGCAGCTCTTCTGCACCAGGCAGCCGTGCAGTGTGGCCCTGAAGGCTGGGTTTAACCTTAGCCCAAAGTACCAAGAGGCTCTGGGCTAAAGCAGACGTTCAACACGAGCTTTGCCAGCCCTCCTCAGCCACACACACATGGCTCTGGCAGCGTGGGGACAGCCAGTCCTGATTAAATGCCATGGCTGTTTGGCAGGCACCTGGGAGGAGATAACACAAGCCAGACCTTGCCTCCTCCCACCAGTTCCTAGGAAAGAGCCAGCTTTTCCTGAGAGGGCACAAAATAACCTCTTTCCTTAGGCTGAATGCCACCGGGGCAGGCAGGAGAGGCAACTCAGCCCCTCAGAGGAAGCAGTCAGCACTGCTCCAAACCCCACACCCCCTGTACCACACAGGACTCCCCAAGACCCATAAAAACCATGGGCAGGGAAGATGTGTGCCACAGACCCACAGCCCACGAACTCCAGGGCCACACCTCTATCAGTCATCCTTCGTCCCAGCAGACGCCAAACTGGGGCTTTGGAAGATCAGGTGCAGAGTAAAAAAAAGGCACAGACTCATCCATTTAAAAGCTCTTCCTCAGCTGTGTGCAGGGTTCTGGGGCATCACATGCTCCTGCAGCCCTGCAAGAAATCAGCCTGATCCCAGGACAGCTTGCTGCCCTTCTGAACTCCCAGTGGGAGCTCTGGCCGGACTCAAGCACTCAAACACTTGTCAGAATGCACAGGGAGAACCTTTGGCAGCTGAAGAATTTTGCTGAGCTCTGCAAGAACACACTAAGACTTTTTTCAAAACCAGGAGAAAAAGTTCAGCACAGCTCATCAGCCACAGCACAATAAGCACTGGAAGTTGCTGACAGATACAATTTGGTTTAGTTCTAATGAAAATGAGCTCACCATAATCTATAATTGCAGAAGACATCGGACTTCTGGGCACCAGCAGAAATTAAAGCATGGAGCAAACAACCTGCAGACACCACTAGCACAGCCTGAACCTGAAACCTCAGCACGAGGGCACCTTGCTCCCTGACATGCAATCTCCAAACTCTGTGCTGTGGCAGTGTTAAGCTTTTCACCTGACATTTCTTCAGTCCCACATCCACACCACAAGCCTCTCACAGATCTACAAATGGGGGTTCACAGCAGCAGAACCATTTAGCACCAACATCCTCATCTCTTGGACTGAACTTTGAGCATACAGCAGAAGGCTCAGACAGCAGGACAAGGAAGCAATGCTGCAGAAGCATCTCTCTGCCTGCAGGCTCAACAGTCTGGGCAGAACACTCAGGCCTGATGCACAGCTGTTGCTTCCTCCTTCCATCTTGCAATAGCATAATTGAGAGAATCCCAATGTTAGCCTGGACAGACCAAAGTTAAACTTGTTCCTGAAACACATCTCAGTCACTACCAAAGTTCTGTCAACCACCAGGATATGATCTTTATCTGCAGCAAGTGTTAGGGGGAAATAAAACATATTCCTCTTATCTCAGGCCTCCTGTGTGGTGGTTCTGCCATTCCAAGAGGGATGACAATATTGTCCTTCAGGAGCTGAAAGCTTCACATACATTCACATGCTATAGACCAAGTACCCATAGCCATGACTAAAACCTGGATTTAAAAGTTAGTGGGTTCCTCGAGGAT
Source organism: Chaetops frenatus (assembly GCA_013400775.1). Classification (NCBI taxonomy): domain Eukaryota; kingdom Metazoa; phylum Chordata; class Aves; order Passeriformes; family Picathartidae; genus Chaetops; species Chaetops frenatus. The sequence continues at coordinate 5,517 of VZTR01027998.1, read as the reverse complement.
AACAGAGGTGGAAAAAACATCCTGTCCTGCAGCCTTGTGGCCCAGAACAGCCCGGGCTGATGGGTGACCAGACAGTACCCAACACCCAGTCCCACTGCCCTGGTAGCTCTGGAGACAGCTGAAATGGGATCAGGTCACTTCCTGTGAGCTGATGGAGTCTGAAGGAGCTTTAGGTTCACGCAGAGGAATTCACAACCATTTCACGGCACAGCAATTTCTTGACAGCAGAAAAGAGCTGCAAACAGAGCAGGTGGTTCCCACCATGGAAGGGACATGCTCACAGGCAAATCCCTGTGATCACAAGCAAACCTGAACCGATCTCAGTCCAGCCAGTGCCCTCAGCAGGGCACACAAACACTCACTCAGAGAACCTCTTCAGCTGACAGTGAAGTCCATGGATTTGACAGTTTCCCCCCACTGTCAGTGGGCAAAGACAACCCCCTGAGCCTTCCCCAAAGACAGAGGAGAAAGGCTGCAGACGGGCCAAGCCTTGCTTTGGCCTGTACCTCGTACTCTTTGATGGTTCCCTTCCAGGTGCAGCCGCTGTTGATGCAGACAGCAGGCAGACTCTCCACCTCCCGCCGGGCCGCGTTGTCTGGGAAAGCCTGAAATGGAAAAAACAGGCAAACCACAAACATTACTGAGGGGTTGCAGTTCTGATCAGGACTTCAGATTCTTTCTGAAAACTCCTCCCAGACCAGTTGCCCCATCAGTCCTGAGAGGTGTGTTAACAGCAACCAAATCACTATGACAGCTTTAAGTAGGGCACCACTACACACACGTGACCTGGATTTCAGCACTGGGGAGTCCTACACAGTAATCACCCTTCTCACTACTGAAGAAAAGGGTTCCTAGGAATAAGGGTTTCTCAGAGCTCGTGCTTTAAACAAAAACTGCAACTGGTATTACTGACACCAGTAATCTGTTAGAGCTTTTTTAAAGGCATTTTTCCTTACCGAGCTTGTTTCCAAAATAGAAATTCCTTCTTCATATATTCCTTCCTGGATACAGCTGGCACACTTTTGAGGTCCAGCACTATCAGACAGAAAAATAATCATCAAATACAACAACAAAAAAATTATTCTAGGATTTAACAATAAATTTATTTCTGGTAACTTTATGAAAGTGGTTTTTTATTTTTAAAACAACACATTGAGCCTTTACTTGTGTGTATTTTTGATGCCCATTTCTAAATTTTTTTTTCTGCCAATTAAGCTTCCCTTACTCAAAGGTGGGAGTGAGACAGAACACAAGGAAACTTCTCTGGAAGCCAGCTTGTGCCTAAACCTCTCCTATTTTGACAAAACAACAAAATGATGACTTTTAGGAGCATTGAGTAGCTGTGATGGGGACTGAAGGAGATGGGTGATAGACCTGGACTGCCTCCTAAATGGCAAAAACAATGCAGGTGATTCTGGAAAAGAGAACTTAGGAAGCAACAACAAAGGCAAGTCAGAGATTACACATTCCCTTAGAGAAGAGGTGATGCTGAACCTCAATGATTGAACTCCCTTACTGACAAGGTCCCGAAAATGAGACTTTTCTCTGCTTTTATTCTTGAAAATGCGTTTTCAGGCATTTTGCCTTCCCAGTGAAGGCACAGCAGTTACCTGATGATTTTCTTCAGGCAGTAGGAGCAGTAGCGATGGCCACACTGTGCCTGGAACGGCCGCCTCAGGATGTTCTTGCAATCAGAGCACAGGTATTTGACCTCCAGTTTAGTTCCCAGGATCTCCTTTGCAAACCCAGGCTGATTTAGATCCAAAGAACCAGGTGGAGAAGAGTTTGCTGCTGCCATGTGAACGAAAAGTTCTGGCTGTATCTCCAGAGACTGAAAATACAAATATTTTCTGCAACTGATTATAATTGCATGAGGATGATTTCTCATACAAACTGTGTTACTCACAGATTATTAGACATCCCCCAACACAAGTAAACAAACTGATATAAACCACATCACAAGCCTGCCTTCACCTCCCAAATATGGGAGGAAACTTGAATTTTAGAACTAAATCCAGAACACAGAGATGGGGAGGACAGAGCTAATAAAATGCCCTGTTTGAGTTGACTGAAATGCAGCCTGTTTAGAGATATCAAGGCTTCTTGCTCCAAATAAGGTAAAAAAAACTGTCTTAAAGGTGATGAGAAATACATACAATAAACTCAGTTCACCAAAAACCTGTTGGCCACCACTGCCCACCAATGCCTGCTTTCACAGTGGCCAGGAGGGACCAAAATTCTGCTCAGAGGTTCCTGGGGGGAAGCTGGGCACACAGTGGAGCCCAGATTTAGTGGTGGTGCCCAAGAAGAGTGTTCTCCAGAGGGAGGGAAAATGAGGACATGAGAGGCATGAGCAATTTGGAAAGGATGAAAATAATAAAATGCTTTTGTTTTGGCTGATTATGCATGTCACACCTTAATTCCCTGTGATTACATGCCACCTAAAACACCTATGGGAGCACATCCATAGAGTCCCAGACTGGCTGGGGTTGGAAGGGACCTTAAAACCCCATCTTATTCCACCTCCTGCCATGGGCAGGGACACCTCCCACTGTCCCAGGCTGCTCCAAGCCCCAGTGTCCAGCCTGGCCTTGGGCACTGCCAGGGATCCAGGGGCAGCCACAGCTTCTCTGGGCACCCTGTGCCAGGGCCTGCCCACCCTCCCAGGGAACAATTCCGGCCCAAAATCCCATCCATCCCTGCTCTCTGGCACTGGGAAGCCATTCCGCGCGTCCTGTCATTCCATGTCCTTGTCCCCAGTCCCTCTCCAGCTCTCCTGGAGCTTCTTTATGCACTGGAAGGGGCTCTGAGGTCTCCCTGGAGCCTTCTCTTCTCCGGGCTGGATACCCCCATCCTGTCTCCGGAAGGAGCCCCCAC
>VZTR01027914.1:0-12454 GCA_013400775.1 Chaetops frenatus | reverse complement strand
GGACGCGGGGGTGACACAGCCGAGATTGCGCTGAAGGATGCGCGGGGGGCGGCGGGCGACACCGGGACTGCGGGACCCCCGGTGCCGGTCTCCTCGCGGCGCCCTCGTGCGGGCGGAGCTGCCGGGCCCCGGGTGCCGGTGGCCCTGGTGCCCCCGGTGCCCCTCGTCCTGCTCGTGGAGGCGGGGATCGCTGCGGCGAGAGAGGGGCAGCCGCCCGGCCGGTTCGTGTCCCCCATGGCCGCGCTGCCGGGCGGGGCTCGGCGGCTCCCGGTGCGGGCGCGACGAGGTCGTGGGCACTGGGGGCAGAGCCCTCCAGCCAGCGCTGAGCCACCGGGGGCAGCGGGAAGTCTGGCTGCCCCAGGCATCCGCCTCCCGGTGCTCCGGGGCGGGCAGGGGTCCGGCTCCCCTCGCCAGTCGCGCCCCCCTCATGTCTGGGTGCGGGAGCGGCACCGGCGGCGCGGCGGAGGCGGGGGGGCCCGACAGGTGCCTGCCGCCCCCCACCGCCTTTGACAAGCAGCAGTGACATCCCCAGGGCGGCAGCGGTGGCTGCTGGGGCTGCGGGGACAGTGAGGGGTGAGAGCGGATGGTGGGAGCGGCCACCGGTAGCAGAGCAGTCGGGGGTCGGGGGCCGTGGACACTCAGCCCCTCCCTCACACCCTGCGCACCCACACCTGAGAGCAGATGTGCCATGGGGACGGGCAGGGCTTGACCCTCCCGGGAAGGGGGGGCTTGCGTGCCTGTGGTGTGTCCATGGACCCCTCCACGGGGATCTGCGCCCGCTGCCATCGCCCACCTCTCCGTCCCTCGCCGGTGCGAGTGCCCAGGGGTGTGGCGGGGCCATGCATCCAGCCAGAGCATCCTCTGATGCCCGTCGATGCAGGGGCACTCCTGCGCTCCCCCCATCCCGCACCCCTTTGTGCAGGGTGGGGGCAGCCCCCTCCCCTGCCATTGAGATTGTGTCGCCAGGCGGAAGCTCGGGCCCCATAAATCGTGCGTGTGTGCGACGTGCCGAGGCACAGCACAATGGCGAGGTGCTGTGCTCGCCCCGCCACGCTCAGCATCCCCCTGCACCCCCCGCCTCTGGCCGGACACCCCTCACCCCCGGCCTCGTCCCCACACTGTGGCATCGCCACGACGTTGGCGGGTGGGACCACCCCCGCCCTCGTCTCTCCGCGACCAAGGGTCCCCACCCCATCACCGCCATGACCTGCCGCTGCCCCGGCACCTCTCGAGGGACCGGGCAGAGGGGGTGCCGGCCGTGCCCGGGCCGTGCCAAGCCGGGGGTGTCGCAGCCAGGTGCCCGCACCCCCTGCGCAGGCGTGTCTGGCGCGGCCGCCAGCGTCCGGCTCAGGGCATGGGTGGCGCGGTGGGGGCGGCTGCGGCAGAGCCGTGTCCCAGGGACTCCGGAGCTGATATTTATTGTTAGGCAGTGCGGCAGCTCGGACGCAATTATAGCCACACGGCAAAGTGTCTGGATTAGATAAATTATGGGGGGAATTAGGCTCCCTGGGCCGCAGCCTGCAAATCCCAGCAACCCTGCTGCAAGTGGAGCCATAAACAAGCCCAGCGCAGCCCTGCGGGGTTCTCTGGGAAGCAGGGGGTTGCTGGATGTGGCCACTCCTTGGGGGCTGCACCGGGCACGCCACAAATCTGTTGTGTGTCCTGCCATGCTACCCTGCGTAGCCCCTGTTGCTGCCCTCGGCAGGATAACAGGACAAGGGGCAACCCAGGGAGCAGCTCACAGAGCCCACTGTGGTCCCAGCAGTGCCTTGGGAAGCAGGGGCTGGTGGCAGCTCAGCCCCCTGGCCATGCAAGGAATGGAGGCCAGGAAGGCAGGCAGAGCACCCCTCATGCCATGGATTTAGGGAGTGTTGGCGAAGCCCAGGGGAGGTGTGAAGGTGGGATCCTCAGATCCTGCTCCTGCTCGGCCTGGTTGTTGGTCCAGCTGTGCGTTCTGTCTGTCCCATCCCCTCCACCAGTGGCAGCCAGCAAGCCCTGGGTGTATGGGATGACCCTTGACTTGTCCCTGCCCTCCACTCCCTGGTCCTGCCAGGAACAGGCCTGGTAGCTTGGGACAAAGGGGCGGGACAGTCATGTCCACCCAGCACTGGCTTTTGGGTGGCCTGTGACCCTGGGGTGACCCATTGAGCAGGGTCAGGGGTTTCTGGAGTGTACCCAAACAAGATGGGCCCTGGCATGCTGCAGGCTACCTCCCTGCTGAATGTCCCAGATGCCAAGATGGGGACAGCAATTTGTCTCTGTTCAGGGACACAGAGCGGGCCAGGGCTCTCAACACTGCTGCACCCCAAGAAGCACCCCAGAGCAGGTTGGGGTGTACCACACTGTGCCATGGACTCTGGTGTGGGGCCTGAGGATGCTCATATTGAGGGCACTGGGTGCCATGGAGGGGGCAGAGCAGGGGGGTGTGCTGTGAGATGGGGGTGCACAGGGTGCCGGTGCCTGGCTGTGGTGTGGGGGTCAGAGCCCACCTGTGTGCAGGGAGGGTCTGGCACTGTGTGCAAGCCCCTAGCTCAGGCAGCTTCCCCCAGCACCAGCACTGCCACTGTGCTCACCTCTTTAAAGTGGCTTTTATCTGGCCGAGGCTGTGTCACAGGCGGCGAGGGCTGGAGTGGGCTCTGGAGAGGGTTGGAGTGGGCTCTAGAGAGGGCTGGAGTGAGCTCTGGAAAGCCCCAGTGCACAGCAGGCTCACTGGGGAGCATCTCACACAGGAGAGGAACCACATCCCTGCAGAGCAGGTCTGGAGGGGCCCAGGCTCCTCTGCAGCAGCCAGACCCCAACACCAGGGCTGTGCCTGGCCAGATCCCCCCATCCCATCCACTGGCACCTGCCGGGCTGAGGATGGAGTCACTCACAGCAGGAGGGACTGGCACATCTGGGGGCGCCCAGCAGGAGGTGCTGTGGGGCGCAGGGCAGTTGTGTCCAAGCAGGGGCAGTTCTGTGCCCACTTGTGGGGCTGAATGTAGGGACAGTGCCGACGACACCACCTTTGGCATCCCTAGGCTGGCTGGGGAGCTCAGCTAGCCCCCACCCCACGGCTCTGCCCTCCAGGCTGGTCCCCAGGGCAGCCGAAAACCTCAGCCACCCACCCATCCACGGGTGCTTGCCGTGGCTCTGGCTGGACCGGGTGTCCCTGGGCAGAGCGTGCTGTACCCCGTGAGTCACGGTGCTGGGCGGCGCCGAGCCCCGCAGCGCGGCCGGCGTTCCCGTGGGAGAAGCGGCCGCGGTGTCGGGGTGCAACAGGGCCGGGGCCACCTGCTCCTGCCAGGGCTGGTAATTGAGTCACCGGTTGCAGATTGATGGTTTAATTAAAACCCAATTAGAAACCTCATTGATCTTGTTAGCAACATGGGAAGGTGCCGGCTTTAAGCTGGGATTACAGGGATTGTATGGCCGTCGATAGTGACGGGGGGTGCTGGGGGCACCTACCGTAGAGTGGTGCTGGAGTCCCAGGGTGCTTGGGGAGGGGGCTACGCCTGTCACCCCTGTGCTGCCCCGTGGCCTCCCGGTCCCTCCACATGGGGAGAAGCCCCCTCCTCGCCCCTCCCCGCAGCCCGAATTCCCCGTGCGGGGAGAGGTGGCCCCGGGGACAGCGTGTGCTGGCGATGCCATTAGCGCTCGCTCCTGGCGGCTGCGCCAGGCGAGGCCGGGGTGGGGAGGGGGGGGCTGTGCTGTGCTGTGGCTCGGTGCCACCCTCGTGCGTGGGCTGCGTCGCAGGCGCTGTCTGCCGAGCCAGCGCGCGTGTGCGTGGCCGTCTGGGCGCCGTGACTGTGCAGCGCTGGCTGCGTGGGGAGGGCAGGCACGGGGGGNCGTCTCTCCCGCGGTGGAGCGGTGGGTGCGGGCAGACGGTCGGGGTCTGTCTGGCCGTCCCTCCGCCCGTTGGGGTGGACCTGCCACAGTGGTCGATGCGCCTTTGCCTCTCGCTGTGGTGCGGGGTGACGGGAAGGGGACTCATAAATCAATGGCACTTTTTTGTTCCCTGGGTGATGGATGGGCCCCGGATGCGCCAAAAGGACGAAGCTGCTGGAGCCAAACAAAGAGCCTGGCTGTGCTGGGGGCTGCCCGGTGCTGGGGGGCACTGTGGCGTCACCACATCAAGGACACCCCGCATTGCCCTGCTCCTCAGCGCTGGCACCACCAACGTGGGGTGCTGAGCCCAGCTCTGGCCCTGCTGCCCTCCAGGCCTCTCCAGCACCATGGGAATGAGTCTCCACAGTGTGGGGGTCCAGCCAGGGTCTGGTCCCCGCCGTGCCACTGCTGCCGGGCTGTGCTGCAGTGCACCAGGCGCTCCCCGGCAGTGTGGGAGCCAGCGTGCGGCACGCAGCCCGGATTTATGGCAGCAGATGGGAGCGGAGCAGCCGCCCTGCTCACCGGGGGCTGTGGCGTGCCAGGTAGCCAGGGTCCCACCAGGGTCCCTCCAGTGCGGGGCCGGTGGGCACTGAGCCCGGGGCCAGTGCTGCCAGGGGACATCCATCTGCCCAGCATGACAGGCTGCTGGAAGGTACCACTGCCTCGCCAAGCCCTGCTCTACAAACGCAGTCGTGCAGAAGTGATGCTGCCCGTTCTCCTCCCGCACTTAACCCTTCGGGCACTGCCAAAGCCCACCACCCCCACCAGCCATGCCATGGCTGCTGGAGTCTGGTATATCGGGGGGTCCATCCCAACCCAGGTTGCTGGTGCATCCGTGGAGCCGTGGAGTTGGCCGGGACCAGGCAGCCCATGCCTGCTCTGGGATGGCTGCCGGTGAGAAAGGAGGCAAAGTCCCTCTGAGAGTGTCTGTTTCTGCCCTTCCACCCCAAACCAAGGCCCACAGGCTCCCTGGATGGTGCTGTCAGCAGATTTTGAGGCACTTGGGCTGTGGCACTGGGGGGGCTGCTGGGTTTGGGGGTGTCCAGCTGTATGAGGCGCTGCTCTGCAGTGACTGTGCAAGAGCCAAGCGTGGCAGGAACACAGTGTTGTGGCCGAAGGTGCTACCAGGGTCTCCTGGATGTGCCTCGGGCTGTGGTGGCCCACGTGGGGCTATTCCCCAGCCCCTCCCAGCTTATGATGATGCCTGTGGGCTCCTGGCATGCCGTAGCAGCTGGCAATGTCCATGGGATTCACGGCTATGGGGCCCTTGCTGCACCACCTGGGGCTTCTGTACCCTGCCGTGGGTGCTGGTGTCCCCCGGCCCAGGGGAGGCTTTGGTGCCTCGTTAGTGAGGCTGTTTATCAGCAGCCACACTTCTTAATGAGCCGTGGCTTAACAAGCCCCAGCGTGGGGTCCCAGGGGACTGTGCCTCTGGCGCTGGGTGCCACAAGGGAATGGGGGGTTACCCCAGCACCCCATGACAGAGTATCACATGTGACGCTTCCTCCAGTCCCTCTGTCCCACGGCAGAGCCACAGCCCGGCCGCGGGGAGCCCCAGCTGCGGGTGCCCGCCCCGGTGTGGGGCAGCTGCCATTGAGGTTCGCTGGCGTCCCAGCTGTGCGTCCCGCGTGGAGTTAATTGCAATTTTCTCCTTGGGGCCATTTCTTTAATAACAAGCCTTTTTCTCCCCCCGCCCCCCTTCCCACCACATCAAAGGGGGAAGATGAAAGGTCCCGGCGGCCGCTCAGCAAGGGTGGCTGCCTCAGCACCTTCCCGGCGGAGCAGTTGCCGGCGGGTGTCGGGATGGGCTGCGGAATAGCGGCTGCGCAGCGACGGAGGGGCCGCGTGGGGCTGCGCTCCCTGTCCCACGGGTGACGAGTTCTGCCGTCAGCCCTCCCTGTTGCCCCCCGGTGCCGGAGGTGGCGCTTCCCGGGCTCCCCCTTTTGCCGCCCGACACCGCGTCCCGCTACGGCTCTGTCTCCGACGCTCGGCCCCGGGTGCCGCGGGCGCTGGCGGAGTGCCGGGGCTCCCCAAACATCGCCGGGGACCATGGTGCAGGGTGGAGCGTCTGCACTCGCAGCCCTGCCCGCTGCCTGCCCAGCCCTGCCGAGGAGACCCAGGAAGCCGCTCGGCTCCAGAGGGGGGTGGCACCCCTTCCCCAAGGCCAAGGGGACCCGGAGTGATGGCGCTGGGGGCTCATCGCCTGGGGTTTGCCCTGAGAGGTGGGAAAAGGGCCGTGGTCCAGAGCGGTGCGCCGTGAGCTGGAGCTCCACAGGGGAGCTCGGCCGTGCGTGCCGGGGTGCTGCGGTCCATGTCCTGCGGGGTGCGAGCGCGGGACCCCGAGGCAGCGCCGAAGCGGGCGGCGGAGCGTGGTTCGGTCAGGGTCCGGTGCCGCCGCGGCGGCGGCTCGGTACCGAGCCAGCGCCGGGTGGTGGTAATTAATTGGCAGGAGCAGCGGGTCAGCGCGGCGGCAAGGATTACCGCGGCCGGGATTTCCGTCGGGCGCGGATTAGGAGCCAGCGAAGCCTCTCCTGAGTGGATCTGAGGGGATTGCTGCTCCTAATCAATGTAAATGAGGCTCCCCCAGGGCCACCCTTTACGGCATTAACGAACTAACGGGATTAGCCAGAGCAGGGTGAGAAATCCTGGCTCCGAGCTGCGGCGCGTGCCAGGGCCCTGGTGGGCGGCAGTGGTGGGTCGGCTCCAGGCTGCTGGAAATAGGGAATGCCGGGGAATGCCGGGGAATGCCGGGGTCCTCCGCACACCCAGGGTCTGTGTCCCGTGGAGCCCCCAGTTCCTGTGGGACCCTGATGCCCTGTCTGTCTGTCCATTGTGCTGTGTCCGTCCCCTCTTTGAGGCTGCCGGCACGTTCCCGGCAGACCCAGGAGTGCCGTCTCGTATGCCCGTGCTCTTATTCCACCTGTGCGTGTGGCTTGACAGCCAACCCCAGCAGCGCCTCGGTCCCCCCGTGCCCCCCAGGATGGTGATTCTGCCCCACAGGTCTGTCAGGCTGAGGTTGTGCAGGGGTCCCACTGTGTCAGGGGCTCCACACAGAGGTTTGAACAGGGGTTCTCACTGTTCCCAGAGTTCCAATCTTTGCTGCGGCCTGCCCCTTGTCCAGCCTCTGGGTCCCCTTGGAGGAGGGGAACACTGTCTGGGGAGGTGCAGGGCGTGTCCCTGACCTCCCGTCCCTGCCTTCCCTTGCAGCCTGCGGCGGGAGGGCTACACGGTGCAGGTGAACGTCAACGATTACCTGGACATCTACTGCCCGCACTACAACGCCTCGGTGCCCGAGCACCGGCTGGAGCAGTACGTGCTGTACATGGTGAATGCGGAGGGGTACCGCACCTGCAACACCAGTCAGGGCTTCAAGCGCTGGGAGTGCAACCGGCCCCACGCGCCCCACAGCCCCATCAAGTTCTCGGAGAAGTTCCAGCGCTACAGCGCCTTCTCGCTGGGCTACGAGTTCCGCGCGGGGCAGGAGTACTACTACATATGTACGTGGGGAGCCAGGGCGGGACCCCCACACAGCCACCAAGCCCCTGATGGGTCCCCTCAGGTCCCACCCCAGCTAGTGGCCCCCACCCAGTGGGGCCCCTCTGCATCCCCAGGGCTGGTTCCCCTGCACCTCCAAAATTGGGCAGCTATTTCCCCCTCAAGAGTGGGCGCCTGGAGTTCTGGGAAGGGTTGGAAGAGCAGGGAGGGAGGGGTACGTGATGTGGGGGATAGATAGGGATGTGGGGAAAGATGGGAGGAAGGTTGGGGATGTGAATGAGGGTGCCAGTGCATGAGGGGTGCTGGGGGGTGATGATGTAGGATGAAGGATGCTAATGCAGGATCAGGGTTCAAGGGCTGCTGCCGCAGGATTGCGGTGTTGGTGCCAGATACTGGTGCCGGGTTGGGATGGTGGGGCTGATGGTTCAGGGCTGGGGTGCTAGTACAGGCCATCAGTGCAGGATTTGGGGGTGCTGCTGCATTACCCCAGCCCAGAGCACTCCCCTGGGCAGGACCAGACCCTCCTCTGCCCAGACCCACCGAACCTCGGGGTGCCTGGGGTTGGGGTCACTGCCATGGAGCCCCTCTCAGCCCGCTCTTGCCTTGCAGCCACGCCGACACACAACCACCGCCGGGCATGCCTGAAGATGAAGGTGTTTGTCTGCTGCGCCTCCAGTAAGTACCCCTGTGCTGCCCCCGGGGGCTGTGGGCGAGCGGGGGCGGCAAGGCCAGCCGGTGGGTCCCCCATCCCTCCTGGGGGCGGCTGCGGTGCAGGAAATCCAGGGAGCGTGACCCCCGTCCCCTCTCTCCCTCCACAGCATCGCACTCCGGGGAGAAGCTGGCGCCCACCCTGCCCCAGTTCACCCTGCGGCCCGAGGTGAAGATCGAGGACCTGGGTGAGTCAGGCACAGCCCCCGGCCCCGCAGCGCTGTGTCCCTGCCCCCCGCCGCCGCCCCTGGGGCAGCCCCAGCTACGGGGTGGGGATTCGGGGCTGCCCCGCTGCCCTCCTCACCCTCTCGCTCCTCTCCACAGAAAACTTCAACCCGGAGATGCCGAAGCTGGAGAAGAGCATCAGCGGCACCAGCCCCAAGCGGGAACACTTGCCCCTGGCCGTGGCCGCCACGCTCTTCCTCATGACGCTGTTGGCCTCGTAGCTCCCGCAGCCCACGGGGGCCCGGCCAGCGCTGCTCTGCCTAGTGAGGCCCCCCTGACCTGCTGCCCCTCATTAGAGCCAGCGGGGAACCACCGCGGGACCACCACCCCCTGCCCGGAGAGCCACCTGTGGAGCTGCCCCGCGGGGCAGGGATCATGGCCCGCAGCGATCCGGCTGGATTCACCTCCCATCCCACCAGCGGATGCGGCCGTGGCCGCAGGGATGCGGCTTGAGCGCGCTGCACCTCCCGCTGACGCCATCCCGGGGCGCAGGTCCCTGCCCACAGCCCCCCCGCCCCCGAGGCCCCGTGCCTGCCCTGTGGCTGGGGGCAGCACCAGGCAGGGGAGCCCGATGAGCACAGGGACCCCCAGGGCCGGGCAGTCTGTACATACCCATATAGATCTATACATACTGTACAGAGAGCGACTACAGAGATATATCTACACTGTACCATAGGCAGCGGCACCAGCCCCAGGCTGGCTTGTACATAGTCGAACGTGTTGGATTTTCCTCGTCTTCCGTGAAGACCCGACCTATGCAAACGCACAGACACGTTTTGGGGAAAAACAAAACAAAACAAAACAAAAAACATTCTCAATCTTTTTTTCAAGTGCTTTGGCTGGTGATTTTCATATTCTGCTCTTAGTCTATAAAAAAAAATAATAAAAGGATAAAAAAAGGGATCCCTGTCACGGTGGCGTGCAACATTTCCAACCCTCGGAGGGGCTCTGGCCCTCCCTGGAGGGCTCCAGCCAGGACAGGCATTCAGGAGAGGGCTGACCTCCACCGTACAGGCACAACAGCTCCAGCCACGGGCTCGGTACTGCTGGCAGGGAGATGCAGGGTGCTCCCCACCAGTGGCTCTGCTCCCCATCGACCCCCGCAGCGCCGCAGCATCTGGCAGGGAGCCGGTGCTTCCTGCAGGAATGCAGCGTGGACAGCAGGAGTGCCTGAAGGTAAGGGCAGCACGGGGGGGCCCTCGGCACGCAGCCCTGGGGGTGCTGGGGTGGTGTTTGGGAGCCGCGGGGACAGCAGAGCCTTCCTTGCCATCCTCACCAGTTGCACAGAGTGAACAGACATGGGGTGCTGGCAGCCCCATGGGAACTCTGGCATCTCCCCCCGGCGCATCTGGCTCTGCCGGGCATGCCGGCTCCTGCCTGTTTTGGGGGGATCTGGCACACGCTGGCCGCTCCTGCGGGATGGGGGACGCCCTCATCTCCCCACCAGTGCCTCCAGCCAAGGGGATGTGGGGGTTGGGATGTGCCTGGTGATGGGGTCGTAACCAAAGGGGGGGTGTTGCTGGGGCACTCAGACACCCACAGCCCCCACAGATTCCCCACAGGGAGTAGCCGTGGGCTCCTGACCCTGCACCCTGCGGGCTGGGGGGGCCAAGTACCCCCAGGGAGGGAGCAGCCATTCCCCCCCCCACAGGGCAGCATGGGATGAGGGGCTGCGGCCCCACCCCCGGTGTGGATTCCTGGGGCAGAGGGTCCTCCCAGCCGTGGCGGCGGGGCTGCCGCTCTCCCCCACCCAGCAGGCGCTGCTGGGCGGTGGCTGCGTGTCCCGCCGGCCTGGGCTTGTCCGGGTGCGGGAAGAGCCGACGAACCCGTCAGACGGGTCCTGGGAGCCCTCCCAGCAGGCGCCGGGTTCGCCATTTGTGCCCCGTGCTCCGCCAGGCCTGGCCCGACGTGGGGCTGAAGTCCCTTGCCATGGACCCCCTCCCGGGGTTTTGAGGTGCCACTGGCAGCCGTCTGCTGACCCAGGGCAGGGTGGGCGTGGTGTGGCTGGGACAGCACCACCGCCACTGCCCAGGGCTGTATCTGGCCAGGTGCTGGTTGCCAGGGGCTGGCCACAGCACCTGGGCTAATGTGCTGCCATGCTGGTGGCACGTGGCACAGTGAGCCTGACACAGCTTGGGTGTCCAGTGCCCTGGGGGAGTGCAAGAGCTGCAGTCATCGCCCTGGCACGGAGAGCTCTGCCTGCAGGATCCCTCCTGCCACTTGCCTCGACCCTGGCACCGGTTCTTGTGCATGCGTGGCACCACTGATGGCTCGGTGGGCACCTGGCTCAGGTCTGCCCCATGCCCCAGGGCTGAGCACTGTGGGACAGCCTAGACCCACCAGGAGTCCTGTAGGGTGCTGGCAGAGGGGATTCCCAAGCCCAGCTGCCCCAAGTCAAGTGAGGGGCCCTTGTCGGGACCTTGTTGCTGAGGTTTGGGTGCCCCCTGGGTACTTTGGGGTTCCACAGCCTTGGCAGCAGATCCAGGCAGGGGATGTGTGCCAGGACCAGCCCTGTGGCATGAGGCTGTGCCTCACCTCAGGGCAGCTCCCCTGCCCAGTCAGGGCTCTCTGGCCAAAGGCGTGAGGTCCTGGCACAGCTGGACAGCCCTGGGGCTGTGGCTCTGCCCCCACCAGGCTGGCATGGGGCCATACCTACCTGCCATGCCTACCTGCCGGGCTGCACGCAGCTGGCACCGCACGTCACCACGGCCTTCGCTCCTGGCCATGAACTGGACGGCTCCCTTTCCTCCCCCAGCCTTGCACCGGTGATGTCAGCCCAGCCAGGGGCCGGGGCACTCCCGGGTGTCCCCAGCCGAGAAACCATAAACACTTTGTCACGAGTTTGACGGCCTCTGGCCAGCCCCACCTGCCCCACACAGAGCACTAGCGATGTTTACAGCATGAAACGGCTTCACCTTTGTCCTGCCGTCATGGGCACCAGTCCCAGCCCATTGTCACCTGCTCCCAGGTGCTGTGGCCATGACCATGTGCACCGCGTGCGTGCCACTGCTGGCACCCCCGGTGCCACTGCAGGTGGGCACCCACCCTACCCAGGGTGCTGCCCACCCCGTGCCCCACTGTTGTATCCCAGGGAAGGTAATGGGGCACCCACGCTTGTCCCTCAGACTGTCCCCAGCAGGGGACACGGGCTTGTCTTTCCTTCCTGCTCCTCCACCAGGGCTGTGGGCCGGGCATGGTGGTGACACTGGGTCTCAGTGTGGTCCCACTGCCAGCCCCTTCCTTGTGTCCTGGTGGCCTTGCTCCAGGGCTGAGGCCATTGCAGATGGGACAAGGGACTCCCTTGGCCCACGGAGTTGGGTACTACATCCCAGTGCCACAAGATAGATCAGGCGTGGTGCCCCAAGAGGCTCATCATGCTCCCGGCAGAGCCAGCACAAGGCTCAAGCACCAGGGGCTGCCCAGCCCTCCCCTGTCACTGCTCCCTGCCTTGGTTTCCCCAGGCACAGTCTGTCCCTGGTGATGTGGAGGGGGCAGTACCAGGGCGATGCCAGGACCATGGGATTGGTTCCCACCACCAAGGGGCTACACCCATCCCCGTGGCCTGAACATGCCATGCTCCAGTTCTGGGATCCCAGGGGTGTTCCCAGAAGTGCTCCCCTGTACAAGCCACGGCTGCGCCGGCATCCCGGGAAGAGAGGCTTCACTCTGTCATTACGGGTGATGTCAGGCCTGGCCACAGCCAGGAAGGATGAGAGGAAAGCAGCCGGTCCCCCTCCCTGGGAGCGAGGCTGTGGGGAGAGAGGCTGGGATGCGCGGGATGCAGGTGGGATGTGGGGCACCCAGAGCCACGGCCTGGGCCCGCAGGATCCCTTGGCCGCGGGAGCCACAGCCGCTCTCAGGTTGTGGTGCCGGCGCCTGCTGGAGCCCCTGCCGCGTGCCAGGGGAACGCTCCGCGCCTGCTGCGGCACAGGGCATGCAACATTACCCACAATCAATGGATCATTATGGAATAAACAAGAGGAAAGTTGTTTTGCAAATGCGGCTGAGTTATCGCTTCACAACACGCGGCGAAGCGTCGCGCGCTGTCCAGGACACGGATGGATCCATGTCAGAGCAAATGGGAGCCGACAGCAAGGCACCGCGCTCTGCCAGCCAGCGGCAGCGTGCCCACTGTGCCTACAGCCCTCTGTCCTGCACC
>VZTR01027911.1:11111-44457 GCA_013400775.1 Chaetops frenatus | reverse complement strand
GTGGCAAACTGGGTTGTCATCTACAGTAAATTTAGGTTAATCCTTCCATGAAAACTCTTGAAACTACATTACATTTTCAGTACTGTTGTATAACAGTACAGGTTCTGTGCTGACATTCCATTGTGAATACAAATAAAATTGTCCCCAGATTTTTTTTTTTAAGTTATGAAGCTATTAATTTTCACATCAATATTCATATAAACACAAATATTCATATTCATTACTTCTGTTGGAAGAGGAAAGGATGCAATTTACAGTGTTGTAGGGTGGGGNCGCCCACCTCTCGAGGCTGTACAGCTTCCCCTGGATGGTATCCCATTTCTCTGGTTTGTGGATTGCACCCTTCAGTGTCGTGTCATCTGCAAACTTGCTGAGNGGAACCATTCTACAAAGACAAAACAATCCTGTCCTTTAGGCTGATGTAACAGTTCTCTTCATCCCTCAGCTCGTATTGATACTGGGGGTTGTCCTAACTCCTCTACAACATCTCATACTAGAACTTGTTGAACTTCATGAGGATCTCATGCGCCCACCTCTCGAGGCTGTACAGCTTCCCCTGGATGGTATCCCATTTCTCTGGTTTGTGGATTGCACCCTTCAGTGTCGTGTCATCTGCAAACTTGCTGAGGCTGCACTTGATCTTACTGTCTATACTGTTGAGATATTCAAGAGCACTGATCCCAAGACAGAGGCCTGAAGGACCAACTTACATCAAAACCCTTATGCCCAGGTGGATGCTGGTTATAAACCATGTCCCTCAGGGGTCTGCCCATTTTTAATGAATGTTTCATTAGAAAATGAAAAAGCTTTTTGATTAACCAAGGCATTTGACCCAGACTTCAGTAAAATCAGTGGGGTGTCCTGCTCCACTCATCACACTCCAGGAGCAGTTAAGTTGTCTAAACATGTAAGCTTACAGTGATATTTCAAATCTTTGGTGTGTCAGACATTCACAGAAAACCAGCAGATGTGATAGGACCAAGAGACACCCTTACTGTTATACAGACGGGAGCCAGGTAAGAGATCTGCAGCATCTAATGTGGCTTAGATACCTATGGTTACAGCATCAAATTCCCACTGCCTCCAGAAGTCTGTGAGATACAGTTTGCTGTGTTGTCACCTAGGAATGGATGGAGAAGCCATGTGATACTGATATTCAATCCTTGTGGAGAAAGCCAAATGAAAGCAAAAACAAACACAAAACCTTTGTTCTGCTCTTTTGTAACTGCCTTTGACAGTTTTCATGTAAAGTTCTCTGCTAGCCATGCATTTTTAAAGCCATACTGGGCAGTGCTTTGTAAAAGAAGTGCACACCGTATCTGGTAGATGTAATGATTAATTATACACAGATTGTGCAAGCTATATGACCACATAGCATAGACGCATTTTGTTTTTTAGATAAATAAGTGCAAAAATAGTTTATTTTATGGACATTTTAAAGACAGATTTCTGAAGAAGTTTGGGAGAAAGTTGTTTTCAGTAAACACCATGATTTCAAATTCCATTTGGCCAAAAGAAGCAGCATCCTAAATCAGACTTAACTAATCCATAAGTGAGGTTTGTTCAAAGTTTAGAGTGGAAATGAAACAGAGCTACAGTTGGAGGATGTGGCCACAATGAATTCTTCTTATAGCAAGAACTTTGGATTCCTGTCATCTCCATCTCTGACTGATGTTTCTTCTGTAATTTCAGCATTGTGTGAATCAAACAAAATAAATAAATAAATAAACACCCCAGATCTTCAAAAGTACATTCAGATCAGCAATTTTGTTTGCTGTAGACTAAAATTTCAGAATATTGACAGTGGAATCTTAGTATCAATTGTGATTATTCAAGTTTCCTTTGTTCTGACTACATGAAGGAACTACTTTCTTGACAATGGGACTGTTGAGAATATTCCTCTGATGTTTTGTTTCTGAGCTGGGGAACAAAGAATATTGCTCAAAATTATGTGTGATTCCTTGTGGCTGAAATAAAAACCTCAGTCAGTTTAAACTGACTGAGAATGGACAGTTTTCCATTTATTTCTTCCAAACACATTTAAAATATTTTATTTGAAATTATATTTTAATATAAGGCAAAGGAAAGATACAGATAAAATTTACAATAATCTTGTTTCAACCATTATTTTCCTTAAAGGACTGCATAAAATAATAAACACATATCTGAAAATGCATAGATTTTTATAATCTTTGTATGAAAAGTCAAAGTCACATTAGGTGGAAAACAACAGGGAAATTGAGAAGGAATTTTAGGATTTTAACATTATAGAAATGAACAAAAGTGTATTTAGGGTCCTTTATAGTATCCATATTTTAATCTTATGTGGTGTTTTTCATGCAGAAGTGCCTCAGAGAAATTCTGTAGAAACACCAAGAAGTAGACAGAATTCCTCTGGTCCTGTAGTAACGAAGGAAATCCATTGTTTTTCTGGTCTTTCTCTAAGTGATCATTCCTTAATTGGGTGGGATGTCATGCTGCTCTTTAGGTTTACACTTGAGACGGTGGACACATTCTTCTGGGCTGGAACAGACTCCTGGGCTGTGGGCAGGGTAACCAGCACGTCCCTGCTGAAGCCATTGAGGGCCATTAGGACCTCGTTACTGCAGTGAGAAGCAGCCCGTCCTTACCATCTCCAGACCCTGCACCTCACACCTTTTAATCCAGGCATTGCTCCCAGTGAAAGGAAAGATGTAGCAGGTGTAAATCAGTGGGTCTGCAGCACAGAGAGACAAGGGCCATCACCACCACCCATTGTTTCTCCTACAGACCAGGTTTCCACTGCTCTTGGCACTGGAGATGAGAGCTCTTGGGGCAGCGCTTTGCTACATAAGGCAGGTAAGGAAACAAGGACATACAGGGGAAGAAAGAGGGGTGAAATGTACAGTTCTGTGCTATGAAGAACACTCTCACATCAGCTCCTGTTTTAAGAGTTAATGGGACTTGCCCAGTATTTATTTTTTTGCTCCTTCCCCTGCCTGACATTCCATAAAGCCAACAGTGGGAGCTCTGAACTGTTGAAGGGAATCCAAATAACTCATTTTTCTCATTTAATTTGACAATACAAGTGGTTTCACTGTTTATAATGTATGCATTTGCAGATATATGTTTAACTTTCTGTCCCAGTGATGTCTTTAAAAAACTGTACTGGATTGTTGCTTTTTGGAGTTTGGTTTCATGGTGTTTGTGTGTTTGTTGGGTTTTTCCCTCCCTGTAGTTTGCCTTTCTTATTTCTAGTATGGAAATATTTTGGATCACACAATGCGTTACCATGGAATAGTCTTTCTGCCCTGGAGTGCTAAAGTAAGATTCTGATTACAAGATATTTCTAAGCTAGTCAGGAACTTGGGGAGAGCAATGATAATCAGTTACCATGACAAAGTAAATGCTGCCTTCTGAGCTCTTGTTATAGGACTATAACCACATCACCTGCCCAATTTTTATGACTGACCTTCTTCATTTCTATACGTGGTTCAATTAATTGGCCGTAACATTTTCAGAAAATTTCTGTATGTCTTACTGGTTTTTTATGGCAAGCTCTGGGTTTAATTAAATTAAAATTACTGTGTTTGTCATGTTTTATTTACTTTGCAGTGTTTAATTAGGTTGATAGAGAAATAACATCTGCATTAAAAGTATCTGTGTGAAAGATACTTATACTTCTCTATATTCTATTATTGTGAAGATATGATTTTTGAGGGGAAGACTGCTACTAATTCTCATCTTTCAATATGAGACAGATGGAGATTCATCTGTGTTCAAAAATCTTTAGCCTATTTAAGCATTGGCAGACAGCCATTCTGAGATGAATTTCCTGTGGCATGGTGTTGCTTTTTAGAACACACAGGATCAGTTCTGGAATGAACAGGGAGCAATGAAATCATTAAATTGTTAGCTTTGCACGTTACTAAACATGGTTATAGGCCACATGCTTGGGAAATATTTTTTTTTTTCCAAAGGAGTGCCAGAATAATTCATTAATATGCAAAAGCAGGGGGTCAAAAAGGCTTGGAGTAGACTATGGACAAGTTACAGGTGCAGTCTGTCACATACACACACAGCTGTAAATCCCTTTAGTTGCTTCATGTGTGGGTATAAGGTTTGATTTTATAAAGATATCACACTGATCATCCTTTGGCCTTAATGTGGGCATTTCTAGAGCTGGCAGAGTGAGGCAGTCTAATTCTAGCTAAGGACAAATTCAACTCAGTGGAAGCTGGAGTAATAGTATGCACCATAGATAAAGAACATGAGAATATATGAGATATATTTTTAAATGGGATTGATGTGAATTTTACAGATTTTAGGTAATACTGAATAAAAAAAAATGTTCACATTAATGTTCAAGGAAAATTAATAACAAAGACTGGAAGTATCATGTAGTGAACTGAGAGTTACCAGGTAAATCAAAGTTGGCAAATACAATTTTTTCTAGAAGCTAAAGAACCTATTGTTAGCTAATAATATTAGTTAAATATTATTAGCTAATAAAATATTAGTTAAATATTGTTAGCTAATAATATTATTTACTGCAGTAAAATACATTGCTAAGTAATTGCACAAAATGAAACTTCATACCTTTGAAATTATGGCATAACTCATCTTGACTTAGGTATGGTTAAGATTAAAGAATACTACTATGTGATTAGCAATGAAATAAATATCTAAACAAATAAATAAATTCTCTATTGAGTTGCCTGCCATGTCTCAGTTAAAATTCACCTGCACTGAGAAATAACTTATCATCAGCTATTCTGTGTATCAAAGGACACTTCTGTGTTCAAAACTGAACTAATTACTGAAATCACTGACAGCAAGAACTTGTAGTTCTTCACATTTCTTCATTAGTGAATGTGGGCATTTATTTCACTTCTCAGTTGTCTGGCATTCAAACAAAAGTTTAAGCTGCAAACTTTTTTGCAATCCTTTATATGCATTGTTTTCATTAGACAGAAGGTTCTGCTACATACCTCAAAGAAAAAAAATAAAAAAACACTCTTTCCCACCTCAGTTTTTTTTTCTGTTGAGACATATATGGCTGCATGTTGTGGTTGATGTATTATGTAACTGACATTCATATAGATTTACTAGGCAAGAGGAACTATGTCATTGGCAAACCCTGTCTTATTTATACGTTAATTTATTGATCATAGAGGTCATTCAGCATATAAATATAGAATTGCTGCAGCACTGATTTCTCTAAAATGCACAGAAACCTCCCCCTTCATGCTTAAGTAGCCATCTGAGGCCACACAGGAACAGCCATGGTGTGGTTAGATCTCTCATTTTTCCAGCCCTGAAGAGTCAGTCTGTGCTAAATGCCTGCTGCCTTTGTCTCAGCATGATGGATTAAACAGGCACACCATGCTGGGAGCCTGTGGAGGGTGCTTTAGCAGGCTAAACCCCTCACATTCTCACCCAAGCCATAGGTAGCTCTGACAGAAGGGTAGAAGCACAAAGATTTAGGTGCACCTTCAGGATGTGAACTTATTATTCATCTCAGGAGAGAAATGCAGTAAGAAAATAAGACTTCCTAGAACAGCACCAGGTCAGCCAGCTTGGCCTTGAGTGTTATGGTGAAATCTTAACCACAGTGAGTGCAGAAGGAATGCTTTCAAAAATAAACGAATAATAGACACTGGGCTCAGTAGAGGAGTTGATCCTGGTTTCCTCATCTTCAGAGATATTTTTCTTTTTGATGTAATTGCATACAGCAGATTGTACTGCCAATTTGCAGCCCCCCCCACTTCCTCTAATACTGATCTCCAGTACTAGAAAAGGATAAATATTATTTTTCAAGAGGGTGGTTTGTCTCTTTCATACAGTCCATCACTGTCCTTTCCAACATCTTACATTGTATGGTCTAACAACTGCCTGAAAATAGACCTGTCTACTCCTGTGTGTCAGACAGCACAGGCAGAGACTTCTAAGAGAAGAAAAGAAAAAACACTGAAGAAAAGGAATGATGAATGCTACAGATCTAGATGAATCCATACAGTCAGCCCATTAAACTCTTGTCAAATCTCTTCAGGGAGGAGATGAACCTCTTCAGAAATCACAGCTGAAGAGTCAGAGTTACTATCACTTTCTTTAGAGAAAGGGATTAGAGAGGACTCTATATATTGCCCTCCCAGATCCAGTTAATGACCCATCTACTGTACTTCCCAGATATTCAGAGGCAAAACCCCTGTAATGTTGGTAATTTTTAAATGGAATTTTCATAAGAACTTTCTTCCCTTAAAATTCTTGTCTTTCTAGAAACAGAATCTCCCCAAAGAGATGTGGCAGAAGTGAAATTACCATCACTCTTTTCCAGGACAGCTGTACATACATGTCTCATACAGAAATAACAAGGTGGAGTAGGTGGTAAGGAAATACTACTTGAAATGATGAGACAAGGTTTGAACTTTTAAAGTTTTTTTCTTGAACAAGAATTTAGGATAGTCAGCTATTGTTGTATAATTTCTTATGCCTGTTTTTAATTTGCCTAGGATTTAATTGTTATAGTCAGATCTACTGAACATCAAAAATCATTTAGTTTCATCCAGAAAACTTGTATTACATCCAAAGGAATTTAAAGTTCTTTTATTACTTGATGGACTCAGCTTCACATCACCAGCAGAGATGAGATCAGTGTTGCACTACAGTTCTAAGATACAGGCAGTAGACATGTGAGGTATAGTGAAATGCACCCAGATGTCTTCACCAAGACCTATGATATAAACAAAGCCTCCATAACCCTAAATCCAGTGATCAGTAATCATTTAACATTCGTCAGCCATCTGAATATTAAAATTCTGTGTAACTTGTCAACACATGGGACTACAATGTTAATTGTCTCATCTTTGACAACAGCTAGCATTTCATTTTGCAGATGGAAAAAAAACCCTCAAATTTTCAGCAGATATATGCAGACTTCTCTGGAACTAGAGGTGGAAAAGCAAATAATTGTTGAGCTTTTGAAAATTATTTATCTTTAATTGCTAACTTTAAATAGAGTTGAGTCCTGGCTTATTGATTCCTATATAAGTGACCATAAAGGGAGGAGATGAAACTCACAGATTTTAAATGCAAAGGAACTATCTCAACAACCCTCCCTTTCCTCCCTCCCCTTTCTGCCACAGAAATACTCATTCCAACACAACCACACAAAACATAAAAAATTGCTTCTAAATAAATTCCTTTAAAATGATATGAAATCTGATTCTAAAGTGCCTAATGACAAGTGCCATCACTCTTGATGTTTTGTGTTTAGCTGCATTGCTACTCCTATGCTGCTAAGACATGTCGTCTCATTTCCAAGTTTAATGTTTTGTAACTTTGACTTCCAGCAACAGTATTTTGTCATATCTTTATCATCAGTCTTGAAAAGTCCTCCAACAGCAAACAGGTCATCTTTCATCCTCCTTTCTTATGAATGGAAAACCTACCCTAATCTGAATTTAAATAATGTTGTGAGCATCCTTTGAATACTCATTGTATTTTAATGTTCTTCAATACTGAGCAATAGACCTGGACATAATGTTGCATAGAAAGGCAAGATAATTTCCCTCCTCATATTCAAATTTGCATTTAATTTAATCCCAAGTTTGAATAAATATTCTTGCTGTCAATATTACAAAAATATTTTCTCAAAATACTTCATTTTAGTCACTTCTAAAGTATAAATTTGTCTCTGTTAAAGAGAAATTAATCTGTTTTATAATTATTTTTTCAAATTCAGAAAATACCACAAAATTAATCTCTTACTAACATCTTTTGTTGCTAATGTGTGAAACAATTTTTTTTTAATTACAGTTATTTCCCTATCAAGCACAATGATTTTCAGCCAGTAAAAGTCCTTTTACAACCCTCTACATATTGACTTTTTGTTATTTTATTCTAAAAATTACAATATATGATTCAACTATACGAAATGTATATATGTATACTGAAATACAGACAGCAATATAGGAACACCATACTGTACATTTCCTCATATATATTTTAAAATGTCATCTTAGGATATAGAGATTAAAGAAATAGAATGTGTTCTTATCAGTATGACCATTCTCTCTAGAACAAACACTTCTGTTTCAAAAACTGTAAGATTATATGATTCCACTATCTGTCCAGGTCGGAGAATAGCAAAAGATTACCTTTAAACCCACTACCTCCTTCATTCTTGCAGGATTAGCTGAGAGACAACGTAAACACAGCCTTTCTTTCTGGAATATTTGGGACTTTTTGAAAGTCAAAGTTGTCCAGAAAAAACATCTGCCATAATTATATATTTATGGGCATTTTCACATATATACATTTAAAATAAGAGAACTAATTAATCTGAAGGGTGGTATTTATCTTCCTTAATTTGGTATTCTAAAAGTTAGCCACAACATCTAAATTGACTGGTCAGGGTATACCACCCAAAAGACAGGCCTACACCCAACTTACATTATCATTACCTCCTAGAAGCTTTGCTTCTCAAGGTGCCCAAAGGAGATGAGGAGTTGCCCAGTCCTGAGGCAGCTACATTTCAGTGTGCACATCCCATACCACCCTCTGAGGATGGAAGGGTAAGTCAAACAGGGGCATCACCAGGTGTGTTTTGTAAACAGCTGTTCCCACTGCAAGGGTCACCAGTTGCCAGCTGTTCCCCAGCTGATGGACACAGTCACCAATTTGCTGATAATCCTCCTTTTCACAGTTCAGAGGAACTAATTTGGATTTCTGGGATGAGCCATGTAAAATGTCTAATCCGGTTTTGAGTGAAACACATTAGGGATTCCCCAGGGTTGGGGAAAATAAGCTGGTTTAATTTAGATGGTTTAAAAAGCAAATCCTGGGTAACTCAGAACATTTTGACCAGAAAGGGATGCAAACCAGCACAGTTATCTCTCACTGCTATACCCTCATTTTAGTTGCAAGTTAGACAGAATAAAGACTCAGATCTGTTCTACAGTAACATTGGTAATGCACCTCATACCTAGGAACTCCTCATCTCTCTGGTCTTACAGAGGTCAAACATTTATTGGATCACTCAGGCACAGAGCTGACACTCACAGCAGTTCACTGTTTATTTGCTATTAACCAGGTCAAAATTTGCCTCCTTGCTGTAAATGTGTGGCCTTTATAAACCTCATGAGAATTAAGGAAGTCTGGCATCATGTGACTTTGTAGCTCTTATCTGGATTCTCTGGTGTCTCATATGTTTCAAGTGCCAATCAAGGCATTCCCAACCCCTCCCTCACAAATGGGCCCTCAGGTGTCAGATTAGACCCTCTCCTCCAAATGTGGCACCAGTAAGGTCTTCCTTCCCTCCTCCAGGGTCCTTTTCCATTATTCATATCTCTGACATATCAAAGATTATCACATCCTCTTGCTGATTTGATCAAAAAGCTTTGGGACATTCCAGGTGTGGATACATTTACATATATAAATACACAAAAAATAATGACATTTCATTATCTTATGAAATTCCTGATGCATCACTACAAAAATACAATTCACTAAGAGCAAGAATTTAAGTGGTTTACATGAAAGTGCTAAAAAATGTACATGATCCTTTGAACTAGCTGCAAGCACAATATAAGTCTCTGTAGTGAATTATATTTAATTGAAAAAAAGAAAAAAAAAAAAAAAAACACAAAAAAACAAACCAACATTCCTTTTTAATCCAGGCAGGGGGTTTTTCAGATTTCTTTTGATTTTACCTGTATGTGTAGTACTTCTTACAAACAATTAGTCTGTGGTTTGCATTTAAATATTATGTAGACATCAACAACCTTATCAAAAATATCTCTGGAAGAATATTGTAAATTATAAAAGGAATTTTAAAACTTTTTAGTCTTAAATTAAAACTCATTTAAACTACAGTATTTTAATGATGTTATACCACAAAAGCCTTTTATTTCATAGAATTCAGGAAAGACAAGACTGTATTTTCCTCATTGATTACATATAAATATAGAAGAACAGGTTAAATATATACATCTAAAATTAGATGAGAGGAGCCTCAGAGTCCTAAAAGCAAGCATTATTTTAGCAAAATGTTTAACAGAAAGGTAATCTGAAGCAGCTCTTATTTTAGTCCAAAGTCATGTGAGCATTTTGGTAACAATTGTGGAACTGACAATGTTTTCTGAAGACCTTTGCCTTATTTCAGGTCTCTCTGTGCTTATTATGCAGGCCAACAGTTCCAATGGACACATGTATTCTTTCAAACCAGGTATCCACCCAGGACATGGGAGCTCTGATCATCCACCCTGCTGCTCCTTAGACTCTTCCTCCTATGGGGTGCTCTGCTTAGCCCTCTCAAAGACTATTCCTATTTATTGTTCTGAAAATCCTTCACCACGAGGACTGATCCCAAAAGCCATCAGGTAAGAAGCAAAATAAAGAAACAGTTCGACTCTGTATGGAGCAGGATTTCTCCCCAGATGCACCTATGTTGCACAGGCTCTCATGCAGCACCACCCCTCAATTTCATGCTTTAGGTGTATCACTGCCATACATTCGTATGTTACACCAGAAATTTTGAACTTAGGAAAAACAAAATGAAACGAAACGAAACAACACAACTCCAAAAAATAGTCTGACCAGAGGGAAATCCCAGAAGGAAATTAAAAATTAGTTGCAAGACAACTTAGTGTAGAGGAGGCTGTCTGTCAGCGAAGTGCACACAAGCTTGTCTGCGCCTCTCAGTTTCTGAGCTAGGGGTATTTTCCTGGTGCTAACTTGTTTCTCAGCATAAATGTGGGCATTGGAAATGTGCCTGATAACACTGGTAAGGATGAACATATCTACAAACTCCTCCCCAGTGCACAGGAATCAAAGTTGTGTAGGGAAGCAGCCTGGATCTCTTATCCTTCTTCCTTCCACTCCAGTGGCTTCTAAACCCTTCCACAGCAAGTCCTGCGTTAGGCTTCCTTCCAACAGGATGGTTCTAAACCTGGGGGGAGGAACATAAACCTTTCCTCACTGATCTTAGATTATGTACCCAGGTTATTCCCAGCTGGACTTTTGTGTCTGTGTCAAATTACAATGAACAGAGGTTTCTCCTGATTCTGGGAAGAAGAAGACCTCTGTTTTCTTTTATTTTCTACACAATAAGGGAAGGTCTTTTCTGCAATGCCTCTGAGCAAAAGCTTCAGGCCCATGGAGGATTGCAGATCTCTAATGATCCTTTCAGGGAGCAAACATATTTAGATCTTCGGTGTTCTTTTATTTACTGGCAATAGAGGAAAGTAGTTTGTACCAAACTGGGAAAAATGTTATTCCATTCTTGCTTTGATTCTGCTCACTGGGAAAATTAATATCTGTGCAACAGATCTCACTTTAAATTAAGTTTTCTAAAAATCTAAAGTGTTATGGAGTTGTTTGGGGATTTGGGGGTTTGTTTCTTTTTTTCTTTTAATATTTAGGGCAGGGTTCTAAATCCTGATGCTCGATCTACCCTATAATTTTTTATTATAATCAAGCTGTCAAATGTTTTCCTACAAGCTGTGGTAATTTGGGAAATCTTTCTATGCACCATTTGTGGTCTCCAGCTGATATCCTGCTATTAAATTGACATATTATGAAATTACAGTGTTTGGATGTGACTTTTAATGCTGGGCTACATACTTTTCCATTCTGCATCAGGGCAGCCCACACAAATTTTTGTGCCTTGGCACTGAGTTTTAGGGTCCTGACTTCACAGAAGGGTGTCATATGTGAGCTAAGCACTTGGGGAGAACACGTTTCAGAGTGCAGGCTCCAGAGATTTACAGCATATGGGGTCCCATAAAATATAATGCTAAAAGAACCGTCTGGAGAGCATCGAGTCAGGGAGGCAGTTCTCATGGAGATCTCTGCCTGGCACAAGCCAGAATCAAACTGTGCATACTAATGTCAACAGAATTTGTGGGTGGTTTTTTCTCTTTTTTGGTGGCAGTTCGTTTTGGGTTTTGGTTGGTTTTGTTTTGGTTTGTTTTTTATTCTATCATGCATTATTAACACAATGCCTAAATAATTCTTTTTATTATATTTAAGACATGGAAATAAGAAAAAGCCTTTCAGCAGAGAGGACTGAGAATAACTTGGCAGAGATATAACTTTCAGGGCAGGACATGAGCTATATAAGCTAAACTGTAACAAGGGTACAGCTAACCGAGAGGCATCTGGGTGGAGGCTTTTTTTATTTTATATGATAGGGAGAAAATATATGCCAAAGATGTATTTCAGATGATGATGAAGAATTTTAAAAGGGACAATAGGAACTACGGCCCTGCAATGACCCAGGTTCCTAGTCATTTTTCTACATAGACCAACTGGGAACAGTTTAGTTAAACTTCTGCATAGTTAATTGTTCTTTTGACCCCTTTGAAGAAAGAAAGCAGAGTAATGTAGTGATAAAATCAGAGGTTCTTTTGTAGGGATTTACAAACTAATCACTTCGCTGGTAGAAGTTCTTCCTGTGTGGTATAGCACACATATACTTCCCACTGCCTGGAGCAACGAGTTGGTTGGGAAAGACAGAACAGAATTACTTCTCTAAAACAAGCAATACCCTTTCACATGTTGGAATAAATGCAAACTTCCAGTTGTTCTACAAAGTGGCTGAAAAGTATGGCAGAAGTCATAAATCTTTCCTTTTTTCCTTTTTTCCCTGCTTCCAAAATATCTAAACCACATGTGTTTCTACCAGGTCTACAGAACTCATTGGAGGTTAGTAAGAAAAGATTCTCATGAGCATGTCTGGCCCTTCTCCACAGCACACAGGCAGCATGAGGAGAAGGAGAGAGGCTCTGGTTTCACCCATCCATGTAGTGCTTGAGTAAAATTTATGTGCACCATAAACTGTCCTGTAGAGACGCTAGAGAAAAGAGGACACCAAACTAAATAATGTAAAAAAATCATGTAGCTAAATCATGTGTCCTTAAAAAAAGGTACTTCACTAAGCAGTTTAGCAGAGCCTTCAAATAGTCCACCTAGAAAACAGGGCTGTTCCAAAACCTTCTAACACATAAACTGGCAGAACTTGGTCCAGTGCCAGGAGCAAAATTGTATTTAAAATATACTATGTCAAAAAGATATTTTTGGGGACAGTTTTGATTCACATAATACCTGTGAACTGTAATGTAGTGTTACTTAAATGTTCACAGGTTGCATGTTTTACCAGCTGAAAACTGGAGAACTCTGCAACCTCTTTTTGGTCATTAAATCCTTTAACTCCTGTATATCACCATATTTACAGAGCACGATACTCATTTCTAAGCATTATTTGCTTATTTAAGACCAGCTGCTTCCTAACCCAGAATGCCATTTAAACAAGTAATCCTAGCTCTCTGGCAGCCTTACTACTTGCCCTTTCAGTAAACTTTTTCCTCCTGGTATGTGAGCACTTGCACTCGCCTCTGCAGTTCAGTTCAGCTCCCAGTTCCTCAGAAGGCTACTGCTTTGCTGTGAGGGTGTGATTGTAAAAACCCTAGTTTTTATTAGCAGTAGTGGTCCTATTCACACCCCCAATCAACCCTGAAATTGATATTCTTCATCTGATCTGCATAGGTCATCTGGCAGGTCACTGCCTCTGTTACATTACACCGGTGTTTTTCCACTAAGCCAGTTAACAAGGTTAACTAGAAACGTGACAGACAGAAGAGAGAAGCTGGACACATGGCACAGATTATTTGGCTTAGAAAATAGAACTTTCTCTGTGGCAAGAACATATGAATAAATGATTTGTGACTCAGTTAAAATAATTTTAGTTTCTTGTTTTTCTGAATGTCAAAACCCTTGAGAGACCAAATCATATCATACTCTACATGCTCAATTACAGCATAATCCTCTTGAGATAAACTGTTTGTCTTTAAAAAAAAAAAAAAAAGCAGAAAAGCTATTTCTTTTGCTGGCAAGACTTAAGAGAAGAGTTTTATAAATTTAACTGCCAATATACCAGCTGCCTCTGCTTCTCCTTTGAGCTTAGCACTTTGTGTCTTTAACAGATGATGAAACCCCTACATTCCTCTTGGGCACTGTAAAATAATAACAATTAAAACATGAATAATAATAATAATAATGAAGTACACACAGTGCAGTAAGCCTGCAGCCTGAACAGGCTGCTTATTCTGCAGGAAGTCTGTGCACATTTTGTCTTGAGAGATGATGTTAACAGGTGCTTCATCCTGCAACTGAGGCCACCAACCTTGGGAGGGCAACTTTGCACAGTAAGTGACCCACTGCAGCAAACTTTATGTTCTGCATCACTTCATGTTTTTTTTTGTTTCTATTGACCAGAAGCAATTTTAGTAGGTTGGCCACCAACCAGTAAGCTGAGCAAGCTGTATTTTAGACATGAAACTCGTTAGCTACCCCTTTTTCCATCTGCTGTGGTTGGCACCTCAAAAGCCAAAGTGAAAAATCAGTTTGTTGCAGTTTTTAGCTGTGTTCCAGCTAATTTTCTTCAGCTCTTATAGTTTAAAGCAAAATGTTACTTCACACACTTGGCAATGGAAGTATCAGACTTATGTAACAGATCTGAGAAAAATCTGCTGGGAAAAAATTGCAGTCACTTCTCCCAGCTGCAACATGTGCTGAGGGAGCCTGGGTTATGAACTCAAATGTTCTCCTGGTGATCTTTGAGTCTTTAAAATAACTGGTACACCATGTTAATAATAAGCTTTAGGCTCCTTTAACATATACCACCAGGCTGTTCCAACTCAGACTGAGGGCTGGTGCTCAGGGTCACAGACCTGCTCCTCCTGTCCATCCAACAAGGCCAGTTTGGGCAGTGAGTGCAGCCGAGGGTTTCACTGTGTTCAGCCCTGTGGCAGCAGACCTGGATGGTTAAAATCTACTTTTGCCCTCACGCCAGGGCAAAGGGCACTCATAGGGAGTTTTTCTGTAGACTTCTATGAACCTTTAGAGGCTTTTTAAATTTTTTTTTTTTTTTTAGTTTGACCCTTTCTGGATGTTCAGGAAGAACTCTCTTTGGGGGAAAGGTTAAAACTTTCATGGAAACTGCTGAAATTGTGAGTAAGAATACTTGTAATTTGTGATTATCTCCAAGCAGTAATCTATGTGTTCATAGATTCAGTCCCCCATTAATGTTTTCCACTCTGGTCACAGATACTCCGTGAAAATTTTAGTTGTTTTCCTCTTCCACGGTGGAACAGCCGCTACGCCTTAAAGGCCTTTTGACATTTTAGTACTGAACAGTGCTTTCGGAAAAATTATCCTCCCACATACGGAATTTTCTTCTCTCTTTTCTGTGAAGTTTGAAGAATGACTGTGAAATGCTTTTTTTCTGCAAAACCAAAAAAACTAATTTTTCTGTCTTTCCTGATCCCTGGTTCCAGTTCAGTCCCAGAGTAAGGTTTCTGGATGAAAAATAAATTAAAAAAAAATTTGTATATGTAGATGCATATCCATTTAATCATCTCTTCTGACTAATTGAGATGCAAGCAGCCATGAAGTTCAAACAACTATTTAAAAATCCTATACTGATGGAGGGAATATGATCAAATGTAATTCCAGAAGTGTCTCTAGGTTACTGATACCCAGAATTTCCATAACTGGTATGAAAACAATGAATACTCAGGTCTCATGGTTAAATGTCTTTTCTTCATGTTCTTTCTTTTTTATGCAACCTATAATCTAATAGCAAAGTGAAGCTGAGATAGATATGATTATCTGCTTTCAAAGCCTACTCAGCAACTTTTGTCAAGTGCCTGAAGCTAATGGCTACTGATTTCAAAACACTGGAAAACACACTTTGTGTGAGAACAATTCTTGTTTATTTTTATTAGAACTTATCAAATACGTTGCAAAAAAATGCAACTGAAAAAATTGATTTTACTCATTATCTGAAGTTTTTTGACAGATTATAATCAAGAAAGTGCATTATTTAAGCCCTGTGATTTTTGTTGTAGATTTCTGCTTAAATAATCAAGCGAAACTTGTAAAATGAATAAAGATAAATATAGAAACATGTGATTTGTTCATAACCTACTTCACAATGCAAATATCTGTTACCACAGTCATAAAACACTGAGAGCCATATACTAAAATGCATTTCATTTAGTTTTAGGATTTGCCATGGATTTCTAATCTTCCATAGTTCTAATCTTAATTATTTCCCCTAGCTATATAAAAATCTATTGGAAAGCAACTTTGCATTTAGCAGAAACATTGAACAATTTTTTTTTTGTTAAATGATCATAATATAGTAACTCTTTATGTAACCAATTTTTCTGAAAATAATTGTGATGGTGATCTTAGGATCTCCCTAGCTGTAAGGTTTCTGCCAAATGCTGTAATAGAGCATTTATATTCAAGATAACTTTCTATTTACAATTTCTAATGTCTCTCTTTTATTTGGGCAAGAAAGCATATGCCTGCTTGCAGCCAATAATCAATTAAATATTCCACAAAAGGCTTTGTAGAAATATTTTTATAAATTATTTGGAGATCACGAAAATATTATTACTATGTACCTTTATTAGAATGCCTAGCAGCTTACTTTGGTGGAGTTACAATAAATCATGGTATGTCTGGCACATCAACACTTACCTTACTCTCTCCAGGTAAGTGAACAGAGGTTCACTTCACTCAGCTGGATAGTTTAGCTGGTGATACTCTCCATCTCACCCAGGCATGTCAGAAGTGGCTCCTGCATGGCAGTGGTAAAGAAAAACTGTCTGGTAAAAACTAAGAGCAAAAAACCCAAACGCCTTCTTCTAAAAGTATAAGTGGCTGGCCCAGGCAAGTAATAAGAATTTATGATTACAGGCCAGGCATCCAGTGACCAGTGAGGACAATCATTCTGTCATATTCTCCAAGCCTATGTGTTGATTGGAGAGAGCAAGTATTTCTGAAGAGAAAGAGCCAGAGAAACAAAAGAAAATATAGATCCTCATTAGCTATTGAGAAGTGCAAAGAAAACATGGTAAGAACATTGTTGAGAAGTCATTATTATGAGAAAGATAAACTTTTTCTGGTTTGGAGAACTAAAGACAGTATGCAAGGAGCAAATGAGGACATTATATAAAAATATGTGCCAGGAGTTGGCTCTGGAAGTGACCTGTAATACCTTGGTCATACAGCAGTTTAGCTAAATTAGGGGACTATCTTTGGCAGGATGTTCTCTGAGGGTTTGTAAGAGCAGAGCTCTTCTGAGCACCTGCTGTATGTATCTTGTTCTACCCAGGCAGTGCAAAGGTCAGAGAGGACCACTGCAGGGCTAAATTAGTCTTGTCCACTTAAAGACTAGTTTAGAGAAAGTTATGCTATTAAATGCTATATAGGAAAAAACTGTTTAATTTTTGTTTTGTTTTTTTCTGGAGGCGATTTTTTGGGGTTCTTTTCCTTGTGTTTTTACCCTATGTGTAATACTTTAAATTTTTTTTATCGTGTTAGAGCTACCAGATTGGTGATCCAATGTATATGCTGTAATAATGAAAATACCCCTGCCAAAGGCTGTACAGTAGTGTATTTTTCTTTGTGTCATTTACTTCAGTTTATATTCTTGAAATTGATGTGATGTCTCAAGCTGGTAAGAAACTATCTGAACCTTCACTTTCATTCCTTTTCCCACTGTTTCATTAACCAAAGCAGAATAAATACACATATGGATTGCAGAAGTCCTCTGGGCTATTGGCCTATTGTTTTCATAATCTTATTTTTAAATGTCAAAACATCCCACAATGCAACAGAGGAGAATGCAGGGGAAGTAAAAGATTCTTAATATACCTAAAAGGCTGGAAGTATTGTACATTTTTCATCTGGGGAGAACAAATTTTGAAAGCTAGTGTCACGAGCAGATTTTACACAGAGACTTTTAAGGGCAGGCAGGCAATGTGCTACACCCTCTGCCTCATTTCAGTAGTCCTTCCCCAATAAAAGCTGGCTGCAACACAACCCTTGTCCTCTTCAGTAATGCTGAAGAAATCTCCCTCTGTCTGGAGTGTGCCACACTGGCAGCATCCTCTGTCGGGATGTGACCTGCAGAGGGGCAGTGCTGTGAAGCACAGCTTGGGTAGCTGCCCGTGGCAGGCCACAGCTCAATGGCCTGTTGTCTCCCCAGCTGACTTTTATGAGAAGAGGAAAAGGCTCAGCAGGAGAAAACAGACAAATGAGAGGTCAAATATTTACAGCAGAGCTGTAAGACAAGAGGTCTGAAATCCTGAGGCAAATGGTAACAGCGTGGCAGGAAAAACAAAACATGGGGTAAAGTAGAAACACACAATAATTCACTATAGATTGCCATGCAACACATTATCACATGTCATGATTTATAATGCTTATAATTCGTAGGCCATAAAAATTACAGTTTCCATCACTTTAGGCTTTTACACACAGTTACAGAAATAGGCACTAAAACTTGTGGGAATCTAGATTCCAGGCTATCACACAGGCTCTTGCCAAGTATTTGGTATAAGTATTCAAAAATAAATCAATTAGAAATTTATAATTTCTTTCTTCCAAATGAAAAAATATTAATTAAGACTTGTGTGTCTGTAAATATTTCTACATAAGAGGCAAAATTAATATTTAGTTTTAGTTCACAGAAATTTACAGGCTGATGTATGATGCATGAAAGCTGTAGTTATCCTTTTTTGCTGTTGCTGCTGTGATTCAAAATTTATATTACATGATTAGAGCATAATAAAAACAATAAAGCTACATATTCTCTCTCTCAGAAGAGAAAACCAAAAAATCTTATAATTTCATATTTGAAAAAAGAAGTACTGTGCTGGTTTCCAAACCAAAGAAATACAACTAAATTTATATCCAACAAATCAAAGATTGNAAAAAAAAAGAAAGTATTAAAACTACTATACCCCTGAATATATATATTTTAAAAAAATCAACAAAAATAACTCTAATCTTTACAGTGGTGATTACATCTTACTTCCTATAATCTGTATCCTAATCTAGGAATTAAACTTGATGGTTATCTTTGTGCAAAGGAAAATGTAGGAAAAGGTACTTCCAGACTGAGAAGTACCTGTCACTAAATAAGAATCAGCTGGATGAGGATCCCACACAAATCCAGCCAAAAGGGCACCAACTGCCCTTTTGGAATAACTTTGATTTTAATATTTAGCTTGTCTGGAGAGATTGCTGGAATTCAGCTCCGTGGTTTTACTAAAGAAGCTGTTTTGCCTCTAAAAACCAAAACCTAAGCTATCACTGGAAAGCAAAAATATGAAAACATCTCTTTCTAGTTACATATTTGCCCCTAAAAAACTTGGGCACTCCATCAGGATGGAAAGATTTTTAATAGAAGGGGTACTCAGAGCAGGTTGGACCTTCTATCAGTCTAAGTGTGAATCTTCCTCAGAGAAATGCTACCCAGGAAATTCTTCACTCTCCTTTTCTCTGCAAATCAGAAGTGTCAAGGTGATTTGGGTCACCTCTATGAAAGTGAAGATAAACTTTCCTTACCACTGCAGGCTGATTGTGTCTGTCACACTGTGATTTTGACTCATCTGTATTCTGTGCTCATTCTTGAAGTTGAAAGAAAAACCTAAGTGTAATCATTAGCAGTTCTGCTTCATTAGCAGCACTTGAGAAATTTAAACTGACCACTTAGACAAAAATGACTCCTTATAAAGGCCAGCAAGAGGCCTTCTTTTTAACAGTTCAATCACTGATTGAAAGAGTTCAGTCGGGGATTCAGTTTTCAGATAACTCTAATATTCTAAATAATAAAAAAACCCAACAAAACCAACCAAAAACCAAACTAAAACAAAACCCAAAAAAACTCCAGAAAAAATGTAGTCTGATAACGTACTTCTTTAAGGCATGACATTTTCTCTGAATTTCATACTTTGGGAAAAATTTCTTATGTTCCAAGCAATTATGCAGTTGATTTATTTAAGTTAGACTCCACTTAGCTCCCAGCTCTCTTTTGGGGAAAAATATTTAAAAGGCCTTTGCATGGATAACAAATTAATTTATTAGGTTAATTACATTATGTATTACTGATTTTTATAACATTTTTCATAAAGATAGTTTACCAAAATGGAGAGGAAGATCATTAGAGAACCAAGACACTGCAAAACAGCATCCAAATATGGATTATTTTTAAATAATTATGAGTATCATTTGCAAGTTTTCATGGTGCTTGGCTAAACATACTCGATACATAGTAAGTCCACTGTTTCAGAGGAAAAATGTAAAGTTTGTATTCAAAGAGATAAGTGTTGAAACACACATATGCAACTCCCACCTTGCCAAAACCAACACAGCAGTTTGCCTCCTCCCAATTCCACCATCAGCCTCTGCTTTTTACTAACTGAAATGATTGTTTTGCAGAAGTCAACTTTAAAGGGAATATTACGTTCTGTCTTTGCAGTTATGTCTGTATCAGCAAAGTAATTAAAGCAAGAGCTCAGATTTGAATCCTCTGACTTGACCACCTATTGATAGAAGAGGCTTGCCAGACTTTTAAATTAAACAAATATTACGCTCCCAAAGAAATTCTGTGCCAGGTTCAAGGATAAACACATGCAAAGGATCATTCCAAATAATTATTTTGCCTGCCACCACTCTCTTTTGGAGGCTAACAAAGTTTAATTGTATGGCTACAGAACATTGCAAGCCAGCTGGCCTTGCTGCCAGAGACTACGTTTCAGCCTGTTTAGTTTATTGGTTAGACTAGCACACTCATGAGGCTACATTGGTGAAAAGATTAATACTGTCATGTGAGTTAAAACTTTCCTGGCTGAAGATAAAAAAAGGACACATAAGAATGTCTTTATTCAAAAACCACTTTCTTTTCAGTGGGTTGGTGACAGACTGCATCTTCTCAACACCTTAGAGTCTTGTTAAAATTAAGGTATCTCTACTGTTTGCCTTAAGAGAAAAAAGTCTTTTAAATAAGCAAAGAAATTTGAAAAGCTGTAAAAAAAAAAGACGTCTGTACAGTTCAAAGCTGTAACATTTTAACAAACTTATTTTTTTATCCCAATGGGTGAACGGGTCTTCAAAAAGTAAAAAAGTTCCCTTCACTTCTGTCCTGTACAGTGTGTCCTGGTTGCAGAGTGTGGTGGGGCGTGCAAGCTCATTTTGAAATTATAAGACAGAACCACAGAATCACAGAATCCATTAGGTTGGAAAAGACCTTTGATATCATGGAGCCTAGCCTATGACTGAACACCACCATGTGTCAACTAGACCATGGCACCAGGTGCCACAACATTAAATTTCCTTAAAAGCTCGCAGGGACGGTGACTCCACCACCTCCTTTAGCAGCCCATTCCAGTGTCTAATCCCCTACTCTGTGAAGAATTTCTTCCTAATGTCCAATCAAAACCTCCCCTGGTGCAGCTTAAGATGCTGTACTCTTGTTCTGTTACTGGTTCCCTGGGAGAAGAGACCAAGCCCCATCTGCCTACAATCTCCTTTCAGGTACTTGTAGAGAGTGATAGGGACAGCTAATAAAATGTAGAAATTGTATATAATTTGTCAACAAAATTTACCAGTGTCTTCACTTCTTAGATGGCATAATCTAACTACACACTTGTTGTTGTGGTGTGTTTTTTAGTTATAATGGTTTCTCCCATGTTCCCCCTATCCTTACTGTATGGTTTTCCCCAAACTGTCAATCCCCTAACCCCGCCTGCAGGTTGGGGTTCACCCTTTTCTCCCTCTAATGTCAATCCATAAACCACTCCCTAAGCCAACATGTCAATCCCTCCTCTGCTGTACCCTGATTGGTTTATTTGTTGAACCCTCCCCTGAGATCCAGACCTTTTATAAACCCACGTTCCGAGATAAGATCGTCCTGCCTGCGTCACCCCCTCCATCAATAAAGACTGTTGGAACTGTGAGCTGGCAGACCCTTGCTTATTCTTCGCCCTCTTCGCCTGGATTAACAACAAAGCTCCTAAGCGAGGCCTGCTAAGGCCGGAGTCAGCGCTCAAAGGGTACGAAATCCTCGTCACCCCCAAAGCTGCTCCTCCTGGACCAAGGCTCGTGAGCCAGACCAGGCAGAAAACAGTTTTAACTTGTAAGCTTATTTCCATGTCCCTCCTTGTATACACATTTGAGAGAAAAATGCCAAATAAAAATATCCTGACACTTACTTATATTTATGTTACTTATATGAAGCTTACAGGTTGTGTGGATGACAGTAAAATTTGGCTTTGTAAAATAAAGTAATTTATTTCCACAAAAATGTACATTAGAAAGCATAGTTTTCACTAAGCATTTAGGTTTTAACATACTGCAAGCAATAATTTGATATTTGTTTTAAACTTGGTTATTTTTTCAATTTTAATTTCACAGAAGAGTAATTTCTTACACAGGTAATGTAAAGACACAAGTGAAAATTGTTATCTCTCTAAACAAACCAAATAAGCCACAATTAGGTTTAAATTCCTCTCACACCCAAGGGATTTTGAAATAACACGTGCAAGACCTAAAGTAAGCAAGCAAAAATAAATAATTTAATAAGTCTTGGTTAACTTCCTAACAACATTTAACATTGAAAAAATAATATGTCATGCTTAAACTGGCTGATTAATGATTGACGCTTAACATTTTAAACCTGAGTGATCTACTCATGTTAAACAGCCTCTGTTGTGCTTTATTCCTCTGCTGGGCTGAGGAACTCTGTAACTTAACAAGTTTCTTAGTGAGCCAGGACACAGCTCAGAAGAGTTTATTAAGGTAGGATTGCATATGTATACTTGTACATCTATGACATTTAACACAAATAATAAAGAAAACATACTTAGCGCAGAACTCCTGGGAGGTGTTTGGTGGTTTGGTGCAGCCACAAGCAAGTCTCAGGAGAGTGGCATTTGAGAAACCAGTGAAGCAGAGCAAGATATCTTTCTATTATATATCAATGTGTTATGTCTTAACCATATCAAGCTTTATTTATAGTAAGTGATGATCATTTGTGAGGCAGGAGGAGGAGTGTCTATAGGTTAGAGAGTTACACACTACAATGTGTTTGAAGTCTTTAAAGTCCCTGGCTTCACTGTAAGTAAGCCCATGTTCTGGCATCCAGACCCATCTTTAGAATAGTGAAGACACAATTACAATTTGTAACTACAATACATACAGTTTAGGCTTTACTTGGAGCTTGAGCTCTGAAGGGAAAGGTGTGGAAAATAAGTGAAGTGCCAAATAGATTTGTTGCTGCTTATGGATCTGTATTTTATACTATGTATATTAACACCTTATTCTCTTGAGTGTGAGTATATTCCTACTATCAGATCAGTCAAGAAATGTGTGTGGCTAACTTGACTATAAGATAATCAATATAAGAGACAGTTTTTGTGAAGAACTAAAATGGAGGATGTGGTCAGATGTTACAGTAAAACCAGATTGACAGCAAAATTGCTGTGGTCACCTGGGAAAGTAGCCAGGGAGGTCAAATTTGTCAAAGAAAACATGTGATAAGAACTTTGAGTAGACAGATTATCTTGCATTAACATGCCTATAGCACATTCCACAGTATGCATCTTTTTCTGTCTCTTGCCTATTCCTCTTCCATTTTCTAAGTCCAGAACCTGCAAGCAGATGATGGCCCATGCCGTGTCCCTCTTTGCCAGAACCACTTCTCAGGGCCAGTCCCTTCCTTCTCCACCACATACTCTGAGCCAGAACTTCTACTCAGAAGAACCTTTTAGTCTGGGTACTCAATCAAACCACTCATATGACTTTTCAAAGAGACTTAGTCACTCCTTTCATTTTTATTCCAAGCTCTCTCTTAACAATCCTGACAACAGACCTTTATTGAGTCCCACCAAATGGCAAGCAGAATTACACCTCAGATGTGAACTGATCCTGCAGACCAGTATTAGTTATTTCACTCTGCTTCTTCAACAGTTAAAATGGTTGAAGCACTGAGTGAAGCTAAATTGAACCTGATGACTTTTTAGACTACCCTGAATTATTTGCTTCCTGTGTTATGATTAATAATAAAGGAGGTATAGTCTAAAATTATCTCAGGTGTGTGATCTCCACCCTTTTAACACAGTAGTGATTACTCACTAAATTATTTTTAAACCCTACTATGTGTGGAATGATAACTGAGAAAAAAACTGAGAACTGGAAATATAATATTTCTGAATTGTCTAACACTGAAACAGCCTCTTGATTTCTTTAAAATCTTATTTGAAGTTTCCTTTTGTGCAAAATTTTCTGTGACAAGTAGTTAAAGGAAACTTTGAACAACTTCAACATGAAAATAACCTTTACTGCAGTTTCATAATTTACCAAATTGTCAGTGAAAAAGTCTACCAATTTAGGAAGAAATAGCTATAGATTTGTACCCTTTGTGTTTGACTGTCAGAGTTGCACTTGAAGTATAATTTATACATGTTTTAAAAAATCTCTGAGAAAAGCCAGAGGTTATCTGGCAAAGCTTCTGATGAGCTTGTTTTATGTTAAGAGCTGCCAGAGTAGCAAATATTATTGAAATGCTTGATTTCCTTAGAACTTACAAAACAATGCTTTATTTTTAAATGTACCTATAATTTTCTTCTTTTCTTTGGTATAAATAATCATATTTCATATAAAAATCAATCTGTAGTCCACATAATTCTGATTAAATCACTTATATTTTGATCTCTCTCTTACCTACTTCTCTCTTACTAATCTTTTTTTAGACCTGACTTCCTCAGTCCTTTTTTTTACAGAAAGGTCTATTAGAAATCTAATACAGAGACTGATGGTGAAGGCTGTGAGTGAGGCTTTAAATTCTAAACACCTCATCACTTCAATAATGTGTTTAGCCTTTGAAGCTTTATTAGGCCTGAGACAGTGTCTGATCACTTTCACAGTTTTCCCACTTGGCAGCCACTGACTGTTAACACATAATTGAAATAGTTACTTAAGAAACTGGTATTTTATTGGTTTAAGCGGTTTTCAACACACCAGGAATTAGAGTATGACTACAGATTAAAGGAGCTCAGCTGTTTTTTACTGAACATTTTTTCTCCATTGAATGAATTATTCCTCAGTAATAAGTCAGAGCAGCAATAAAACCCAATTTTTCTTAAGTATTTAAATAACAAACAAGAAAAATTACTTGAATAACGAAATGCTGATTTGGGTCTATCAGAGAGTAACAACCAAATATTTTAAATGGAGCAACTTCGTCATGTAATGGCCTTCCACAAGCAATATACTAGGGTGGCTGACATAGAAATCAAATATTTATTAAAACCATCTTTTAAAGCTTCTTAGGCAACTTTACTGTCCTGAACATTGAAAAAACTGTCATTTTTATGAGGAAAATAAGTTCAATATTAAAGAAAATTCAAGAAGAAAAGAAAATTAAAGGATAACCACAAAAATATCAGGACCTGAAATTTTTCAACCAGTTTCCCTTTTTACAGCCTAAAATTAAAAATAGAAAATCTGTATTGGTGTCATTCATTGTAATTGCACTGGAGCTGGTGGATTTACACCCACTGGCTTTAGGCTTTGGATCTCTACTGTACAGCTCTCATTCCATTTGTCTTCATCCTCACACCAATCCTCCCAGCTCTTCCTCTTACATATTCCTGCTTACAATGAAAACTGGTAGAAAACTTTCACTGTGCATGATGGACCAGATTCCACACACACTAGCACCTAAACAATTTTTGCTGCTTAGAGAAACTGAATACAGGATCAGGACAGCATAATCTAGAAAAACATTTTCAAGCATCTGTATTTTCCACCCCCATAATTCTCCTGAAGTGATGATCTCCTTTTTCTGTGGACACTGACAACCTTAAAGAACACTTACTGCCTGTCTTTAACACAATGAACATTCAAGATCAGAAGCTAGGTGAAAGATTCCATATGCAACACTGCAGTGGTGGAAAACCAAAAAACACCTTCATAATAAAAAACAATGTACAAGATGTTTTTTTCTACAGTCATTATTTCACACAATAAGTATTTTTCTGATTCAGAGATTCTGAGTTCTTGCTAATGTCAATTAAAATACTATAAAACTATCCAAATTATCAAATAGAAGTTGTTCTTAATTTTTGGGCTTTCTCTCTGAAAAATAGTGGGTTTCACAAAACCATACATATATTCCTACAATGATAAGCCAGTGGCAACAAATGTTGCAATATTGCAGCATAGAGAAGTGAAGAATACAATCTTATCTTTAATTCTCTTGCCTAATCAAACATGCAGAACTTTTGTCTTGTAAACATAAATATAACATTTTCTACTGAAGCAAGAGAATGTGGGAAAATATATCTGCTGGTAATAGTATTAGATTGCATGCCACAGCACATGGGCCATAAAAGACAGCCTAAATTTATATATTCTATAATAACCAGGGTAAAGAAACAGCACTGTTAACATTCAAAACCTTTTTCTACAAGTGGAAGTGAAGAAACAGTAAAAGTCACATCTACATATCATGGTCAGTAACCCCAAACAAGTAATTTTTTCCTTACCATAGTTTCATTGCATGGATATTTTGGTCTATAATTAATGCTGCAGAAGTGAAAAGAAGCAATGAAATGGAGCTGATTAGCAAATGCTTCAACAATTTGCAGATTGTATAAACGCTTAATGAAAAGCAGCTCTTAAAATAGCTTCACTATAGACAATAGAAATGGTATTTCTCTCAGAATTTGTGTAAAAAATGTTTTGTTATTTCTTCAAAACACTTAAACATCCCCTAGACAGTAATAGACTCCACAAAAGTTAATTGAAAGTGTAGTATGGCTCATTCCCCATGTCATAATATTTACTAAGATGGCTGAAAAACTGGAAAGGAAGCAAATTATTTTCTTCTTTTCATCTTTTGATAATATGCTGATGAGTCTTCTTTCTTACGAAGTGAAAACGAATCCTTTCTTGGGAGATAAACAGGGATATTTAATGTTGCTTAAGAGAACACCAGATTTCTAGGATACAGATTGCCTTAAGTTCATCTTATATAATCAATTTATTAGACATGATAAAATTAACCCTATCATTGTCGCATAATTCTATTTTGAGAGGTAAGTCAATCTTCAGTTCAGGCTGAACACCTTGTACTGCTCAACAGTACTCAGAGTAACCTAGGCCAAGTGTTGTGTGAGGATAACAGCCTATCAAGTTCCCATGGATACTCATAACGCATGAAGACCCAAAGGTCGATGGGTCATGAGAAAAAAGAGTTACCAACCTGAAGAGTACAGCTGCTAAATCTGTGAAAAGTTCCCAAGAACAGCCGAGGTGCATGAGTGGCTGGAGGTCATGAGGGCATGAGAACTTGGGGGGTTCCTGCACAGTGAAGTCCACACTTAGAGCCCACTAACTTCACTCTAACGAGGGCTCATGTATTACACATTCATGTATTACAACTGGACTAGTGCTTCAGCAACATCAGGGTGTCAACAAAGTCTCAACCAACCACTATGGCCTAGAAATGACACCTCTTGAAAAGTAAGATACCTAATGGGTGGTTATCATGGAAATGTCCTTCTCTTAAACAGACAATATAATTTCCACAATGTATCTAAAACATTTTTCAGAGCACATACATGTAATAAAAGGAGCTGTAAGCTCTGAGGAAATCACAGAATAATTCAAGTGTTATCTTTGCAAGAAAAAATGACATGATAAAAAACATCCAAACCCAAAACTTTCTCATAAAGCACATATCTTCTATTACCCCCATAATAATTTGCTTCATCATTTGCTCATATAGAAGGTATATCTGAAGCACCTAAAATATTACCACGAGTCAAAGACTAATTTTCAAAATTCAGAGAACTTGATGCAGAGAGATGAAGTCAGCCCTTCTTGTCACCATGACCTTGCTGGATGGACACACTGCTCTGGGCTGGTCGTGGTCACCATACTACTCCCAGCTCTGCTTCCTCACTGGGTGCTGTGGGATGGGGCTTTCATAATGGAGAGCCTAGGCTTGCTGTTTCCACCTTCAGCTCCCCGTTACTTCCCTTGGCTGCACCCTAATCATAAAACCTGTTAGGAAAAGAAACTGGGAGAGCATGCCTTTTGGCAATAGGAAGTGGCTAGTTGGGGAGTTTGAGGTAACTAAACATGGATGAGAAAGAACAATCACCTCGATCTCAGTGGGGTCCTCTGATGGCAGCCAGATGACTTTCTTCTTTCTCAGAGACAAAAGTCAATGCACACGATATTGCCTTGAGAATCTAGGGCAGCACTTTGGAAAAAGACTTTGGGTGGATATAGGGGTTCTCAACATCATTCATGTAAATATCAGCTGCCAGATGCAGCTTTTATTTATCAACATCGTTTAGGTTGAGAGGAAATAATGCTAAGGATATGTCCACAAGTTTAAAATGACAAAAATATTCCTTTCATGTGCCAGGCAATTGAAGGTCAGTGTTACTTAAATACAGAAGTCCTAAGTCCTTAATATATTTCAAATCTTTTACAGTTAGCCTGTAAAGTCCATAGGAATTTAAGATCTCTGGAACTGTATGGTATTTTTTATTTTGTGAAAATAATCTTCAAGAAGAAATGCCACTACAGTTTATACACCTTCCAAATTTACCCAGTCATATTCTAACTAGAAGTTTCTTTCTCTTCTTTCATGTACATATGATTTAATATTAACATTAATAAAGATCATTTCCCTGAGAAGTCTCTTAGACAATGCAATGAAACTAACACTTCTCTAAATTAATTGTAGTGTGTAAAATATTTTTATAACATGAATTGTAAGATTCAATAATAAGGATTTTTTTTCTTCATTTCAACCAAAAGTAATGCAACTAATTTTGCTATTTCTATAATTTTATGCTATAGAAATACTTTTTGTGAGTTGGGACTGCCAAAATGTCTGTCTATAGTACTCAGTAAGCTTTAACTCCTTTTTGAAGAGAAAGTCTTCCTGAAAATTAGATTGGAAAGATGACACCATTGATGTAAATGCGTGGATGTTGATCATTCTGTTTTTCTGAATACCCTATTCCTACTCAGTAGTCTCAGACTGACTGTATTCTTCCGTGCCTGTCCCTCACGATCTGAGGGAATAGTTGTAGTTTTAAGACATAAAATCAAGTCATAAACAGACAAACTTATTTATAATATGCCTATCATAAGTCACCTCTTTCTGTATGAAAATTGCCACCAGTGGATAGTTCATCAATTCTTAGCGTTCAAAACAAATACTACAAAGTTGTTACAGTTTTATAAGTTTTAAGAGTGTGTTTTGGAAATATGTTTATAATTTTTTTCTCCTTCTAGAGTAGGCTCTTAAGGCCAATA
Organism: Chaetops frenatus; assembly: GCA_013400775.1. Classification (NCBI taxonomy): domain Eukaryota; kingdom Metazoa; phylum Chordata; class Aves; order Passeriformes; family Picathartidae; genus Chaetops; species Chaetops frenatus. The sequence continues at coordinate 15,276 of VZTR01027911.1, read as the reverse complement.
AGGGACTGCATATTCCAGGAACAACATAAATCCCTCTTTTATCTTATGAAGTATCTAGCTATATTTTTAATAGGGAGGACTACATGTCTCATACCAAAATATGAAATCTCCTTGCAATATACACTTCAACTTTCTGATTACAAATTACTCTTTCTTTTTCTGGTGGAACGGAGGAATCACAGCTCTCTTGAAAAGGGACTGACCAAACACATCCTCCCAGATTACCTGGAAGTACTTTGTAGGTGCTTGGACCTATACTTGACCTTCTGAAGCATTTCCACCACTCTGCACCACGGTAGTAGGTGCTTTCTGCAGGGAACACTCCATCTGGGAGAAAGCATCCCACTTTTATGTATACTAAGGAATGGATTCAATGAAAACTGAAAAGAAGAGCAGAGAAATTAATGAAGATGCTTTTTAAAAATATATATATAATAAAAACCTGATACTCTATTTATTGTCTCCTTGAATGAGAGAGAAATTGATTCATGACAGGACTTAGTTGCCCAGAGATGAATAGTCAAAGCTTTGCATTCTGGTGTTACCTTTTGCTGTGGACTAAGATACCAGGGGCTGGATTGCCAGGAATGTCTGTACTTGTCTCTCTGATTAGCACAAAACTACAAAATAATATCTTTCACCAAGAGAGTGGTAACAACTATGTGCCTGAGAATCTTTTGAATGATTCATTTCCTTTCTTCCACATCTGCCTTAGAGACTAGGAGGAAGAAAGAATTTCTCTATTTCTCACGATCAGACATGTCCTACCCCTGTCAAGCCTTTGATAGTTCTCACATTTCCTCATGCCAGGTCACAGAATCACAGAATAGGTAAGGTTGGAAGGGACCACAGTGGGTCATCTGGTCCACCATCCCTGTTCAAGCAGGGTCATGCCTAAACATTTAACAGAATTGAATCCAGACAGTTCTTGGATATCTACAGGGAGCGAGACTCTACAACCTCTTTGGGCAGCCTGTTCCAGTGCTCGGTCCTCTGAATTTTATCATATCCTGAAGGCCTCTTCTATTTACAGTTTACAAAAACAACATGAAATCTTTCAGCAGAAAGTTTTTGGGTATAAAATGCTCTTTTTATTTATATTCTTTCTCTTCAGCCAAGTTACTAGGCTATTTTAAAATACCAAATGGATATAGAGACATTGTTTCGGCTTCCCCCACAATATAGTACAAGGTAGTGTAACAAGGAAGTAAACTCAAGACTGCTGTCTGGCTGAAGGCAGAGTCCCTCTTTCAGCATCAAGTCTGTCTTGAATTCTCACAAAATATGAAGAAAAGAAACAGGAGTTGCTAAGTCCCTGCCTTGGGAATGAAAGCTACCTTCCATAGCTTGTGGAAAACTGGCAGAACTAAGGATCTGGTCAGGTTGTTATTACCTCTGAGAGAGAGTAGTTATTTCAAAGTGCTATCTGTAACAAACACTACAGAAAATCAGTTTCCTCCACCATGGCAAATTCCTGGGTCTTTGGCAATAGCAATGGTATGGAAATTGTTAAATAAGGTGTTTGAAACAATGGCAAGAAGATTCATAGTTCTGTCTCATCTGAAACAGAATAAAGACAACTTTTTGAATGCAAGAGATCTTTCTGTGTGATGTTACTAAAGAATCTGTCCCAGAGTCCTGGCAGTATTAAGATGGGGAAATTCTAGTTATTTAAACTGAACCACTTTAATCTGGTAAACTCCAGGTTTACAAATTTAGCCAACTTTTCCCCAGGATTATGTCTGACACTGTTATTCTATGTATAGATTATACTAGAGCAGTATCTTGAAGTAGCAAACCACATGTCACTAGAAAATTAAATCCACAGCTGCCTTTGTGTGTTTACCCCCTGTGACTAGGGCAAGGAATGCACATATCTGGCTCCACATCAAGTGATCAAATATTTTATAGCTAACCAAGGACATGATGATTTTATAACATGAGCTTTCAATTTTTTTGCATTCAGTAACAAAGGAATGACTTTTTTACCAAGCCAATCATATCTCCTGATCTGTGTACCTTTGAAATATATGTTATTCTAGCAAAATAAATTTGAATATTGAAGAATTTGCTATGTAAGTTACAAATAAACACTATTGATAACAAGATACCAATTTAGTGTCTCCACTTTTATTGCCCATTTTTTGATATGTCTTTGTCAGCCTTTTGTTATGGCAGGAGAAAATAGTGGCTGAAACGCACTAAAATTGCTCAAAATTCTAATAATCAGATGAATATGTTCAGTCTTCTAGTCCATAAATTTCTATAGTTTTGGGTCTTGCAACTTCTCTATGAAGAAAGAATTACTTATCTTATCCACATAAGCCTTGCAAAGGTTTTCAAATTGTGGTAAATGTGGAAAATGTATTTTAAGTCAAAATTTCAAGTATGCTTCCTAGACCAAAAGGGAAACTATAACAAATATGTGTCAAGAGGTGATGACTCTTCCTGCTGTCATCCTAAGGAACTGAGCACTATCTGTGCCCTCCCAAGCTCAAGCATTATTGCAACAATAACAAGGTATGTCCAGATGAAACAAGAAAGTCTTTAAGTAATTAAGAATTAAGCTGTTTCATATTTTTCTCTATTTAATTAGCTGTTATTTGGTGAACGCTATCGAGATCCTCCCTCATTTTTCTCATTTTGGAACTGATCCCTCAAAAAATACTCATAGAAACCTATTTTTGATCATCATAGTATTTACAACTATGAGAATTACAACTATGAGAATTACCAGTTGCTCTGTTAAAAATAAAGAAAATACATTTGCTTTCATTCTAGAGTGCGATTAATGTAATACAGATGATCAAGGAAAGTACTTACACATAGGATACAGTCTTGCCTGAACAAGCTGGTGAGAAAATTTGTCAGAAAATTCCACAACTGGTTTAAAAATGGGGAAGTTATGTCAGTTTATTTTTGTATAAATTTGTATAAATTAAATGCACATCTGAAATAGATAATGTCACCTTATTGGTGGATAAAGTATTTTCCTTTTTGAGGTGATTATATGAAACTAGAGCAGTTTGCTATGCCTTAGGGAAATTCAACTCCAATGACTGTTTTTATTTTTCCTAGAACAATGTCAAAGAGGGAAGAAAATGGTAAAAAAACAGATCACTGTTTTCTTTTTTACAATGGGACAGAAAGTGCAACAAAAGTACTGAAAACTAATGCAGGAAAAATATAGTAAGTGGATGCTAATGGCCTTGAACTCAATTTTGACAAAGCTAGAGATAAGGACCTGCTGCAAGAACACAATGCTTATTGCAATGCAGGGAATCTATCAGAAAATGCTGAATATGAGGAACATTGTGTCAAATCTTTACTTTAAGACTACAAAGAAGCAGCCAACAGATCAGTAACATTCATAAGCACTTTGCAGATAAATCCTAGAAATAAAATTATGTCTTCTCAGCTAAGCCCGTAATCTACAAATATTTTACCAAAATAAAAAGATCTTCCACTTTACCTGGCTGTAATGGAATCCAGAGAAATTTGCAAAGATGAATGACTCCATTTTGAAAAAATAAGTTTGCTCTCATAAGTCACATTGCAACTAAACCTTTTAATTCATTACAACACAGCAGCTAGTGGGAGAAGGGAAGAAACACAAAAAATATCACTTTAGGAGTGAAAGGGAGTAAAGTAAGCAGAAATTGCAGAGAACTACTGTCAATCATGCAGTTACAAAAACAGCCATTCTACTGTACCTGAGAGTTTGGCTAATCTTTTCCTGATGAGTGGTTAGTAACTCCATCTAATCATCTTTTTCCTCCCAGTGACAGCTCTCAAGTCTGGTCATCTCCCTTTTTTGCTAACAGATACAACTTTTTTGCTTGCTTTTAAGGAGAAACATTTTCCATAACTGAGAAGAAAAGGTTGAGGTATTGTTGAAAAAGGACTGGAATCATATTCTGCTCTATACAGAAATATATATGTACAGATTTTATCTTAGGAGTGTTTCCATAATTCCCACTGTTTATGTCTATCGTGTCCATCTATCATTTGGGAAGCAGAAGTTAAATATCAGCTTGTTTTCACTCATCATAGGTTATAAAACTATAAAAATCTACTACAGACAAGGCTTCATGAATGATAATTAATGAATTCTATGAGGAATTACAAGATAGCCAACATCACTCTCATATATGTGCATGATTGA
>VZTR01027911.1:231-11014 GCA_013400775.1 Chaetops frenatus | reverse complement strand
AAAAAAAAAAATAGAGAGAGATTAATAATATTTACAGACTAATTAAACTCATTAAAGTAGTGAAGAAGTTTAAAGGTTATTAATGGATCATTTGCAAGCTCTTTTTCTATACTACAGAAAAAATTACTGGCATTTTATGTCCCATTTTAATACCATTATTCCAATGTTCTTCATCACTATCAGAAAGTGCAAAAACACTGAAAAATATCTTTCCAAATGTAATTTAATGCTTCTTTCAAAATCACTAGGAAAGGAGTTCATTAATATCTTCAAAAAAACTTGACACTTTTTGAAACAAAAGACAAAAAGAAGTCCAAACCTGACAGTTGAATGTCATAAAATGTTATTGGACAATTTGTCTGAAGCTTTCATTGCTCCTTTCTTTGTATTGCAATGCCCCCTGCAGGTACAAAGATCTTCTGTTTCTCCATAGCACTTTCTTTAGCCCTTTGAGGAAGCATCTCTTCAGACAAACTCATGATTTCCAAAACTCTTGCTAATTGCAAATTATTGTTTGAATCACAGAAAAAAAAAACCCAAACCAAAAAAAACCCAAAACAACAAAAACAACTCATAATGTAGAAAACAGGAGATAAAGGAAAAGGAAAAAGAAAAAGTGGCTGGCTATGTGATTACCATAATCCTGCAGAAAATACTTTGACAAATAAAGGATGCTCATCCCTCTTTGACAGGTTCCAGACAGGGAGTATGGAGCAGAGACTCTGAAGGACTGAGGAGACAACATGAATCTCTGACACCCAGGTGTGGGCCTGGTGCCCCTCAGCAGCAAATGCTGGTCTATCCCAAGCGCTCTGTTAAAACTAGGTAACTTGAAGGAATTGTGGAAACTGTTGACACACTAGGAGATTGACCAAGGAAGCATGTAATAAAAAAGCAAGGAAAGCAAGGACATCTCACAGTTGTTGGCAGGTAATATTTGATTGTATTAGTTAAGTGTCATGTTTCCCATCATGTTAGCAAGTATGTTAAATAGAAGCTCCATAAAGTAATTACAACATACTGACAACAGATACGACAAAGTGGAAAAAGTTTCATTCTGATAAGTCATATGTGTTGATTTGTTGCTTACAAACAGCTCAAGAACTGCTTCATTTCATAAGCTGAAAGAGGACAGACGCTTAACTACATTTCTTAAAAGAAAACAGCAAAAAAATGTGGCATGTGGGAGTGAAACTAGACTAGAGGTCTAAAAATCTGTTCTTTCTGACTGACAATGCTAAAAATTAATAAAATACTTAAGAAAAAGTTTCACTCCAGCTTTATAAATACAGAATAGCAAGACTGAGCAGCTATAAGTTAACAACTGGCATGAGAACAAGTCTTTCTCTAGTATGATATAAGAGCATTGGCCTTTTAGAATTTGTTAATTTTTTAAAAATTAGAAATCTAGTTCCATGTTAACATTTCCTTGGCTTAATTTATAATTACACAAAATTTTTATTAAAAATAGAAAAGCAGAGAAAACTGAAACTTCAGTAAAGGTTATACTCAGTTACACTGTTTCAGAACATCTGGTGATGTAGCCCTGAGGTCATATGTTGAGTAAACCAGCTTTCCTTCCTTCTACTGCAGTCTTACACTGTATCATACCCAGATCAACTTCTGACATCAAAAATTAAATAGCTGCTGTTATTTCTGCTCTTAGTTGACCTTGTTATTAAGAGAGACATTTTTTAGACAGATACTTATTAAATGTTACAACTTAATCTCAGTTCTGTTTACCTTCAAAGTTTCGTTCTCTTTTGTCTTTAAAATAGTGTTATAAAAGTTGTTCCATTCTACATACATAGAAATTAGGCAGGCAGACATTAATTGTACAGAAAAAGAAAACACAATGAAGATATGGAAACCTGCAATCAAATTTATCCCAAGAACACTACCGCACAGTTTGAACTATTCCAGAAGCAGTATGAAATTATAGAGGATTATTCTATTTGAGGATTTTTTTAACTCACAGATTGAGTCAAAAATAGGAAAATTTCTTCATTTTGTGCAGCTCAAGATTAGAAGATAAGAATGATTTCCTCCTGGATTCACCAGACTGGAAAGCATAAATATGCAGAAACTGTCAAAATACAATCTGTTAATCTTTATTTAAAATATGATAAATCAGAAAAGGATTATATGCAAAATCCTTTTGTAGCAAAAAGCCCAAAGAGAAAAGTACTAAGGTTACTTTTAGTAAAAAAGGTAATGCAAAAAAAGATTTTTGCCTCAGATGGTTGTAAGAATGGCACAGATTTTTGTTGAACAAGCTTAAACGTTTTGTACTGCAAAGCCTGTATGGCCACCTGATGAATTTACAGTGTTTCAGTATCTGACAACTTGCACTTCAGAAACTTCCAGTTGCATACATATAATCTGAATGTAGGACTTGCATAATCAAAGCTACTCAAACGAGTAAGTGTCAGACATAGAGATGAAGACAACTATGAAATTATAAATAAACACCAACTGGAAAATGCTATTCCTTTTAGTTGGTCTAACTCCTATCAAAACATCAGTCAGGGTATATACTGATTTAGACTGATTTAAAGAGAGGAATCACTACCTCTGTCCATGAAAGTCTCATCCAGGTTACAACACTACATGCAAAAAGTTGTAAATCACATAACTATCAAATGTGAAAACATATTAAAATGTATGACTGCCAGTTACTCAGAGCAAAATATCCCAATATTAACCCATATTCAGAAATTATGCACTAGGAATACGTTGATGCCAAAAGTCGTCAGGAGCTATCTATAGCATTTAAAAGCTCTTATAAAAGAGTAAATTGTACTGAAAGTACTATGATATTTTAAAGTGTGCTTTTAAGGAAACAAATATTTTGAGTTTGATTTCACCTGTAAGAATTCCCACACTCTGAAATTATTCTATTGTTCCTGAAGCTGTCCAGTCTCCCCAAGGCTTTACAGAAGTGACAAGCCCTGCCCTGGTATAAGAAGGGTCTGGGCTGAGAAGTGAAAAGTCCTAGCTCATGGGAAGACCTCATTGCTCCTGCTAAGGATTCCAAACAAGCAGAGTCAGACACTTGTCATCTGATGGCAGCTCCAGCTGCTTGCTGCCACACGTAACCCGGATTCAGGAAGTCTTGACCCTTTCCCCACTCTACAGTGGAAAACTCTGTGATATTTCTTATGCATTTTCTATGAAGCTGGTGCAAAGGCCTCTGAGGATACACAGCAAGAAATTAGTGTCAGACAGCATTGACATGAAAAGACACCAGAATTTCTCAAACAATTATTTTTTTATCTACAGGAGAAAAAATACTCAAATGAAGAGTTCCTTAGAAAAACCTTTCAGGATGGCATTTCTGGAAGTATAGATTGGTCTCCCACCAAATGACTTCATATTAAGATAATGGTCTCAATTCTAAACGAAGCTCTGCCCCATCTGGAACAGATTTCAACCCAAATGAGCTTTTCATCACTTAGCTATTTCAGGAAAGGTATATTTCCACAGTTTTTGTTGGAGCTAAGCTACTTAAATATCTACTGAATCGAATCCACATATCAAACTCACAAGGGAGATGAAAATAATATGACTAAACATGAATTTTTATGTCTAAAATTCCCATCCTAGAAATATTAATAAAACAATATCAAAACAACAGAAGTTAATTCATGGAAGCAGAATGTTCTTTTATCCTTTTCATAGAATTCTGATTTAAACTATCATACCTTCATCATCCCCAGAAGGAAGATTCCCATTTGTTTCAGGATATTCTACATCAGGCTGAAAACTGGATAATATTTTCTCAAAATCCCTGCCTATTAATCCTATTAATTAATTATCAAAATTATCACTTAGTTCACCTTTACCTCTCAGGAAAATTCAGTGAAACCTGTCAGAAAATATGAATACAGCAATCTTGATTAACAAAGATATTTCAGAGTGGCAGACTTAGTTTTTCATTTTTTGAGACATCAGGTAGTTTAAAGTAAACATTACTAAACTGTAGATTTTTTTTTCCTGGCTTCAGCATCTCATTAAATTTCTTTGAGTCTGGTAATGGTTATTATCTTGGAGTCATGGTTGGGAAGTGGAGGACATAGACAAATCCTTCATTCAGCACATGAACTTCAGACAGGCTGCTTGGAAGGACAGAAATGTCACATTTACTTTGCTCCCTTTTGAAACTATTTTTGTATGACTATATGGTATTTGTGCACGTCTATTACTAGAACTTCAAGTAATTTAACCAGATAATTACTATAAATGTGCAGCCATTCTATGAGACTCATGGTAAGATTCCTAAAAAAGGAAAGGTCATGCAAACTCATCATATTTATGGCTTCACTCTATCACAGAGTACAAATCAAATCTGACCTTCATGTACTACAGTAATGTAAAAAAAGCTTCAATCAACATGTTTTTGCCTTATGAAAATGCTGTTCAATAGCTTTTAATGATACTGACAATTATCAATACAATAACGTCCTTTACACATTTTATAGTGATAGAGATTATATTAGCTAGTAAGGTTAAAATATAAAAACATAAAATATGAAGTGAAATATAGAGCTGAAGCTGCAATGGAGCCACAGCAGAACTCAGAACAAAAAAATCTGATATTTTATAAAATTAACCAACACCATACATGCCAAAACAGATCAAAATATGAATTGGTAGTGAGATAATTTTGTCTTCTCTTGCCTCCTGTGTACAGAAATTCTTATTCTGTTGCTCAAAGCCCTTTTTTATTGCCCTGCTGAATAATTTTTCTCATCTTGCACTGAACTTGCCACAATTTCCTGTGAAGAGTTCATTTTTAGATAAAAAATAATATTTTGTCATAGTAAATCAACAAATACCTTTCCTCTCGCAGTCTCGTGCTGTCTCAGACAGAAAAGAAGACATTTCTGTTAAATGTCAATGACAGTATAATTAATAGTATCTGCAGATTGTAGAAAGAGATTATGTGCTCTTGAGGTGTGTTATGTGGTGAAAGAGTGGACAAGTCCCTTCAGTTGCTAAATAACATTTGTGAGCCCTTTGAGGCTGTGTGAACTCATCACATACTGTCAAATGGAAATAGAAAACTGAAGGGGAGCTTCCCCTACATGGAGGGGAGATAACAGGTCACAGGAAGATTAAAAATCTCCCCACAAAAAGCTGAAGCAATCATTAATGTCCTTACTCAGGAATCTGTCTTTTACCTCAATTACTTTTTTTTTTTATTTTTCCAAAGATGAAATTCCCATCTAAGCACAGGAATCCAAGTCTTATCTGTTCTTTTTACCTTTTTATGCATAGAAATAGAAAACAAAGATGAAAATGCTTTAATATGTCTTGAGAGCTCTATTCTAATATCCAAACATCTTTTATGTCTGCAAACTCAGCTATGACCTTTTTGATTCCGAATCAGTAGCTACAAAGACTTAATGGGGCTTAACTAATTCACTCTATACTCACACCATTAGTTTATTTAAATTAATTTTCTTTACTGTTCTCATGTGGACAGAAGCTTAACAATGACTACTAAATTGATAGAAGACATATTACAAAAAATAAACTGAGTGATGATTTGCTTAATGAGTCACCAAAAGACAAATGTTGTTACAAATAGCACTATTTTTAGAAACGCCTCATGCTAAATGGAGTGGATGCATAGGGAATACTTATATACAGATATGATGTAAGCACAGGTATTATCACTGCCACTGTACATACTTTCAATAGTTTTAACATCTAAAATATAAAAAAGGCAAGATCAAACAATGGAAAGGTGAGATAACATCTCAAAAGAGGAGAGATAGCAAGAGGATTAAAAAAAGCTACATGAAAAATATTAACTCCTGGAAACGGAATTTACAACATATTATGCTATACAGGGAGGTTATCAATAGTATAAAGGTTCTGAAATCTTTATCAAGCCACAAAAAAAAAATTATTTTTGCAAAGTTAGTACAGGACTGTGGGGAAAAAAACCCAATCATTTCATATGGAATCAGGCGAAAAGGTAGTTACTTATCCATCTCCTACAGCTGAAGTATTAGGGACTGTAAAAGGTGCAAAAAACCTTAACTGCTTGCCTATCAAACTGGAACTTGGAAAGAAATGGTAGCGTACACATCAATACTGATGATTAAGTCCTCTCACTGTTTACAAACACACTTCCTCAGCAGCAGCTTGTATTTAACAGAAGAAACAACAAACCAACATCTACAAAAGGATTTTCAGAGGAACAAAATCACAGACTCATAAAATGGCATGAGTTGCAAGAGACCTTAAAGACCATCTAGTTCCAACCCCACTGCCCTAGGCAGGAACAGATTCCACTAGACCAGGTTGCTCAGGGCCCCATCCAAATTGGCCTTGAACACTTCCAAGGTGGAGCATCCACATTTTTTGGGCAACCTCTTCATGGGCATGGCAGCTGTAAACCTGAACACAGCCATCCACAAAGGCTGTGACAAGAGAAAAAAGATGAAATGTAAAACTAGACACTTTAAATGATGTGTTAGGAAATGAAATTGTCAGCAGATGGAGTAATTTAAAAGCACTGAGCCATTCCCCTTCTATAGTATCCATTTTCTGACTGAGTTTTCTATTTAATGAATGGTTTCAAGTTTTGCTCTCTGGCTTCCAGACAGTAATTCATCTCACCTCAGAATTTCAAGTGATGGCAGACTCAGCATTTGGCAGCCAAGAGAGTTTACACCGTTGCCAGGACAGAGGCTCCTTTTGCAAATCTTCAATCACTTACCTCTGAGGTGGTCTTCTCAGACTTTCCTCAATGCCAATAAAGAAAAATAAGCAGTTTTAGAGAATGATGCATCTAACATATTTCAAAAGTGTACTCTATGTTGAAATTAATTCCTTTCCAAAAGTGTCTTTTTCTCTTTGCTGACCATTGAAGCAGCTTAGAATGACTAGTTTAAATACTCATGTCTAGACTGTATCCCACGCCTGCATTCCTTTGACAAATCCCACCCAAGATGTCAAAAAGTGTGAGGGAAAATATCAAACTGTTTGGTTATATGAGAAGAAACAAGGAAAAAAAATTCTGGGCCTTTTATGAACTATATGGACATTTATGGAAGATAACTCTTAATATCAAATAACACACATACTTTAGGGATGTAAAAACCCCCTTTATTTGGGGACTATTAAAGAACCAAGAGCAATTCTAGATTGCCTATCAAAAATATTCATTGTCAATTAGATCTGTGGCTTCAGCTGTGATAAAAATCAAGCAAAAACAGAAGAGAGAAAAAAAGAACAAAAATGCAAACCCACTACATCTGCTGTGATTGTGCCAAATTTCATTAAATATTCCTAAGTTGTAAGGCCATAAGATTACTAGGAAATTTCTAAAGACAATTTTCAACACGTGACAAAAATCTGCTTTATATATGCAGATTTATAATGATTCCTTGAAGATTTTTCATTGATTATTTTTCCCAAATGAATCCCTCGACAATACTGAACCTTTGTTTTATTTTGTGGTTTTGTTTGTTTTTTAGAAAGTATTATTATTTTTAATTTCTTCTTGACTCCTTTGCCAGATCAAGGGCCAGCAGTCTCCCTCCAAAAACATTGTTCTTTTTATCTGGAGCACATATATTCTTTTGAACTGACTTTTTGGGGGTACAATTCCCACATATGCTTTATTTGTCAACTTTTGTGTCCTGTAATCCCTCTCTGTGTCCCTGTTTGGACACCTTAGGACAAGGTGATTCTGTGAGCAGGACATACTCAGAAGTATAAAAATTATTTATTGGTTATCACACTGAAATGGTCACAACTAGGTTAGGCATTAATGTGCTCGCCACCTCTTATAAGACATAAGCAGAGTCTCTGCTAGACAGGCAGGCAAAAGTCAGGAAGGAGAAAGGGCAGCTCCTACAGCTCCCTGCAGCACAGCCACAGTCATGCCTCCCTCTGACACCTTGTTTTTTCCTGATGATTTACTACTTGCCCATGTCAGTTCTTTCGCTTGTCTTACTCTGTTTGCAATTTCAGCTTTCTCATCTCACATGACTGTCCTCTTCAGATTTTCTGACAGCTTTTTTTTTTTTTTTTCCCCTGGCAACTTAGCATTTTCCTCAGAATTCTGAGCCATGGTTGTGTACCTTCAGCAATGGACCTGGTATCCTCAGGCATAGGGACTTGCATGGACTTCTGGACAAAAGGAGTCACACTCCATTTTAGCACTGAGACGAAGGTGACAGGGGTGATAAGGAAAGGGATTAGGTTTTCAGTGGTCACCAGTCAAACCCACAGCTCTGAGCATCAGTTGCTCAGCATTATTCTTATGCTTATCCTATAAAAAAGCTTATCTTTTCCTTGTGATGCACCATTATACACTTCTGCCATAAATCTTAAATAATGACATAAATCATTACACTTCCTCGAATATTTCACTCCATCAATCAGCATTTGGATAAAGGCCAATTTGAATTAACATTGCAAAAAACTGCATTAAATCCTTTAATGATATCTATCCATAACTAGAATCTTGCATCCTCTCCATTAAAATTTATTCTGCAGAGGTTATCGAAGAGACATATTTTTATGTCTACTTCTGAATTATACACACAACATCTTTGTCAGTAATAAAAGAAGACCTTTATGTTAAATTTGATCCTCAATGATTTTCTTTATATGTCACCTCATTTTCCATGTGGGCCTCAAATTTCTGAAGTAATAATTCAATCTTACTGACAGACACATGGTACAGTAGTCACACCACAAACCAGCTTACTTGTGCTGACCAAATTTACAACTAAGATAAAGTACTGTTACTGAAAGCGCCTTTTGCTCCTGTAGCTTAGTCTGTTTCAGGAAATGATTTTACACATGCTTTTAAAAGGCTTGTTCCTTAAATATATGGGTGCTCCAACATACCTGTTATGACAAACACCTCTTATGTTGTAAAGCCATTTAAACATTTATGTAACTCATGTAAGATCTCTTTGGTGCAGTTTATTGCTAAGAAAATATCAGAGTACTCCACAGCACAACTACTAAAGGAGCAAAGAATGAAAGATGTATGTCATACATACTATAAAAAGGTTGAATATGGATAAATTTATCTAAATGCAGCAGATGAAATAAGCTTTGACACTTGAAGGATAAGGGTCTGATCATGTTTAGCTATGGGAAAGAGAATGGACTGAGTTGAGTTAGGGAGCGAAAGAATCACAGAATCAACGAGGCTGGAAAAGACCTCTGAGATCATTGAGTCCAACCTCTGGCTGAACACCACCATGCATCAACTAGACCACGGCACTGAGTGCCATATACAGAATTCCCTTAAACACCCTCAGGGACACTGACTCCACCACTTCCCTGGGCCGCCTATTCCAATGTTTAACAACCCCTTCCACGAAGAAATTCTTCCTGATGTCCAACCTGAATCTTTCCTGGCACAGCATGAGGCCATTTCCTCTCATCCTATCACTGGTTGTCTGGGAGAAGAGGCTGACCCTCACCTGGCTACAGCCTCTTTTCAGGCAGTTGTAGAGAGTGAAAAGGTCTCCTCCTAAGCCTCCTTTTCTCCAGGCTAAACAACCTCAGCTCTCTCAGCCACTCCTCAGAGGACAAGTACTCCAGACCCTTCATCAGCTTCACTGCCCTTCTGCCCTTTTCTGCTCCAGCACCTCCATGTCCTTAAGCAAAGGAGCCATGAGTGTTTCTTTTATTAACATAAACCAAAATACAAGAAGTTCCGCTTCAACTTGAGAAAGAACTTCTTTATGTTGAGGGTGACAGAGCAGTGGTACAGGCTGCCCAGGATGGTTCTGGACTCTGCCTCTCTGAAAAACCCACCTGGATGTGCCCCTGTGTCACATGTTTCACATGAATCTGCCTTGGCAAGGGGGTTGGACTAAATGATCTCCAGAGGTTCTTTTCAACCCAAATGATTCTGTGACTTTGAGTACCAGCTGCTATATGTGAGACACCATCTCATTTGCGGTCCTTCACAATGACTTGCTGTGTTTATACTTGTAACTTACCTGGATCAAAGGTTTAATTCTCACCAACTCAGAAAGCTTCATCTACATCACACATTTTCCAATTTATTAACAGATCACACACAGTACAGAAGGAACAAGAGGCTGTCATGTACTTGAGTCCACATCTAAGAAAAGGGTCCTCCTGACTTGTGACTTGCCACAGCTGTCAACCAAGTAATAATTTAGATGTAAGTGTGGTCTTAATGATAGTACTGACCAGTAAAATTAAAATTCTGGCTATAATTAAGGCAAGATTTTTTTTTCTACCACTAGGGGTCATCTGGCATTCTCATCTAAAAGCTTATCTTGTAAACATAGGGAAAGAGTGCAGGATGATGATATCAGCAGGCAGTAACTCCACAAGTCAGTGTCCTTTTTGTAAGACAGTCTTAGGGCTCTGTTTTGTAACTATTGCTCTTTAGTAGTTGAAAGACTGGCTAAACTCTGAAGAGACCCTGAAGACAACAGAAGGTGCCAAGGTTCCACCAACACAGCTGCACCTCCTTCTATCCCAAATCCATCCCAGCATCTCTCAGATACTGGAAAAAAAGCGCAGATAATGGATGCCGCAGGTGAAATCTAACATAGCGTTTTTTCACAAGTTTAGTTTGAACCCCAGTCAGACTCCAGGAAGAGTTCACACATCTGCACTTCTGTTCCACAGGCATCTTTGCCCTCCCTCAGCATGTCTTCTTCCTTCATTGCTGGCTGCAGGATCCATCTGCATCTTGAATCTGGGTGCCGTGTTTGCTCTGGCTCAGGCCTGACAGAAAGGTGAGTCTACTCACCTCAAC
>VZTR01027905.1:0-13366 GCA_013400775.1 Chaetops frenatus | reverse complement strand
ATAAGATTTCCCAGCAGATTTTTACCCCGATAAGATTTCCCAGATTTTTGCTCCCCAAGATTTCCCAGCACATTTTTGCCCCATCCAAGTAAGATTCCCCAGATTTTTGCTCATCTCCCAGATAAGATTTCCCAGTAGATTTTTCCCTCCCCAGATAAGATTTCCCTGCAGATTTTTGCCCCTCTCAGATAAGATTTCCCAGTAGATTTCACCCCCAGATAAGATTTCCCAGCAGATTGGGCCAGAAGGGAACCTGTGAGCGAGCTGATTTTGCACTCAGCGATTTTGAGAGCAGCACAAAACCTCAGCCTGGGACTCCCCTTCCTCCCAGTGCTCACCCAGGACCTTCCAGGCCACTCTTGTCACCAAACCTCTCCAGGGTGGCACAGGAGCATCACCTGAAGGTGTCACCTCCTCAGAGGGGACTCCCTGGTGGGGCAGCAAATGAGGCAGGGCTGCCAAAGGCTTCAGGCAGGGGAAATAAAATCCAGAGCAGGGTCTCAGCTAATTAAAATAAGGTTAAAACAACAGGAAGAGCAGGAATGGGTGGCTCTGTTCAGCCACCACATGGGCTGCACTGTCAGCTCCATCCCCCTGACAGATTCCAGCAGCTCACACTGTTCTGCTCTAACAATTTTTGGTCTTTCTTTCCCTGTGTGCTGTGCCCCTGCAAGGACCTGGATGCCAGGGCAGTACTGCCAAGTGGGAATGGCCACGTCTCAGACTCCCCAAAATGGGATTCTTACATCTGGAATGCCCCAGGGGCAGGTCCAGCACCACCATCCCCTAAAGGAGCCGATCACCCCCCTTGATCAGCTTCCAGCAGCTCAGACTGTGCTGCTCTCTGGCAATTTTTGGTCTGTCTTTCCCTGTGTGCTGTGCTCCTGCCAGGGCAGCACTGCCAAGGGGGAATGGCCATGTCTCAGACTCCCCAAAATGGGATTCTCATATCTGGAATCCCCAGGGTGGGGGGAGGGGGGGTGTCCAGCATCACCATCCCCTAAAGGAACTGATCACCGTCCTTTATCAGCTCCAGCAAAGCAGGTCAGCTCNGCCGATCACCCCCCTTGATCAGCTTCCAGCAGCTCAGACTGTGCTGCTCTCTGGCAATTTTTGGTCTTTCTTTCCCTGTGTGCCGTGCTCCTGCCAGGGCAGCACTACCAAGTGGGAATGGCCATGTCTCAGACTCCCCAAAATGGGATTCTCATATCTGGAATCCCCAGGGTGGGGGGAGGGGGGGTGTCCAGCATCACCATCCCCTAAAGGAACTGATCACCGTCCTTTATCAGCTCCAGCAAAGCAGGTCAGCTCTCCAGCAGCTCACACTGTTCTGCTCAGCTGCAATTTTTGGTCTTTCTTTCCCTGTGTGCCGTGCTCCTGCCAGGGCAGCACTACCAAGTGGGAATGGCCATGTCTCAGACTCCCCAAAATGGGACTCTCATATCTGGAATGCCCCAGGGGCAGGTCCAGCACTGCCATCCCCTAAAGGAGCCGATCACCCCCCCTTGATCAGCTCCAGCAGAGCCACAGAACCTGGTTAAGGTTTAACCCCTCTGGAACTCCAGCCTGCATTTTTCCCCCGCAGGGAATCAAAACAAACTTACCTGGCTCTGGAGAAGCTGCTGGGAAAAATGCCAGAGCCCTCTCCAAGCTGACCAAGGTCACAAACTCCAGCTGCTCAGGAAAAATCAACTCCTTCCCCGTGACCCTGGAGAGCTTCCAGCAGCCTTGTATGTCTGGCCAGGAAGGGTGAGACGGGGGCAAAAAGGGCCGTGTCCTGCTCCTCCTTCCCAGTGTGAGCCCTGAGAGCGAACCCTGGGGCTCGGTGACATAGAGGGACAGTGACAGTGGTGACACTGGGCTCAGCAGCACCAGGCCACCACACTCGTGGGGGAGTTCTGCATCTCTTCCAGCAGCAGAGACTGATTTTTCACATTTGGGACTGATTTTTCCACTGGGCTGGGCAGGGAATGGATTCCCTTCCCTCCTGTGTCCCATCTGCCCTTCCTGGTGCTGCCTGTCACCTGTCCCACAGGGCCCCCTGGGGACAGGGATTGCAGGGAGGAAAACGGGAAAGAGGAGCAGGGCGGGGGGAGAACAAACTGCTGGCTAGAGCAGACAGCAGCTGGCAGGAGCTGGGGATGATTAAATGATGTGAAACTGAGAATCCTCCGGGGTCACAGCGTTTCACACCAGCCAGACAAATCCTGGGAAGGGAACCTGGGGGGATCCCAAGGGATCCTTGATCACCTTCCTGGGGACAGCAAACAAACCTGGCATGGCAGAGGGGAATGCTCAGGATGTGCTAAGTTGGCTCCTCCTGCCCCAGAGACGGCAGGGGACAAAGTTTGTCCTGGCTGGCCCACTGCCCTAGCTGTCCTTGTCACCTCCTCCTGCCCCAGTGACACCAGGGGACAAGGCTTGTCCTGGCTGCCCTGCCCTTGTCACCTCCAGCTGTCCCACTGCACCCCAAAAGGAACCTGGCTCCTCTTGCTCCAGTGACAGCAAGGGACAATGCTCTCCCCAGCTGCCCCACTCCCCTGGCTGTCTTTGTCACCTCCTCCTGCCCCAGAGACATCAGGGGACAATGTTCTTCCTGGCTGCCCTGTCATTGTCACCTCCTCCTACCTCAGTGGCCACAGACATCCCAAAAGGAACCTGGCTCCTCCTGCTCCAGTGACATCAGAGGACAAGGTTCTTCCTGGCTGCCCTGTCACTGTCACCTCCTCCTGCCCCAGACACATCAGGGGACAAGGTTCTTCCTGGCTGCCCTGTCCTTGTCACCTCCCCCTGCCCCAGTGCACCCCAAAAGGAGCCCTCAAATCTTTACTGGGGCCCAGGAGGTGCCACAGCTCCAGCTGCTGGGACAGCCTTGGGACCCGGGGCCACTCCCCAGGGGTGACACAGAGGCCACAGATTTACCTGTTGGAAGGAAAAACCTCGTGTGGGGTCTGTCCCCAACAGCCCACGCTCCCAGCCCTGGAAATCCCTAAACCTCTGACAGTCAGATGTTGGGAAAATCTCTTAGAAATGGGTTTTTCTCTGCTCAGCCTGCTCCAAAGCTTTGCTCCACTCTCTGTTCTTGGCCCTCACAGGAAAAGAAGGAATTCTGCCTCCCCTCTGATGCTTTTATGGCTCCTGGAGTGGAGCCCCACAGCTCTAACACCTGAATTAATTCATCCCTGCTGCACCAGCAGACCCTGCTCTTAAATCAGCATTTATTTCAGAGATAGAGAGAAGGGGAAAAAAAAAACCCTCTCAAAGGGATTTTGGGACACGTTTATGGATATTAGAACACTATAAATATAAAAGGGAACATAAGGAAATGGAAATATTCTCACAGGGTGACATTTTCAGCCCCTCTCTGCTTTCACCAAATTAAAATAGTTGCCTGGTTTTTATTGTGGATCACGTGGGCTTCTCGACTCTGTAACCTCAAAAGGGTGCTTTGAGGGCTGAAGTCAGAGCTCCTTTTTCTGTCACTTCTAACAGGAAAATGGTGACTCATGCCAGCAAAGGGACCAAGCCCCACAGGATATGGGTCACTGGGATGTGTCACCTGCCCTGCCTCGGCTGTCACCTCACCAGCTGTCCCAGTATCACAACTTCCCTCCTCTCTCCAAAGCTTCCCTGAGAAAGATGAAAATGTCATTATTGCCAAGGACACCTCTGTCCCCTGTCCTTTTGTCCCTTACCACGGCCTGGCCCCTCCCTGAAACCCCTCAGCTCACTGAACCAGCACTGAGCTGGAAAAGGAAGCAAAAACTCTTAATTTTGGATGTGTTTTGGCCTTCCCTACAAGGACAAAGCTGGGAACAGCCAGGAAACCACCGAGTCCTATGCAAAGAAAGAAAGCTGGAGGACAAAGGCTGTGCCAGACAAATTCCTGCTGCTGTTCCTGCTGGATCTACCTGCCCAAACAAATCCTGGAGCACTGGGGAAAGTCACCTTCAGTGATTTTCTGGAATAAAAGTGCCAGGGAAGAGTTCGGGGTTGCAGCAAGGTGGGGACAAACTGGGAATGCTCAGAGCTGGGGAAGCAAGGAAAAAACATTATTCCACGGAAAACTGACATGAGGCCTGGTTGAGGAACTGCTAAAACCACCTGGGGGAGATTCTGGAAAATCTTTTTGCTGGAAAACTCACCAAAGCAGACAAATCAGCCCAAAATCTGAGAGAGATGAGGAGAAAAGGGAGCTCCAGCAAAGCAGAGCACACACAAGCTGCAGAGCCCAGCCAAACCTCCACCCCCTCCAGGTGTCCAGCGAGGGTCAGGCAGCAGGAGGAACAACAGGATTATGGAAAACAGGGGAGGAAAAGCAGCTGCTGCCACAGCTTCCCCTGGCAGCCCCACCGAGGCCCAGAGGGAAACCAGACCGAGAGCTGCTCTTTGATGTCACAAACAGAAGGTCCCTGCTTACGTTGGGGCCTCTCCCAGGGTCAGCCAGCGCTTCCCAGTTTGCTCCCAGTCAAGCCCAGCCAGGGAACAGAGCCTGGTGGAAAGCAGGCACAGGGGTGGGCAGGGGGTGCACCCTCCTGCCCCAGTGCACCCCAAAAGGAGCCCTCAAATCTTTACTGGGACCCAAGAGGCACCACAGTGCCACAGCTCCAGCTGCTGGGACAGCTTTGGGACCCAGGGCCACTCTCCAGGGGTGACACAGAGCTCTGTGATCCTCGCTGACACCATCCCGGTATCACCCGGGGCTGTTCCCTGGACAGGGAGCCCTGGACTTCACAAACAGAAGGTCCCTGCTGACATTTGGGGTCTCTCCCAGGGTCAGCCAGCACTTCCCAGTTTGTTCCCAGTCAAGCCCAGCCAGGGAGCAGAGCCTGGTGGGAAGCAGCCACAAGGGTGGGAAAGGGATGAACAGAGACCCAAACCAGAGCAGATTTCACAGAATTTCACAGAATTCACAGAATGTCCAGGTTGGAAGAGACCTTCAAGATCATCAGGTCCAACCCAACCCTAACCCCTCAACCAGATCATGGCACCAAGTGCCACATCCAGTCTTTTTTTAAACACATCCAGGGATGGTGACTCCACCTCCTCCCTGGGCAGACCATTCCAACATTTTATCACCCTTTCTGTAAAAAACTTCTTCCTGATATCCAGCCTATATTTCCCTTGACACAGCTTGAGACTGTGTCCTCTGGTTCTGGTGAAAGAGACCAACCCCCACCTGACTGCAGCCACCTTTCAGGGAGTTGCAGACAGTGACAAGGTCACCTCTGAGTCTCCTTTTCTCCAGGCTGAACACCCCCAGCTCCCTCAGTGGTTCCTCACAGGGCTTGTGCTCCCAGCCCCTCACCAGCCTCGCTGCCTCCTCTGGACTCTCAAGCAACTCAACGTGGATCCACTCTGCTTCAAATGTGGGAGGGCAGGAGGAGGAGGGGAAGGTGCCAGACATGGAGCACAAGTCATCAGTTTGCTCCTGCTCTGTCCTTTTCAGCCACTCACAACCAGTGACAGGGACCTTCAAGCCACCCCATCCCAGCCCACACCTCCCACCATGCCTGGGACATTTCCAGAGATCCAGGGGCCTCCCCACCCTCACAGGGAACAACTCCTCCCCTGATTTCCAACCTTTGGAAGCCTTTCCTCTGCTGTTGTGCTTGCAAAGCCCCGTGGGCATCACTGCCATGTGCCAGCACCACTTCCAGCCGAGGCTGGGACAGGAGCAGAAGCACTCCCAGCCCGCTCCAGGCTGCCCCTCTCCTGCAGGAGCTGCAGCAGCAGCAGAGCTCCCGTTGCTTCCCCAGCCGTGCAGGAGGCAGCAGAGCCTCTCTCCCTCTCTTTTTCTCTCTCTCCCTGCAGCTCCGTGGTGAGTGGCAGCGCTGCCAACTTCTCCTCTGTCACAGCCAGTGCAGGCAGGGAATGTGCCTGAGCTGCTGCTGCTCTCCCAGCCAAGCTGCCCTGCCGTTTGGGGAAAGGGGAGAAGCAGGGAAAAGTCACTGGCAGCCCCAAAAATCCAGGCAGTTCTTGGCGAGCTGGGGGGGCGTGGGGGAAGCAGAAATAGCGGCGAAAACGGCTTTGTGCCGAAGGTGGGTCAGCAAAGGGGGCAAATAGATCAGGAGGGACGTTTTGGGACAGCAACCAACACTAAATTGAGACTTGTGAGCCCCAAATTGAGAACTGAGGTGGTGCAGGGAGGCAAACCGGCCACACAGAGCAGCTCCAGGAGAGCCTGCAGACGTCTCGGGCAGGAGCATCTGCGATCCGGCTAATCCGCGGTGATCCTGGAGGACTGGGGGCCGGCAGCAGGGCTGCGGGGAAGGGAGGGTGCTGTGCACAATGCTCCCTCCTGCCCCTGCCAAGCCAGCCCTCCGGGGGTGGGAAGGGATTAACGGGTTTCCTTACACACAAAAGCCGCGTGCGTGCCGAGGGCAGGGGGCTGGGAGGCTGTCAGGAAAGCCGTTTATGTCCGCTCCATTTTATCTACTCCAGACTGAGCACAAAACCAACCCCTCCCTCCCTCCCTCGGGAATTAATACTCTCGACAGGATTACATGTTATCAGCCCAGGGCTCCCCGCGGAGAACAATCCCGGGTGATGCCGGGATGGTGACAGCGAGGATGGCAGAGCTGGCAGGGCATTCGAGGGCAGCCAAGCAGCCCGGAGGTGAAGCAGAAGAGGAGCGCTCTCGGCCCCCTTGGTGCCATCCCAGGAGAAGCCGCGCCCATTTTCACGCCTCGTTAATCCCGGCGCTGCCGCACTCGGAGCGATGCCAGGCCCGGCTTTTCGCAGCTCCCTCTGATTGCAATTACAGGCACACGCCGTTAATTGGGCTGCGCAGCCCGGGTAGCCAGGACTAGAAAGCGCTGCTGCAGCCGGACCGGGCTGCGTCAGAGGCATTTCTGTCAGCCCGTGCCATCGCTTTGTCACTGTCACCGCGTGGTGGCCGTGAACCGCCGTGCCCTCTCTGCTGAAACCACCACTTCCCAGCAAGGCAGAGCTTTTCCTGCAGTTCCACTTCCCCCTGACCTCCAACGCGACCCGGGGCAGAGCACGACCCACACAGCAGGCACACGGGGAACTGCGCAGGCTCCATTTAATCCAGGGGGGAGCACAGGAACGAAACACAACAGGTGGATAAAATGGAGGGGCCACCTCTTCCCTTCTCCGCGCCGAGCCCTGAGGAGGTTGCGGAGAGGATCAGGAGAGCGAGGAAAGGGCATCCCCACCCACAGAACCAGCCCCAAGCACCACTCACCGGCCCAGCAGGAAGATTTAGGGGGCCCCCCCGGCAAAGATGAGCTCCAGGGCAGCCTGGATGTCCCCTCCGGTGGCCTGCAGGGCCCGCAGGCTCAGCTCGTCATCGTGGATCCCCATGTCCCGCAGCTGCTGCAGCTGGGGCTGCCACTGGCTCTGCTCGGAGTAAAAGAGAAGAAGTTTGGGCTGGGTGTGAGAATTGCCAGCAGGAAAACCAGCAGCTTTTCCCACTCTCCCACCTGGGCCAGCTCCCAGCCATACTGCTGGGTGAAAACAGGTGCTGAGAGCTCAGTGATGCTGCCAAGCCCAAAATCCACCACCCCTCCATCCCAGTTGCACCTCATGCTTTTGCAGGCTCTGGGATGATGCCTGAGGATTTTAGCTTTTTTTGGTTTTCATAGATCTGTAATCCTGCAGTTCTTTGGTGTGTAACTCTAAATTCCATATAGAGCGTGAGCTACAGCTTTCCCATTTTGGTCAGACAAAACAATTCCTCTCCAGGCCTGGGGATCAAGGACACCTTGCTGTCTCAGGCCTTGAGATATGTAAACAGAAGTGAGTTGGGGAGGAGCAAACTTGGCGTAAATCACTTAATTACCTGAAGCTGTAATTGGAAGATTAATATGCAAATGGACCAAAGTTATAAAAGTGTGAAAACCCATTGTCCATTTTTGGGTGTAGCCCCTGGTGGGGCTTCATCTGCCCTAAATGCACCTGAAAGTCCTTCAATAAATATAAACACCTTTTATTCCCTTAAGTTTGTCTGGGCTNCATTTTGGTCAGACAAAACAATTCCTCTCCAGGCCTGGGGATCAAGGACACCTTGCTGTCTCAGGCCTTGAGATATGTAAACAGAAGTGAGTTGGGGAGGAGCAAACTTGGCGTAAATCACTTAATTACCTGAAGCTGTAATTGGAAGATTAATATGCAAATGGACCAAAGTTATAAAAGTGTGAAAACCCATTGTCCATTTTTGGGTGTAGCCCCTGGTGGGGCTTCATCTGCCCTAAATGCACCTGAAAGTCCTTCAATAAATATAAACACCTTTTATTCCCTTAAGTTTGTCTGGGCTTTGTTTTTAGGTAGCCCCAAATAAAGCATCAGTGATGCTCCTGCCAGGTTGATGTCCTGCCACAGGAGGGCCTGGGGATCAAGGAGTGGGATCCGGGGAGATTCCAGGGGCTCCTGAAGGAATGGGAAGGCACTGACCTGGAGGCTGGGCTGCCCTGAGGCCTGCAGGGCGTGCTGCAGGGCCTGGCTGAACAGGTCGTTGGTGATGGGTGTCCCTGACTGGACGCTCGAGGACATTGGGGACGTCCCGGACGAGTGGCCCTAAGGAGGAGGTTGTGGGTCAGGAGAGGCTCTTGGGAACCAGCACAGAGCAACACCTGCAGCATCCCCCCAACCTCAATCCCATAGGGAGGGGAGCTTCTCCATGAGGGAGTGATGGCTCCAGGTATCCCAGAGCTGATCCAGGCTCCCTGTCCCCAGGCATCACATGGAAGATAGGGATCACATGGATTTGCATGGGGGAATAAAGAGCCAGGAGTGCCAGCACTGAGCAGGACTGGTGCTCACCGTCCCCTGGCATCACATGGAAGATAGGGATCACATGGATTTGCATGGGGGAATAAAGAGCCAGGAGGATGCCAGTTCTGAGCTGCCTGTCCCCTGGGTGTGCCAGGGGTGGGATCACAGGGAACAGAACCCATCCACGAGGGCATGAAGGGGCCAGGAGTGCCAGCCCCAAGCTGGCCTGGTGCTGGCTCTTACCTGGGTGCCTGGGGTGGGTGTGTGGGAGCTGCTCTCGGGGGTGCTGGCCAGGGCCAGGGCTGTGGCCAGCTCGCTCTGGGTGATGGGCCGGGGCCCCGCGGCCCCCGTGTAGCCCAGCGAGGCCGGGCGGGAGCCGGACGCGCTGCTGGAAGGGGTGGACCTCGTGCTCTGCGTGGAGGGAGAGAAAAAAACACTAGCTGTGACCTTGGTGGCTGTGTGTCCCAGTCCTACAAGACCCAAAACTCACAAGCGTGGAACTTTTGAGAGACAAACGCGCCAGAGTGGGCTCTGGTGTTCCTGGAGAAATAGCTGGAGCGGGATGTGGGTGGTTTTTTTTTTTCCACAAAGCTGTGGAAACTGGCAGGAAACCTTTCAATCTATCATCCCCCAGCTTCAAACTGGGTTGATGTTAGCCTCTAACAAAACAATTGCAGATTTTGGACCCAAATATCCCGGTTTTTGTTACAGAACCCTTTGTGCTATGGAGAGGAAGGCTGCAGAAGGGCATGGGATCAACGTTCCCACACTCCACTTTGGCTGTGAGGGCGTTTCCTCTGCTCCATTTTCCTGTTGTGCTGAGGAAAAGCTTCTCCTGCACAGTGTGGAAGCACAGCCAGGATCAATATGTTTATCTCCACATCCCCCTGGGGAGCCAGAGCAGCTCGTGGCTGCTCACCAGACGGGGAAGGGAAAAGCTTGGGAATCTCAGGGCTACAAACTGAAACCCAAAAAAAGAGATGTCTTCCGCTCAACCTGGCTGGCTGCTTACCTGGTGGAAGTCATCTTCATCATCAGACAGCCCCTCAAAGAGAAAGCCACCTGCAGCAGAAAGGGCAAGAAAAGGACGTGGCAAACGGGCAGGAGATGGGAGTGCTGTGGATATTCTGGCTGAGCAGCCAGGATGGGGGCCTGGGCACCAAGTCCCCTCTTCCAGCTGGCCATACCTGGCATGTCCCTGTAGGAGCCTGAGGCCATGGCCCGTGAGGACGTGTCCGGGGCTGGCGCCGGGCTGCTGCCGGCCACCGAGTGCAGCACCAGCACGATGGCGTTCACCAGGGCAGGGTGAGCCGGGATCAGCCTGGGCACAGACGGGCACGGGTCAAAGAGGGCATGGGGCAAGCCAGGAACCAGCCCTCAGGGACTCGGGGCGCAGCCATCCACACTGGCATCCGGCCTTTGCTGCCCGGCACAGACTGCTCCGGGCAGCCAGGCATCCTTCTGGATCCATGCTGGACCCGCCTTTGGATCCTTCTGGACACATCTTGGACCTTTCCTTGGATCAGCAAGGATCCTTCAGGACCCCATGGTTCTGATCTCCCAAAGCCCTCCTAGGATCACCTCTCTGCCGTGAGCGGCCACATGTTTGAACCCCGATCTGGAGGCAGTGATGGCCCTGACAGCCTCTGGATTAGCCCAAGGGGTGGGTCTGTGTTTCCTGTTGCTGAGGGAGGGGTGTCCCACCCAGAGGGCAGCAGGTGACACACAGGGGACACAAAGGCACTGCCAAGTCCCTGCCCCATTTCAGGGAACTTACGTGTCCAGCATGCTGGGGTCTGCAAACACAGAAAACAGATCCTTGTCCTGTAGAACTCCTGGAAAAAACGACCAGGAAAGCAGTGAGACAGGAGACAAGAAAGAGCAGCCAGTCATACAAAAGCCACAGGAACAAACAGGAATTGTTTTCCAGGAAGTGAGTCATGAGTAAACACCACAAATACTCTTTATTGTTTCTCTGAAGCCTTTGTGTTCCTGGAGAAACAGCCACACACCCAAGGGATGGGGCTTTTCCAGCACATCCCGTGGGTGCTGCACCTCAGGGGCAGGATGGAATTCAACCCCCAGCTCCCTGCAGCCCAAATTTGCATCCCAAATTCCACCTGCCTCAGGCTGGCACCATCCTAGAACAGGCTGGGTTTAGTGAAACATTCTGTAGCACTTTGCAGGAGGGAGAGAAATCCATCCCTTCTCTCCCTGATCCTTCTGAAGTCAGGATCTACCCCCAAGGAGAGCATCCATCCCTCATTTCCCTGATCCTTCGGAAGCCAGGATCCACCCCCAAGGAGAGCATCCATCCCCACTGATCCCTGACCCTTCTGAAGCCAGGATCCGCCCCCACTGATCCCTGACCCTTCGGAAGCCAGGATCCCCCCCCACTGATCCCTGATCCTTCGGAAGCCAGGATCCACCCCCAAGGAGAGCATCTATCCCACTGATCCCTGATCCTTCTGAAGCCAGGATCCACCCCTACTGATCCCTGATCCTTTGGAAGCCAGGATCCACCCCCAAGGAGAGCATCCATCCCTCATTTCCCTGATCCTTCGGAAGCCAGGATCCACCCCCAAGGAGAGCATCCATCCCCACTGATCCCTGATCCTTCTGAAGCCAGGATCCACCCCCAAGAAGCATCTATCCCACTGATCCCTGATCCTTCTGAAGCCAGGATCCATCCCCAAACATCACCAATGGAGCAGAGCTGACAGCTGAGCAGCCACTGATTCTCACATTCCACAAAGGCACGAAAAATTAGGTGTTTTTTTTCCCAGACAAGGGGAACTCTCCCTTCTCCCTGTCAGGAATTCAACCTAGATTTGGGTCTCTCCCTTCTCCCGTCAGGAATCCAGCCTTTCCCTTGGATCCTCTGGATCACAGCTGGACTCACCCAGAGCCACAGGGTCACTGCTGAGGCCAGGAGTGGCCACGATGATCTGATCCAAGGATTCCTTGTTTCCCAGCATCTTGAAGACCTGCCAGGGAAAGCGGAGCAGATCAGGAATGTCACCCACTGTGGGACTGTGCCCAGAGGGAGCCGAGGAGGGAGCCCCACTCACGGCATCTCTGTAGGCAGGGCTGCTGTGCAGGGCAGTGTGCAGGACACGGAACTCCCGGACTGCTGCCACCTTATCCACAGGCTCTGAGGGAGGGGGAAAACAGCACCACAGAACTCAGCTTGGCCTCTGGCAGCCCTCACAGCCATTCCACACCCCCACCAGAAACTTCCATGCTGCAGCAGGGAGTCTTTAACATCCTCGGATCGGGTGCAGTTGCTGCAGAGTAACGACTTGCTGCACTCTCAGATCACAAAAACACCCAGGAATATCCTCCCACACGTGCCATTCCAGGAATGGCAGCTCTTAGCTCCTCTTTTTGCACAGTCAGGCACAGCAGGAGCACACAGCAGGCTGCTCACCCCTGGGGCTTTGCTCCACATTCCCTGGCAACACCCTACAATGGATCACAGGCAATTTAAGGAAGGGATGATCCCCCTCCAGGCTGCACAGCTCATTCCTTAACTCCTCTGTCAGCAGGAAAATTAACACCCAGGTGCTGCTGGGAGAGGTGGGGAGTTCCCAAACAAGGGGATTCATCCCCCTGGAAACCTCCCCAGCAGCAAATCCCAAGAGAAGCTGTTCCTCAGTCCCTGATGAAACACATCCCAAGGGGTAACCCCACAGCTCCTTACCTGGTTTCTGGTCAGGCTCGGGCCAGGACTTGCGCAGGACATGGACAGTGGAGCCAGACTGGATCCCATAAAAATCCAGGGTCTGGTCATCCCTCAGCTTCCGGCCACAGTAGATCAGGTCTGGGGTGGGGAGAAACACCACAAAATAAACACCTGTGGGTCTCTCGGAACGGGCTGGGGGTCTCTAGGTGTGACTTAGAACCCCGGGGGTTATCTGTAGCTGCTCCAGCTGGTCAGGAGCTGAGAATCAGGAGGGAAATCATGGAGATGACCTAGAGGAGGTGGCAGAGTCACCGCCTGTGTCAGAGCTGACCTCTCTCTCAGTTCTCTCACAAGGACACGGAGATGCTGGGAAGCCCAAACATTCCCTCACAAGGGCACTGCCATGGCAGGAGCGCCGCGATCCCAAGGCAACGGAGAAGCAACACCGAGCCCTCCCACCAGGAGGATATCGCGACCCGGCCGCGGCAAGGGCGGGCCGAGGGTGTCCCCAAGCGGCGGGACAGCGCCAGGCTGTGGCGGAGAACGCACCGATGAGCTCGGGGTCGGGCACGGATTCCTGCAGCTTGCCCGTGATGAGCTGCTTGAGGTGCGAGATGCTGCAGCCGCCCAAGGGGCACTCGCCCAGCTCGGTCTCCGGCAGGCGCAGGATGGATTTGGGGGCCAGCGGCTGCTCGGCCAGCTTGACGGCGATGTGCCACTCCGGCAGGGCCATGGCGGCTCTGAGGGGCGGGGAAGAGCCCAGTGAGGCCCCGCACACACCGAGCCCTCGGCGGATCCGGCGCCCGCAGGGCCTCGAGCCCGCGGCGCTCAGGGAGATCCCGGCCGTGGGTGCCCCGTCCACAGAGCCGCGATCCCTCCCTGGGCTCAGGGGGATCTCGGCTGTTTCTTGTCTCATACTTCCCCTCAGCTCAGGGAGATCCC
>VZTR01027894.1:0-20194 GCA_013400775.1 Chaetops frenatus | reverse complement strand
GGTCCTGTGCGAGGTCCTGCTTAGGGATCCCGTGGGGGTCCAGGGGGAAGGTTCCACCTGGGCTCCTGCTCAGTGACCCTGTGGGGGTCCAGCAGGGGGGTTCAGGGCAGGGTCCTGCTCAGGGACCCCGTGGGGTCTGGCGTGGGGGTCCAGTGGGAGGTTCGGCACAGGGATCCCATGGAAGTCCAAGGCGGGGGTCTAGAGGGAGGGTCCTGCGTGGGCGCATCCTCAGGGACACCATGGGGGTCCGCGTGGAGGTCTGGGTGCTTCTGTAGGGCAGTAGGGACCTGGGGGAGGTGGGATCCTGGGGGTGCAGGGTGGGATGATGCTGAGGATCTCACGGGAGGCACCCCACAGTGCCAAGGAGGGTTCCCAGGGGTCACCTCAGGGATGATTTGGGTAGAAACCGGTTGGTTTCCGGGAGCAGAAGCAATGCCAGGCTCTGCTGCTCCCCGACAGCTGCCACCACGACCCCTCCAGGCCACCACCCACCGCCAAAGCCGCATTTGGGATTTAATGGGACGGGCAGGGGCAGGGTTGGTGACAGCCCCCGGTCCGGCTCCCAGCGGGGGCTGCCGGAGGGATTTAAAGTGTTCCTGCACGATCTGTGCCTGCGCTGAGCTGGGATACGAAGGGAAGAACAATTCCCGGAGGCAGCCGCGGTGTCTCTGCTGCGGACACATCGCCCGGCTCCGGCAGCTCCTCGTTGCGGCCCGGCGGGAGGCAGCGGGAATTTTCCATCTGGAGTTGAGAGCTTTGCCCAACTGTTTGTTTAAAATTTGCCAANAAAAAAAAAAAAAGAAGAAGGTTGTAACAATCCCGCTGGCGTTCCACCCAAACCTCCCGCCCACAGCCTGGCCTGGGGTTACCAGGAGGCAAAGTTTGCTCCAGGGGCTGAGCTGCTCCGGGTTGGCAGCGCTGGGAGAAGGATAGGATTGAGCCCACCACCGATCCTGAGTCACCAAACCACTGGCAATGAAGAGCAACACCCCATCTCGTTCCCAAAATCTGGTGGTCACTTGGTCCCTCTGCTGCAGCCACCCCAGGCTGTTTTCCCATCCCATTTCCTAGAGGAGCAGACAGGTTTTGCTTAAAACTTCCCCATACTCTCATCTCACCGCTGCCCACGCTTCCAGGATGGGGCTGGATTTTCCTGGGGACCACAGCAGGAGCTTCAGACAAAGCTGGGAATGAGGAAGGTGAGCCCAGATGGCGCCTCCCCCTCCCCACCTTGTCTGAGCCCGGGGGGACCCCAGGCCTCGGCAGATTTTCCCCTTGATCCGCTCACAACAGGCTCGCTTGCAGGAGGCTCTAATTAAGGAATTAGTAGGGGCAGTTTGTGCAGCACCATTTGCCCTCGGAGCAAACAGGATTTTATAGGGGCACAGGGCAGTTTTTTTCCGGGATTTATCTTTCCTTGAAGCCATGGGTCCATGCCCGCTGTACCCACCACACCCCCAGGGATGCCCCGAGGGGATCTCCAGGATATTCTCTGTAACCCCTCCTGCTCTGTGCCTGTCCCCAGAGCAGGAGCCCCAAAAGTTCAGCTGCTCAGCCCTGCAAGGGTTGAAAATCCAACCTGCCACCTTTTTGTCTCAACTCCACTGTGCTGGCAGCACCTCGCGAGTGCTTGGTGGGTGTTGGAAGCTGCTTCTTCACTAAAAATGGGAATATTCAACATTAAAATGTTTTGACCAGGATTCTTAAATAGATTATTTTAGCTGTGAGGGATGAGCCCTCCTGTCAGACCCCTCTCTGAGGGACTGAGCTGTGCCGTGCACTTCCCACCCCTCACAGTGAACTGAGACTGCAACACCTCACATGAATAAAACAAACTTTTAATAATGTACAGCAGAAATCGACAGCCTGGTTTTATATTAAACAAAAGATTTCCTATCTTACACCGTATGTACATTTGCATACTGAAGAGGTAAAGTGGCTAAGTGGCTATTTTCTTACAGTCCTTTGCTAAGAAAATGTACAAAAACCAAACAAATCAAAGGGGCAGAGAAGTACCAAGAGTTCTGTCCTGCAGCCACGTACCGCTGATGGACCCCCCTCCTTGTCCTGCACCGGGCTCCCCTCGGAACTGCCTGGAATGCTGCTTTTTCCCGGAGCTGCTGCAGGTTTTGGAGCCAGGCAGCAATTCCCACGTGCTCCACCAGCTCGGCAAGCACCGGCACCCCCGGGCACCAGTTTGCATGAAAAGTGCTGTGTAAATGCTACATGGTCAGCGTTCCTGCCGCCGATCCTGCTTGGTTTTCCCCATCTCTCTCGAAACAAGGCTTTTCCTAAACTCCTGCTGAAAGGGACGCTGCCCTTCGCTCGTCCCTGCCCTCCCGGGCCGCCCTCACTCGCCGGCCGCTGTTTGGTTTAGCTGAGGCAGCTGCAGTGTGGCTACAGTTGGAGGGGGTGAGTCAGTGCAAGTTCCGGAGCCGGCGGCATCCGTGGCTACCGGGATGGGATGGGAGTCACTGGGATGGGAGACCCAGCTGAGAGCCCGCAGCACCTACAGCTGTGTGATGTCCCCTCCTCCTGTCCTTCCCCCAGCTCCCAGGGCAGCCCTGGGGCCTGTTCCAATGGCCTGGGAGTCCTTAGGGCCTGCAAGTCGCTCGGCTGCTGAAGGCAGGATTTAGGGACACGGCGGGAGCCTCTGGCTGAGATGTGGCTCAGGACAAACTGGGAGGGGACAGGGGACCCCCATCCCTGCTCCCACGCTGCCAAAAACTCCTTGGAGGATGCAAAACAGCTCCTAACATGATTCAAAAACCACACTCCTCACTTTATACAAGGTCATGGACACACAGGGAGTCGGGGGGAGAGTGACACATGGACAGGGACACAGACAGCAAGAATAGAGGGATTGAAATAAAGACTAAATCCTGGCGGCCAGAGCAGAGATGAAACCTCACCTTAGAGAGCAGGAGCAAGGTCAGAATAGAAACAGTTCCAGTGTAAATCGAGCTGTGCATTTGGTTTTTTTTTTTTTTTTCAGTGATTTCTTTACAAACCAACAGGTCAAGAGGTAATAATTAGAGATTGTTTTTCTGCTCTTAGAAAGAATTAATAATATTCAAAAAAGTTAAAATCCAGACCCTCCCAGAAAACAACAACAACAATAATAATAATAACAATAATAATTAAAAAAATAATAATCAAAACCACTCCAGTTAAAAGTTATGGCTTCAGAGTTCTCTACTGCAGACACTGACCTGACCTCCACACCACGGCTCTTCCTGACTGCCAAAGTCATCACAGCAGCCACAGCCCTCACTTCCATGTTTGCTGTAGTCACCCCACCTCCCCCTCACCTGGATTCGGCATTGAATCAAAAGAAAACCCATGCAGATCCCCCCACCCCACACTGAGACACAGCCACTTCCACATTAGGAGATATTTATACACCTATATTAAAAAGATGGATGTTGATTTCCCAACCCACAGCTGCTGTCAGATCCTGCCCAGCGTTCTGGGAGGTGCAGAGCACTCCCAGCACCCAGATCACAGAGTAACAGAATGAGCCAGGTTGGAAAAGTACCTTTGAGATCATCAAGTCC
Source organism: Chaetops frenatus (assembly GCA_013400775.1). NCBI lineage: Eukaryota > Metazoa > Chordata > Aves > Passeriformes > Picathartidae > Chaetops > Chaetops frenatus. The sequence goes on along the minus strand of VZTR01027894.1, from coordinate 16,637 downwards.
AACCTATGACCTAACCTAACACCTCCTCATCAACTAAACCATGGCACTGAGTGCCACATCCAGTCTTTTTTTAAACACGTCCAGGGATGGCGACTCCACCACCTCCCTGGGCAGATGATTCCCAATCACTCCTTCAGTGAAGATTTTGTTTTTTCTGATACCCAACCTACACTTCCCCTGGCACAGCTTAAGGCCGTGTTCCCTCATTCTGTAACTGATTGCCTGGGAGCAGAGCCCGACCCCACCTGGCTACAACCACCTTCCAGGGAGCTGTAGAGAGTGGTAAGGCCTCTCCTGTTATTCCATGTTGAACAACCCCAGCTCCCTCAGTCATTCCTCACAGAACTTGTGTTCCAGACCCTTCACCAGCCTTGCTGCCCTTCTCTGGACACGCTCCAGCCCCTCAATGTCCTTCCTAAATTGGAGGGACCAGAACTGGACTCAGCATTCGAGGTGTGGCCTCACCAGTGCCGAGTACAGGGGAAATATTACCTCCCTGGTCCTGCTGGCCACACCATTCCTGATCCAGGCCAGGTGTCATTGGCCTTTTTGGCCACCTGGGCACACTGCTGGCTCATGTTCAGTTGGCTGTACCCCCAGGTCCCTTTCTGCCTGGCCACTGTCCCCAGTCACTCTGTCCCCAGCCTGTAGTGCTGCCTCATCAGGTCTCCAGGAATCTGCCTGGGTGGTGGAGCTGGGAACTGTGTTCCCAGGAGAACTGAATCCTGCCTTTCCCCACGTGCCGGCCACAGCGCCTGCTCCATCTCTGACACACCTCAGCTCCCCACTACCAACAGTTACAAACCCCAGGGGCTCAAGACAAAAAAAAAAACAAAAAAACCTGGATTCCAGGAGTGATTCTCAGTTCCTTATTTGTTTTGTCTTAAAAAAAAGGGGAAGAGGTGGCAGTGAGGCAACCTGACATGGGACGTTCCGGCAGCCGGCGGCGGCGCTGGCGCGGCCGCGGCGCCCATCGGGGATCCGCTCTGCAGCAGCAGCCTGTCCAAGCTCCACAACGCTCACGACTCAGCACGGAGAGCACCAGCGCGACAGCTCACGAACGGGACACTCGAGATTTGCACATGCACAGGAAGCACGGACAGAGATGAGCCACCCACAGGCAGACACCGCACGGCTATGGAGGAGATGACCAGGCACGGGGACACGCGCACCTCGCGCATGCAGACACCGCCGCGCCCCGACGGCCGTCAGGGCGCCGAGTTGGGCTTTTTCAAGCTTAAGAAAAGGAGGGAGAATGGTTTTGTGAAGCTGATCAACTGTTCCGGCTCAGCCTCTCGGAAGAGAGCACCATTTGTTTTGCTTTTTCTGCATTAACGTGCCAGTCCCTGGAAAAATCCTCAAGAGTACGGCAAGAAAAGCTTCCCTTTCCCTTCCCACTCCCGGCACCAAGCACCCAGGGTTGACTCCGATTCCACCAACGGGTGCTCAACGCACGCTGAACTTTACAGGGATTTTCTTTAAAGGAACAAAGAGTTACGATCATGGCTGAGATCCCTCGGGTGAAGTCCCTCTCAAGTCTCCACGCTCTCAGGAGGTGATCACAAAAGGTTTCGGATTGTTTCATACCCAAGCAGGGAAGAGAGCGGTTCTGTAGGCTCCGTCCCCCTGCCTAGCAGCCTGCAGGTCCCGCTGTCTGGTTGTAGCAGTAGGTTGGGCTGAAACACGAGGTAGGCCTCCATCACACGTCTACTCTAGCACAGCAGCTCCTGTGCAGTTTCCTCCTGCTGAGGCTCAGAGCCTAAATTTTCACATCTTCCTGGACACTGAGCTGGGAGAGGGTTTTCTTAATGCGGAGGGCAGTGAGCCGAGCTGCTCCGTTGGCGTACCAGCACTCTCGCATCATCTTGCCCATCACCCGGAGTGCCTGGGCAAGAAACAGCACCAAAGGTCAGTGCTCTGCTCTTCCCCTGACCCCATGTTGGTCTGCCATGCTGCTCTGCCTGGACACAGCCTCCACATCCCCCCAAAATCAGAGTGGCACCTTACAGTACTCACTCATTACCTCGTTGTGAGGGAATCATAGAATGGTTTGAGTTGGAAGGGACCTTAAAGCCCATCTCATTCCACCCCACTGCTACGGGCAGGGATGCCTTCCACTATCCCAGGTTGCTCCAGGTCCCATCCAGCCTGGCCTAGAACATGTCCAGGGAAGAAACAGCCACAGCTTCTCTGGGCAATCCGTGCCAGGGCCTCACCACCCTCACAGGGAAGAATTTTTTCCCAATATCCCATCTAACTCTGCCCTCTGGCAGTGTAAAGCCATCCTCTCTTGTCCTGGCACTCCTTGTAAATAAGTCTCCCTCCATCTTTCCTGCAGGCTCCCTTCAAGTACTTGAAGGCCACAATTAGGTCACTCCAAAGCTGCTGTTCTCCAGGCTGGACAACCCCAATTCTCTCAGCCTTTCCTCACAGGAGAGGAAGGGGACGTGGAGATGAAAGCAGACCTTACCTCATAGCTCTGCCACCAGTTTGGGATGTTTGGCCGTAATTTCTGGTCACACACGACCTTCCGCATCTCCTCAATTGAAGGATCAGAGGGTACAAGGTCATAGTAGGGAAGCTGATACTCCTCATGGATACCTGAAAGGCAGAGCAGGGAAAATGAAACTCCTGGGAACAGGGACCACAGCCACTATGCTCGCTCAAGGCAGACAGATAGAGGTTTGGGCTCCATGACTCACTGCTGAGATGCGTCAACACTTTGCAGTTATTTAGAACAGAAATGAAGAATCTGGAATTGGAGTTAACAAGAAAAATTCAGGGAAATAAAATGCAGCTGCCTAAACTGGAACAAAGTCAGCAGGCTGGGATCAACACCTCCCAGCAAGGCGCCAGGGTCACTGAATCTCCGTGGCAGTGGGACTGTCACACGTGGGATGATGCTGCAGCTACACGTGCCAAGACATTTATACTGATGTGGGGGAGTCCCCACCAATCAGCACCAGCACTTCCTGAGAATCCATCCAAAGGAACATCAGCCACCAGTGGGAGCACCAACACCCTTGCCCCAACACTGGCTGAGCTTAGCAGCAGCCATGGGTCACTTCTGTTACCTCTCTCTGTGACAACACACAGGGACATGTCCTCCCACAGCCCTGCTCTCCCTCAAACCTCCCAAACACCTGATCAATAGGAACCCCAAGGCTGGGAGACCAGCCACAAGTGCAGCCACCAGCACAGGCACACAAAGGATGTCACCTCCTGCGTTGCACCTTCGGGCAATCTCCCAGTAGACCAAGCCCAAGGCGTAGATATCGGCACATTTAAATGAATCAAAATGCTTCATGTTGATGGTTTCATCCAAGACTTCTGGGGCCATGTATCTGCACAGAGAAAGGAAAAGCATGTTCGTCCTGGGAGGGAATTCTCTGGAAGATTGTAAATGATCAGTTTTCCCACACAGCACTTCCCAGCAGAAAAAGCTCTGCTTGGCACAGCCACCATCAGAACAGAACTGGGCCCCGTAATCTAAGAGAGTGAAGAAAATAACTCAAGAACAACAGCAGGCTGGGAAAAGAGGTAAAAATGTCCCAAACCTACATCAGATTCCCAACAGAAGGTCCCAAAGGATTTAGAAAGGCCAAGCTTGTTGTCACATATTACATGAGATCCTGGTGCTAAGTTTACATGGCTGGCCCATCCCTCCCAGCATGGTGACACGTGGAACATCCCTTCGACATCAACTCAGGCACAAAACTGACCCTGCAAGACACTGGAAAATGCTGAATTCAGAGAATTCCCCCAGCAGCTCAGGCATTTCCAGTCACACTCAAATGCCTTCAAACGCATTTTCCTACCGTTTGGTGCCAACCCTTTGGTTTGGCGCGATGTCAATCGTGTCGGTGACAGAGTCGTGCCGGACGGCCAGGCCGAGGTCAGCAATGGCACACGTGCCGTTCTTCTTCACCAAGATGTTCTTGGATTTCAGGTCTCTGTGAGCGATCCCAGGTTTTCCTGGCACAGTGAAATAAAAAGCAGCAAGGGTCAAGCTGGGGAAATCCATTTGTCCAACTGGCACAGAAGCAGCACCAGATTTCAGGGCATTAAACCCACTGCTGCAACACATTTTCCTGTTTAGATTCATAAGGAACAGAGCAGGGAAAGGCTCCAATGTGTTTTGGAGGTGCTGCTGATGCAGTGGCACCCAGAGGCCTCAAGAGGGATTTAAACTCCACATCCCAGCACAGGCGCCGACGTCAGGAATTGGTGATTCTGCTTCTGCCTGTGCTCACATCCCACCCAAGCAGCGCCAATTTTAGGATGGGATGTGAAATGGTGATATAACTCCTGGGAGCGAGCGCCAGGTTAACCCACTTCACAGCCAGCCAAAGCAATCGCTCTATTTCTGGTCAATAACCACCAGATGAAGCTGGGCTGACTCAAGCAGGGTTTGCTGCACAGCACATTAGTTCCCTTCTGCAATCCTGTTATCCTTCCCTCAAGAATTTCCAATGCCTTTCCCAACTTAGGTTTTACCCTGAGTGCCCACGATCTCCATGTGCAGGTGGGCCAGGCCGCTGGCAGCAGACAGGGCAAGCTTGATCATGCCCTCAATAGTCACCGTGTACCGGTTCAGGTAGTCAAAGAGAGACCCGTGCTCGTGGTAGTCAGAGACGAGCCACAGCTGAGTCCACGTCCCATTATCTGCAACAGCAAAGAGATGGAGCTCAGGCAGATCCAATGCAGGGATGGCCACTGAGCATCCCACACACTTTTGGGACAGACCAGAGCTGCTGCATAAGGCTGCAGCTCAACAGGGGCAAGTAAGGAAGGGCTCATGTAAGCCATAGTGTGGCCAGTGGGACCAGGGCAGTGACTGTCCCCCTGTGCCAGGCACTGGTGAGGCAACACCTCGAATCCTGGAGTCAGTTTTGGGCAGTGTAGAGTGTAGAAGTTGACTTTAGTCAGTTTTAGTCCCCCATGACAAGAAAGACGTGGGGGTGCTGAAAGGTGACCAGAGATGGGTAGTGGAGCTGGGGAAGGGTCTGAAGAAAGTCTGAAGAGTGGCTGAGGTTTCTGGGGGGCTCAGCCTGGAGAAAAGGAGATTGAGGGGGGCCTTCTCACTCTGTTCAACTCCTCGACAGGAAGATGGAGCCAGGTGGGGTTACAAGCAACAGGACCAGAGGAAACGGCCTAAAGTTGCACCAGGGAAGGTTTAGCTTGGGTATTAGAGAAAACCTCTTGGAAAGGGTGGTCAGGCACTGGAACAGGCTGCACAGTGGTGAAGCCTCTGCTCTCAGGCCTGAGGCCCTTTCTTACCTTTGTTATCCGCAGCAATAAATCCCAGGATGTTCTCGTGCCTCAGCATCACCGTTTGATAGATCTCTGCTTCCCTGAACCAGGAACGCTCCTCACGGGAAGAGAAGATCTTCACAGCCACGTCACCTCCACGCCACCTGCCCCGCCACACCTCCCCAAAGCGGCCTTTGCCGATGATCTCCTGAAGGACAATTGTCCGAGCCACGGTCCGCTGGACAAACAGAGGCAAGCCTGGGGACAAGAAATCGGAGGAATGAATCCCTGTGGTAGCAGAAAACCTCCTGAAACACCAGAAGCTGAAGCATGTCCTCAAACCCAGCAGGCTCTACATTTGATAATGACTGGGAGCCTGAGCAAGGCCCAAAGTAGGGAATGGTGGCAGCTCCTGCGTGGGATGTGCCACTGCTTGGGCAGCATCTGCATTCTGCTTTGAAGCAGAGATCGGCACGGAGCAGTTGGGGAACTTCTGCTCCACGACAGATCAAAGGAACTGCAGCCTCAATATGCAAAGAATGGAACTCGATGAAGTCAGTTTCTGCTAAAAAGCAGAAAATCTCCCCAAATTTCTCCTAATGAAGGAGTCCCAATATGGCTGTCATTGCTTACAGAAAGCATGGGGCTCACCTACCCACAGCACGCATAGAAGAGATCCCAAATATTTTATATATATAGCAGCAGATGTGCTGCTGAAGGTTTATTCCCTGGTCAAATATCAAGCTGTGACATTCTCTGCCTCTGTGGATTTTCCTACCGTTTCCATCTGCTGCAAAATTCCTTATATTCTTTAACCCAACTGCCTTCCTAGTTCAAAGCCACCACTAAACAGTGACTTTCCATCTATTCTGGGGATTCCTTTTAAGTGCTACAGAAGCAAACACTGCACACCATCCACCTGGGAAGACCCAAGGGTTCTCTGGGTTGGAATGGGCTGTGCAAATGCACTATTTGCACTGTAAAATGTTGATCTGCTGGGATCTTCCCTATTTTCCTGCAGCTTTGATGCAGGTGACACCCTGCATTCTCCTCTGAAAGCCAACAATGCACAGGTTAGCAGCTAATGGCTGTTTCCAACCCAAATCCCATTCCAAGGCTAAACTGGGAATAGATGCAGCTGTTTGAGGTCTCCTCTTGCAGTTAAGGAGGAGGTTTTAACTATTGCTCTTACCTGAACAGACATGAGACCACTGCACGACTGAACTGAAACAACCCTTCCAGTTACTCATGACAGACCCCCTGACCAGACTGACAAGAGACCCCCTGACCAGACTCATGACAGATTCCCTGAACAGGCTCTGAGGGAGTGGCCTCACTGCCCTGGCAAAGCTGTGGCAACCACGAACCCAAAGAGGCAACTCCAACTGCAAGTTCTCACTGGTCACGTCCTGTCATCTTGCATTACCTGAGCCAGAGCCGGAGGTGGAGAGATCATAGACCAGATCTTGCAAGGTCTTGTCCTTGGAAAGGCACATTTCACAAGAAGGGTCTTCCATGTCCAGCCGCTGGCGGTTGTGGTAGACTCGTTGGTGGTGATGGAACACAAAGACTACAATGATCATAACAACAAACACAAGGAAGACGGGCCCGGCAATCACTGCCACCAGCTCCACGGGACCCCAGCTTGATGGGGGCTCATTGTCTTTCAGGTGTCCTTGGGAGGAAAAAACAGACATTTTGAGAAAATTATCATTCCTTTGAGGACTTTTTTCTTGTGTTTTATTGTTCTCTCAAAGCCTGGACAATTTTAGCCTGGGGATACATCAAACAACAGTGTTAAGGTGGGGTTGATTCATCAGGCAGGCAAAATGCACCTAAAACTCCAAAAAGAAGATGGAGCTGCAATTGTGGAATCAGGGATTATGGGCTGCTCATTCAGTCTTTCAGACAGGAGCATGTTCTGGGCTGATTTTCCAGAACAGCCTGCAGTTCACCTTCCCTTTGAATTCAGCTAGTTGACCAGGGGCCTCCTGCTCCCTCTCTCCCTTTTGCTTTCCAACTACCAGTGAACTTGTACCTGAAAACAATTATTTTTTGTTTTGAACACACATGAGACCTCCCCACTGCTCCCAAGGAAAATGACTCTGCAGTCTTCACAGCACCCACTAAAAACCAGCCCAAAACAGAAACTAGGAGGTGTGAGGAAGCACCACATGCCCTCTCCATCCCAGGGGTGAGAAGCAGAAGTTTCCCACACCCTCACTAAGAGTCAGGACTGCTTCCCCTGCATGTATTCTGAACCCTGGCACCTTCCTCTCCACACACTTTGCTCTAAAGCTGCTGCAATGTTCCCATATTTGTGCTCAGCACTGAAAAGATTTGGCGTCCTGGAAGGGAAGCAACTCCAGCTGATAAAGGCAGGTCCAGCTCACTGACAAAGGGAACACACATTCCCATTCTAATTTGAAGTAGTTTGTTATTTCCACTTTACAGATGAAGGAAATAAACCCAGCGCTCAAGTTCACACAGCAGCTGAAGGGAAGAAGTGAAAACAGGGCTGAGAACTCCAAATTCCCAATCCCAAACAGACAGCTCCTCTCCTCCCACTTCAAACACATGATTTATCTGACTCTCTACTTACCGCTGGGAACCATTAAATCAATTTTGTTGCAAAAATCGGAGTAGCAGCAGTGAGTATTACGCAGATCCTCTGAACTCAGACAATAGAAGGGTTTCCCAGCAGGAATCAATTTTGCCTCAGGAATGCAGGTCCGAACGTGGTGTTTGACACCATCCAGGTTGAAGACTGAGACCATGCAGGCACCGTCCGTCTCGCACGTGGAGTTGGCTTGTTTGCAGTCAGAGCACAGACATGTCAAAGCTGAAATCAAAACAAGATCAACTCCTTAAAACCCATGGAGAGCAAAAGCTTAATCAAGAGGAAACCTTTAAATTCTCCATTTCAGAAGGACTGTTCTCAAGCTCTGGAAGAACCGGCTCTGTGAATGGCACAAGTCATACTCAGTATTCCAGACCTGCAAGAACCCAATTTTGGCATGAAACAGAGCGTGGAGGCAGAGGAGCCTTTCCAGGAGGTGCCTGTCCAGGCAGCCCTTTGCCTGCCCCTGTTGCAATCACCACCAGCCATGACCCAAGTCATCCCCGCAAACTGGGTGAGATCCGACAGAGATCCACTCCCAGCCCAACCCTGGGTCAGACTCAACCCAAACCCAACAATTACTCAAACTGACTGACCTGATTCCACCTGGGCTGACTGTCCAGGCTGCAGGAGCCAACCTGGGCTGGCAAGGGATGACCACCTCAGCTCATGGAGACAAGCAGCAGCTGGCAGATGCCAAACCAAACCCAATCCCAACCGACTGCACGAGCCAAGCGTGCTACACCCAGCTAGATCAGCCACTTATTTAGTAACTGCTTTCCTGATTCGAGACACTACCTTGGGTCAAATAAATTCCTGGCTTTTTGCCTGCTCTCCATGAAGATTATTTGGATAGAGAGAAGGAGAGACTCTGAGGCAGATTCCCACATTTTTCCACCTCCCAGCTGTCACTGTACTTTTCTCAAGCTGCCTGAAAAACTGTAAGCAAATCTCCAGGCCTCACCATCCTTGGGAACAAAGAGGAATCCAACAATGTCAAGAAGAACGGTGGGGCTTGTTTAGCAGCACACTGGGTTTTCACCAGCTTTCATCAGCTCTCCCAGCCCTCCCAGAGGGAATCCAAAACATGTCCTTACCCGCTGCAGAAATGGGCTTTCAGGTAGGGAGGGTGTGAAGAAGGGTTTTAAAAGATACAAGTGCCATAGTTAACTCTGCCCAGGCTGATCTAAATCCTCTCAGTGTAAAGTCACACGTAAACTCACCCTCAACACTTGTGTGTGGGGCCATGTTACCTTAAGCTTAATGAAAAACAAGCTGGTCCTGATTTACTCAGGGTTCGTTTAGGAGGAAGACACCCATTAGCCCTTATCCCAGAGACCTGAGTAAATCAATCAGGGTAATTGCATTACAATTCACTTAATTCTCTCTGGACGCTGCTGCTCCTCCTTTTCCAGCTGTTGTTGTGAGCTGCTTCAGATGGGCTGAATGTGGGTGCTGGTTGGTTTGGAATCAACAGTGGAAAGCCAAGGGAACGTCTGGAGCTGTGTCAGGAGAGGTTTAGGATGGGTATCAGGAAGAGCTTCTTCCCCAGAGGGTGCTGGGGCACTGCCCAGGCTCCCCAGGGAATGGTCACAGCCCCAAGGCTGCCAGAGCTCCAGGAACTCCAGGACAAGGCTCTCAGGGATGCAGAAGGTGAGGTTGTTGGGGTGTCCTGTGCAGGACCAGGAGTTGGATTGGATGATCCTGATAGGTCCCTTCCAACTCAGGATATTTCATGATTCTGTAACTCCGTGATTAAAATGTGAAGACTGGTTGAGAGAGACACCTTTAAAAAGCAAATGTAGCTCATTATCAGGTGCTCAGCACAGGCCAGTGAAAAGGGACAGGGGACAGAAAATGGACAGGGAAGACCCTCGGATTGATCTGTGTTGACAAGGGTGGAAAACATCCACAGATTGTTAAGATTGTAAGAGGAAATGTTGTAATGAAAGGAAAAAACTCTTCTGCTAACATTCACCTCAAACAGCTCCAAGATCAGTGCTCTCCCATGGTCAGAAGAGTGGAGAAAAGACAATTCTGAAAAATACATACACTTGGGGGAACAAAGGCTGGTGATAAAGGTGGTTTTATGAAAATCTGAGATGGCAAAGAGCACCCAGGGCACATTCCTGCCTTCATGTCTACTTAAAAGGAAATGGTCTTTTAAAGCATCTCCCTTATTATTTATCAAAAGCTCGAGGTACAAATTAAAAACATTTAACCCACACACATTTCACTGTGTAGGTTCTTTTCAGTTTGATTTAGATACAACAGAACTGAACTTTGTTCCTGTTACACTAATTTTTGAGGTCTCAATCCCAAGATATAGGCTGTGCCAGTTTTGCTTCCAGAAGCTCCAAAGCAAACAAAGCACTTCAATGCACTAATAAAACTGGTTTTGTAAACTTCTGAGTGAAGTATCTGGCCTGAAACTGAGCATGCCTTTGAGAGAGAAAGCAGAGAAGCTGGTTGTGTCTGCTCAGTCTCATTTGTAGGATTAAAAAACAAAAAAAACCCAGTTTACCTGCAAGGTACGATACCAGAGCCCCAGCTCCGAGACAGAGCAAGATCCTTATCTGTTCTGTGCAGAAAGCCAAAATTTCCTGCTAAGGAGGGGGATGCCCCACAGCTTCACCTCACCCTGTTCCCCCTCTGAGACAACTGCTCTTTTTAAACTTTAATTCTTATGTTTGCACCTCAAAAATCCCCACGGTCGGAGAGCAGCTAGAACAAAGAGTGGAGCCTGTAGCACATGACTGTCCTTCTCTACACCTCTCATCAGAGACCCTTGAGGGGCTTTCCAGGTATTGTTGGACAGAACCTCTGGGCTGCAGGCAGGAACTCTCCAATTTTCTGTGTGTGCCAGGGAGGAAAGGCCTGTCTGCAGCAGGGCTCACTGGGAAGCTCCTGGCAAACAGAATTACAGAACAACTCATGCAGGTCCAGGAACTCCAGTCTGGCTAACCAGAAGGGAAAATTCTTCTCCTATCAGAAATCTACAAGAAGCCAGGAAAAAGCAACTGTTGTTTGCCCTTGGGTGGGGGACAGAAGGTGGACAGGGAAGCAGAGCCCCCCACAGGTATCTCTTGGGTCCTCTCGAGAGCAGCAGGGGCAAAGCAGGAGACAGGAGTGGATAAAAGGATTTTTCATGCCAACAGCATTCTTTTTTCTTCAGGAAGAAAAGCTCCTATTGAGCCAAACATATAATCTACTTAATAAAAGAAACCGCCTGGGCTGAAGGAAATAGATGGGGTGAAGGGAAACAAAGAGCAGTTCCCAGAGCTGGGGCGGCGCGTTCCCCCCTCGCAGAGCGCTCGGGGATGCGTCTGCGTGGAAGGTGCGAGCGGAGCTGGAGCAGAGCCCGCTCGATCTGCTCCCCACACCGACACCCAGAGCCCAGCCCAGCCCTTCAGAGACACTGTCTGAACAAGCCCAACGTTTAGCTGCAGATCCTGTGCATGAAGCTTTGTTCTTACTGGAGAGATGGAGCAGGTTGGAGCAAACCTCGCTGGGATTTGATCCGAGGTTGGGCCTCAGTGCTCTTCCCCAAAACCAGAGAGGTCACTCAGCACTGCCAGAAGACAAACTCTACTCCATCCTCGACTATCCCAGCCCAGGGTTTGACTCCTTCAAGCCCAAGAGTTGCTTCTGCTCGCCACAAGGTTCCTGGGTTACAGGCCCAGCTCTAAAAGAATCCTGGGGCACAGAGGTATCTGTATCCTCCTGCATCAACCACAGAAGAGAGGAAAACCAGGGCTAGCTCTCTCCCACCAAATTCCCCCATTAAAAGCAACCCCTATTCCCAAAATGGATCCAAACAAACAGGTGGGGGGTTGTAGATTTGAGCTCTGTGCTCCAGGGAGACTCAAACACCGAGCTCTGACAGGCAAAGAACATTTCTCCTCCTTTCCCAGCAACTCTCCAAGCTCATTTTGCACATATTTATTCTCACACAGAGTTGCATGTGTCAAGATGTCTCTGCAGCTAGACAGGGGAAAGTTTCACAGCAAAATCTCCTGCAATGGTGTTAACCACCTTTTGGAATACATTTTCTAGCATCTCCCGAAGCTGTGCCTAAGAAAGATGCCATTTTCTCAGGGCTGAACTCTACCTGATCAATATGTATGAGGATAATTAACCTGAAGATGATCATTGGTAAAATTGCCAATAACCACCCACGTATTTACCAGATAAACAGATTTTTGCAGGGATTGTAGCTGCTGTTCTTTTTTAACAGTTTGAATTGAGGCTGGAAGAATGATTCCCCCGACTTTGAGCCTCTCCAAGGCTCTGGAACAGGAGCTGCAATTGATTGTGTCTTTGTGCAGCACCAAACTTAATGAGCCCCACTCTGGGAGCACCAGTTTCATGCTGCAGCAGCATAATGTTAGCAAGAGAAATGGGGAACAATTGACTTTGTAGCTCTGCTGCTTCTTCAGATGCTTTAATAAAGAGAGACGTGTGTAAACATGCTTGGAAGAAATACCTGTCAGTGTCTGGCTCTGTGCTGTGCCAAAATAAAGAGCAACATGTATCACAGAGAGTTAGGAATAATATCCATTCCCTCGCGGTGAGGGAGCAGAGGTGTGTCCAGGAGTCCCTGTGTACTCCTTGTTCAGCTGGATAAAGGAAAAGAGCTACAAGAAAACAACCAGCTCCCTTTCCTAAAGGCAATGATGAGGGCACACTGAGCAATCTGATGAAGGCTTTAAAGAAAAGAGATTTACTTTCCATTATATTATCATGGGATCCTGGAATGGCTTGGGTTGGAAGGGATCTTAAAGCTCATCTGGTTCCACCCCCTGCCGTGGAGGGACACCTCCCACTAAACCAGGCTGCTCCAACCTGGCCTTGGGCACTTCCAGGGATCCAGGGGCAGCCACAGCTTCTCTGGGCACCCTGTGCCAGGGCCTGCCCACCCTCACAGGGAGGAATTTCTTCCCAATATTCCACCTAACCCTGCCCTCTGTCAGTGGGAAGAGCCATTCCCTCTTGTCCTGGCACTCCAGGCCCTTGTAAAGTCTCTCTCCATCTTTCTTGTGGACTGCCTTTAAGCACTTGAAGGCCACAATTAGGTCACCCCAAAGCTTCTGCTCTCTAGGCTGGACAATCCCAATTATCTCATCCTTTCCTTCTAGGAGAGGTGCTCCATCCCTCTGATAATCTTGATGGCCCTTCACACTCATATTCACCTCAACTGTTCAGCTGCTTGGTATCCCCAACTGGGATCCCTCCATCCCTTGCTGGGATACATTCAAGTCCAAAGTGACTCTCCCAGTGTCCCTGCCAAGCCCCCAGAGCCAGCTCACCTGCACTCATTGCCTCCAAAATCAAATGCTAGGCCAGTTCTGGATGCTCTCACTGCCCCTTTCCTTACTAAGGAGCTGGAGAAACAAGCACAGATCTGCCCTTCCATAGATACCACCACCAGAGAGCACCACCACCTCCAGTACCTTCCCTACATCTCGTTTCCCCTTCAATTTCTCCTCCTATTTTGGATCAAAACATCTCTCTTTTGCTTCTTGCTGGTGCTTACGATAGCTACTGACCCACTGCTGCTAAATGAAATGGAGTTAAAACTACCTGCAAAGCACTATGAAAAACAAAGCACTTTAAAGCAAGTCATCCAGAAACTAAACTTTATCCTGGGATATTTCAAGTGGGAAGTAAGAGTCTCAACTTCTTTGAGCTGGCTGCAGTTCCCTGGCACAGGCTGGACCTGACGTGAAGGCAGCACGGCTGACTAGAAAACACACGAAATGGAAAAACAAAAAGAAAAGAGGCAGGAAGAATGTGTCTTTAAAGTGCAGAACTTTCCCTGCATCTACTCAAGGAACACAAAACAGCTTCTAAATGAATTGTAAATAAGGAATTGACAGGAGTCTCATCATTAAGAGATTAATTAGAAGACGCCTTGATGTTTCTGCTGTTGCTTTTCCATCCAGAACATGGACACATGGCTCCTCATTCCCTCTCTGGGCTCTGGTCTGACACCTATTTTGTGTTTTAACTTGTCAGGAAACCAGCTCAGGAGTCAACAGACCACACACACTGGTGCTGTGGAAGAGCATCCTGCACACCTGATGCCCAGGTTTATCACGGTTCCAAGACTTCAGACCCACCCTGGCTTCTCTCAGGCAATTGGCTTTTCCAGAGTGGAAATTCATCGTTTAACATGTGGTCTAAATTCCCACATCCAGCAATCCACAGGCACTTCCAAGATGGCCACAAAAGGCAGCAAGACTTTATCAAGGGGATTTGAAGTGCAGGGAAGGCTCTTTATTCCTGCTGTAAATAAATAAATAAATAAATATGGGTGCACAAAAGAACCACAGGGCAGCTGAGAACCAGGGGCTTTAAATAAGCAGGACAAAGGAGCTCCCACCCAGCATTTTATCCCTGTAAAACCCTCACAGAGAAGCAACTCCTGCCTGCTCTGCTCAGGGCAGGACACATTCCCCCTGGTCACCACCCAGTGAACTTTGCTTGCTGCTAAGAGAACTGACGTTTGACTCCACTCCTTTCGCAAGAGCCATTTCCGGAGCATCCACTCCTGGCAGCGTGTCCAGGGGAAAGAAAAAAACAACCCAAGCTGTCTGGCCAAGGAGCTGGACGAGTTCAAGAATGCTTGTTGGACACTGTTTTTAATTTCCAGTTAGAGAAAGGCTTTCTTGGAAAGTTGTAGGATATAACTTATGGGCCATGCAGAGTTTGCCTGATTTAACTGGGTAAATATTTGAAGCAGGTGTTAATAATAAAATCTGCTGCCCCAAAATTATTCCCCAGGGTGGGTTTTTGATTTATTTCAAGCAAAGCCGACCTACAACACCCCACAGCCATCGCTGCAAAGGTGCCTTCCTTGATTTTCCTCCTTTTTTAAAGAAAGGGGCTGGAGGAGTGTCATCTGCACTGTTTACTGACACACAGAGGTTCCCAGCTCCCCAGCACTGCAGAAATTCAGACGTTTTTCCAGCCTTTCCTGAAAGAAGCAGCTGTTAAATCTCCGGTATGAAGCACAATAGTGAGGGCAGCCCCGGCATACCAAACGTGCATCATGGCTGCTCGAGCAGAGAACAATTCCCATGGTGATTCCCTGCTCCCTGCCATCCTGCACCTCATTCCATGAGTGCAACTCCCTCAAACCCAGGCTGGGCTCACACCTTGGACTGAATAAAACCGTTCAGCACACACTGAGCGGAAACAATAGTCACTCATAGAGCCCAAAATCAAAGGCACTGGGAGTCACCAAGTTTCCAGGGGATTTGTACAGTCAATTGGTCCTTTCCTGTTTATTAATTATGATTTTTTTTTAATAAACACCAGCTTTTACCTAAGTGAAAGCCTGAGAACAGCAGTGCCATGAGTCTCATCTGATCCTGCTCTGCCAGTTATCAAAGAGGAGCTGAAACACCCCTGGTAAGGCTGGGTTTTACCTGAGGTTACACCAAAACACAGCTACTCTCCTCCCAAAAGCACATTTCCATACCCAAATTCCCGGAACTCACAGGTAAACTCTCACCTGCTGCCCAGGTGAGGTTTGAAGCCATTTTCTGTGCTCTAACAAGCCCAGATCTGCACACACACAGTTATTACCCTCCGACGGTTGGTCGGGAATGCAGAACACAAACGGCGAGAGGTTGGGGAGGAGAAAAATATTCCACTGTGGAACCTGTCAGAACAGGTAGCTCAGTTACACAACACCGATCACCCCAATAGCCACAGAGCTGGACTGCATGGGGAAGCCTTGGACACTGCAGGCAACAGCCACCAGCCCGTCCTCTGTCCCCCTGAGAGATGCTCAGTCAGACTCTTCCTCTGGGAAAAAGGGCCGAGTTCATCCGAAACCAATTTTCTTCCCAAAATTGGCACCGAGATCTGCTGCTTGCCCCAAGCCTGAAGCAGAGGCCCCCAGCTCTTCCCAAAACCAGAGCTGAGACCCATCACTCTTCTTTCCCCGGGAGTGGCCGAACCGGGCCAGGTAAAGGAAATGGATCAACACGGAACAAACAACCGACACCAAGAGTTTCTCCTCTTTCACCTCCCTCCAAACAAATATTTACAGTTGTTCTGGTCCAGAAGCTCAGGGTATGGAAAGGTTTCCTTAAAAGCCCAAACCACGGATTCCAGAGGGCTGGATGTTACAGACACACTGCCATCTCTGGGGCACGGGGGGCTGCCAAGTTCCCCCTCGGGATGGGCCACAGGACAATGGGAAGAGGCCACAAACTCCACAAGTTCCACAACAACACGGTGGCACTTCCCACCTTGGGCTGATCCACTCCCCAGTGACAAGCCCAGAACGCCTCAGAGACACTCAAGTTCATCCTCTGTGAAAAGCCCATAAATCCCAATTTCCATCGTTATCCCCCGAGACCAGGCTGAAGGCTCCCAGATCTCCTCCCAAGGTGAGCATAGGCCCCTTCAGAGCATCCCCTGGTACTGCAGGAACCCCCGGCACTGGGAGCCAACCCCCAGCCCCAATTGCTTCTGCCTGTCCCTGACACATCCCCATCCCCTCTGCAGGGTAAAGCGACTGCCCCAAACCAGCTCCGGGGACCCCTTCACCACACATCCCTGTGAGCCCCCCGGCCAAGCTCCAACCCCCCAAACCTCCAACACACGTCCTTGATGCCTTCAGAGTCCTCCCTGCTTCCAGGACCCCTAACCCCATGGATCCCAGTCCCAAATCCTTCCCTTCACCCTGAAACATCGACTCCTACGTCCCCACCCCAAAGCCCTCAGGGGCCTCCTCACAGCCTTGGGG
>VZTR01027881.1:14350-40413 GCA_013400775.1 Chaetops frenatus | reverse complement strand
AACTGATGGGGGGAAAAAATTCCCCAGGGGAAAAAAAAAAAAAAAAAAAAAAAGAGGAACACCCAAACCCCAACATGGCTTCATGTCTGCTCCTTGGATAGTCTACAGTACAGACCATTCAGCTGAAGAGGGAAGTTTGCCAATATTATTTTTCAGTCAATACTTTTGCCAACTAAATGCTGGTAGCCCTAGCCATACTTTGAGCTTATTTTCCAAAGCAAGAGAGGTGTACGAGAGTCAAAGGTGAGAAACTAAACTTCATACCATACTCAGTATGAAACATTGTATGAAAACACTGAATCGTCCAATTTGAAGAAGTAGACCCCAAAGAGACACCTCCAAGAGGACTTCTGGAGCAGCTATGCACAGAAATATTCTTTAGTATTTCCCAAGCTACCTTCCTGCTACTAAAACTCACTCCACACTTAAGATCCAGGTTGGAAGTTCAAAGCAGACTGCACAGATATCAGTGGCAATTACTGAGAATTTCAAGAATGCATAATCTTTACTGACACCGGGCAAAATAGCTGTTAATGCTAAGACCTAGAAATCCTTGCCAAAGAGGCTTAAAAATAAATAAATAAGGAACTTCAGTCATCTGACATGCTTTTGCCAAGCTGCTGTGGAAATAAGAGAGTTGTCCCTCTGTTCTGTCCTCACAATGCATTCTATAGCATTTTAAGAGTTGTATCAGGCCCACAGAATCACTGCAGTTTGGGTGCAGCTCTGACAAAGAAGTTTAAGAAGGGAAAACACTGAATTAACAGAAGGAAGGACTGGAAAGCTTAATGACAATGCCCAATAATTCAGCTCAGTTGTAGCAGAGCACTGCATCAACATAATTAGTGAGCAGAGCTGACAATATTTTTCATACAGACACCCATCTATAATCATGAGGACACAATCCTATTCAAAAGATATGTGACACACAATTTTCTTCAACAGCATTCCTTCACAAGGAGGGACAGAAAGACACAGGCTTACTTCTACCCAGTGTCGGTCCTTCATCCCTTATCTCACACAACCACCTCTATCATGCAGTATTAGCAGTTTTTGAAACTTTCCAGATCTATTTACAAGGACAAATATTCTTAATACATAGTTACAAATGTGCAGCCATAAAACTCACAGAGAACGTGATGGAGGAATTGAAACAAAGGCATCAAAACAAGTTGGAAGACTACCAAATATAAAGGAACTTGAGAAAAAAGTTTCTTTTCATGCAAAAACAGGGAGGACTTTTGCAACAGCTGTTATCACTAATTACTGAAAGACAGATAAATAACATATTTAATGGTATTTCATCCTACAAATTATGTTCCATCTGCTCAACTTCATCTGAATTTGCCCTGTAGTATTAAACCAGTTGTATGTTTGAGTCAAAGTAAGTGTTTGCAAACCTGAGAAAGAGAACCAGTTCTATTTAAACTACACAATATGGAAAACGCCTTCCACTATTGTGGAAAGCCTACTAGGACTTGAGATTTTTAAAACAAGAAACAATAACGTTGTACAAATAGAACAGAATTTTCTGAGACCATCTTTTCAACTTAGTTATGACTGTAACATTTTCCTGGCTTATATAGGTGTACTGATGTCATTACACAGCCAGCTGCCTGTTTATTTTCATTTAGTTAAAACTGACCAAAATGTCTTGAGGTTGTTACATTACCAAAATGCACACCTGGCACAGGAGAAGGCTTCATGTGCATGCATTACGACAGCAAGAAAATTAAAATAATTAATAGTTTAAAAATTATGCAATATTGTTCAGAAATGAAAAATCTAAACACAAAAGCTCAAACACAGTTTGAATGCAGCACCTGAGAAGTATCTGAGCTCTACCCATTAAATTATGTAGACTATATAGAGAAAATGTTGTTAAAAATATTTTGATGGCTAGTTAGCAATACAAACAATGTATTTGTCTCATAGACACAACAACTTCTATAAAACAGCAGAAACAAGCTATGCCAACATCTGCCCAACTTCAAACAGCCTAAGTTCATATCAATGGAAAGTCAAAATAGAACATATTTATTTGGATTTAGTAGGACAAGACTAAAATATCCACTTTACAGTGAAACACAGTTCCTTATTTTTACCCCCTGTGAAAATGTAAGGTGACTCCAAGAAGACCCAAAACCAAAAGTGCTGTCAATGAGGTCTTTGCTCCCCAGTCATTTCTGTTCCTTTTATGCCCAAGACACAAGTCTTTTCCAACACTATGCCTGCAGCCTGATGGATCCAGAAAACTAACCTCTTGAAAAAGTTTTTCCAGGAAATGTTTTTGGCATGCTAGTGGTGATTTCCTTTTCTTGACAAGCACTCCCTACCCAACAAAAACTCTTTTTTGGGGCACAATTCCAGAGAACACCTGTGCTTTTTTCTCTATCCAGCAGATCTAACACTACAATCAGTCTCACTGATCCAGCTACCCAAGCTGTACTCAGATGACAAAAGAGCTGTTCCATTATTTTCTTCCATGTTATTTTGAATAAAATACACCCAAGGATCACCAAATGTACACTGCAGATTAAAAAACTCAAGAAAGGGGTTCTAATGAACCTCCAATATCCCTATTGCCCCAAAAATGGGATGTCCTACTGAACTTAAAACAAATACTAGGCATGTCTGCTGTCTCAACCTTAAAACTAGATTTAGGATTAACAGACCATGCCTTTCTAAAAACATCTGACACCAAAACACAGAATTCAAGTGTGGACAAAGGCTTGCCCCCATCACAATACAAAAACAATGAGCAAGCTGCAGAGAAAATAGGTTTGCCTCTGTGGTGCTGTAACCTTTATAAAATTAACAAGGACATCAAAACGAAAATGTTCAATTTGACCAAGACTTCCTGATGCCCATATAACAGTCTCAGCTCATGCTAGCTCAAAGCTGAGAGACTTGAAGACATGCTACACACGAAGACATATGTGAACTGAGACTTTCATAAATTTTTTCATTGTTTATACAGTTGGTAGCCATTTACTGCTGAAGGCAATATGCAGTAAAGGGGTTTTTGTTGAGGNTTTTTTTTAATGAGTTGATACCACATGTTTTCACAGACAAAAGAAAAAAATTCTTTAAAAGCCAAAGCAGCCAGATTCATTTTGGAACGAAGCTTGCAAAACCCAATGAACCACATCTGCAGAGTAACTGCAGCAATGATATAAAGTGATTCCCAGTCATTCATAGTTCTGTGTACTAGTGTAAAAGTTTATCCTTTTGTTTTAACACAGCACTGTCTCTGAAAAAGGCTCTTCCTGCCTTGGATACCATCTAATTAGTTTATTCCATACCCTACTAAAACTGGTTAAACGTTCCCACTGCATCCACCAAACCAGTCTACATCCCATGAGATTCTCTGTTGACACCTACAAAATTTACTAACTCATATGAAACCAGGGCAGGCAAATGAATCATGAATAACCTGTAACTCTTGCAGTAAATTTCACCAGCTTGGAAAATTAAATGTCTTGGACTAAAGCAGTTCCACAATGACTTCAAGGAGTTGCACAAAAGGGCAACTGACTCCATCTCCCAGCTCTGAGCAGTTAAGCTGTCTCATTTCAAAGCAATTCCACAAGCTGGCTCTAGCTCCAAGCATTCCACATTATAAGAAGTGTTGGGGTTTTTTAACACAAGCCTGCAATAGGAAGCCACACATATTCAGAAAGTGAACTCTGAAAGCAAGTCACAGACTTGACCACAGACTACTCTGAACCAAAACATGGAAGTCTGACAGGAAAGCACAGTCTATCCCTACCAAAGAAGGGCTTCAGTGTCTTACCAAAGAAATCCCTTGGGAAACCCAAGAAGCCTGTTTTGTCTCTCACTTCATCTGTTCATTGTAGGGGGGAAAAATTCCATCTGTGCATAGAAAGTTCTCAAATCCGGCACTACAGACTGCATGCTGTTAACTTAGTGCATTCATTAGTAGTGTTTTGGAAATGTGCCTATATGTTGTATGGCGAGGAGGAAGGATCTTTCATTTCTTTAAAAAAAATAGAGACAGACAGAGGAAAATTGCCCCAAGCTGGTCTATCCTAACAACTCGGCACCAACAAAAATTATCATAGAACTTCCCCTTATGAGCTTTTACATAAAACAGATGATTTCAGGCGTCAGAGTAACTAGTAGCACGGTTACAACTTGATCATATGTGGTATATCTCCTGGAAGAAAGAGTATGTCTTACACATCTTTGGCATATTGTTGACTTTGCTTTCCTTTGGGATCTTTATTTAGCCTGGCACAAGAATGGACAGCTGTCCCTGCACAGAGCTATGGATACATCACAAAGAATAAAGCTAGCTATCTTTTACATTTTCAAAAGCAACACAAGAAAGCCCCTTTCTCAGCACTGCCGTAGGTACCTGACCCTAGTTGCCTTTCCTATTGCATTTCACCTACTGTCAAAAACTTCTGCTTTTTACTCTTAGTTGACTATGATCATCTGGCATAAGAAGTCACTTCCCCACTTTTATTCATGCTTAAGAACAATTACTGGTTACTTGCTTAGACAGCCATTTAAAATAATTAGTGAACTTGGGTTTTGCCACCCCTGGGAGTTGCATCCTCTTGGTGTTGGCTATACTGGCTGTGTTCTGACACTTGGCAAGAAAGGTGATTCCTACCAACTAACTTTGCCACCTAACTTTCAAGGGTTTTCCATCAGGAGCTGAACCTAAGGAGCCCAACTCCACTGACTTACAGGCTCCTAAGAAAACTAATTACTTCCTTTTCTTGATGCACCATATAACTTAAGGCATCTAATATTACTTACCTTTCATTCTTCTCTCCCCAGTTTTAAGACCTGGCACTACTGATGTCCATATTTCTACATGTGTAAATATCCTCAAGATATAGTTTTACCTTATTTGTATTTCAGCCTCTGCCTTTCCCATAACTTTAAAACTCCTACCTACATGTCTTCCATCTGTGAATCTGAGTTCAAAGAACATGAAGCTCATCAGCAAAGTACTTCTCAAGCCTGAATCTGCAAGCACTTAAGCACATCAGCAGTTTTCCACATAGGGATAGAAGTCCTCTGAGTGCAGCAGAACTACTTGGGTGTGTAAAGTTTCTTATGCACTTAGGCACTTTAGGATCTGTCCCCAGTTTTTAAAGCAAGTTTTCTGCCAAAATGGCAAAGAGTTCCACAACAATCAGCAGTTCTTGGGAGATTTCCTCTTCTTGTTCTAAATCTTACAAGAACAGCTGTTCTGGAGAAAACTTGGCCATATCTGAATGTCCAGACAGGCTCCAAAACCACAGGTGCAGGCTCCAATCCAGGGATGCATATGTTAAGTCTTTCTGAAATTCAATGAGATTCAGGTTTTCTCCTTTCTCCAAGTACAAAGCCACCCACTACAGAAGGCACAGCAATCAACAATAAAGCTTCAGCAATGGACATGTATTTGCTGCTCATGTGGTACAGCCAACACTATTAATGAGATTTAGAGTTGAGACAGTTTAGCAAGACTTTTTGCACTGTTCTCACCACTGACTTGTCCTGTTGTACTAAGCTTAGAGTGCTGTAGTACTGCAGGTCAGTAAGGAAACAAGAAAACTAGACCATGCATTGTGTGGGCAGGGTTCCCCAGGGCAGAGGGCTACCTTGCTATATCACTAGAAAAGGCATTTGTTCAAGGCATGATTACAGTATTACACATGCTGTAATCAGCAAACACTGCCTAGAACAGCCCTGACAGTAATTCCTACTGAAGGTTTTGTTCTTTGTAAGCTTTACCATTTAGCACTAGACATGAGGGAGACTGACATGAAGGTAATTCATAAGACCTACACAACTTTCTCAGTTAAAAAACTTGCCTTAAAAAAAAAAAAAAGGTGTTCTCACCTACAGTTGCAGCAATTCTTGTATCATTTTTCAGCATACCTTTCTTTGATCTCCTCCAGCAGAAAGTTTGCAGTTAGTGAAACTTTTAACAAGCCAGACATTTTTTTCCCCGCCATCTACCACTGAGAGCAAATCTGGATGGGCTTCTTCAAATCTTTCTCAATTCATTTATATTAATTTGAGAAAAAGCATATTAATTTGTTCATATTACCCTAATCATGCATTGTAAGACTTGAAACCACATAAATAGGTGCTTATTTGAGTCTTGTACCACAAACACCTTCTCTAGAAGTCACCACAAATGTACGTTCACAGTCACGATGTAGGAAGTGGAAAAGGTGAAACAATTTTAGATACTAAAGTTTACATTATTATATTATTGGCTCTGTGGCTAAATTGTTCCTTTAACCGTTTTTTGCTCAGTCAGCTCAAGACCAAATTTGCATTGGAGGGTGATCTTTATAGTCTTATTATTTTACAAAACCTCTCAACCATGTTCATAACAATAAACATCACCAACTGTGTTTTATTAAAGGCTAAAAGAATATTCTATTTTATGCAATATGACTCAAGTCCAACAAACAGAAGATATCAAAGTGGCTTAGTTTGAAATAACCATTAAAAATCAACCCTGAATAACTGTTTATTCAAAACTTGAAACAGTCAAGATTGGAGAACAGCAGGAAAAAACTCAAATTGGTCAGAAAAATAAATTAAAAATACTCTCTAAGTCACATTCCAACAGCTACAGATTATTCACTTCTACATACAAACCATTTTGAACTCCCAGGTAGCACCAAACTTCAGTACTACAGCAGTGTTATCTTCACAACATGAGAAGCATTTCCTAGAATTTTGCAGCTTGTCAGGTGCAGGTGGAGAACATAAAGTGGTCTCTAATGCTCAAACATCCACTTTAAATTCCTTTTCTGTTGTTTGCTTGTTGGAGGAGTTCAGTAATCTCTAAGGGAACAACTTCAGTAAGGATCAAAAAAACTCGAGTAAAACCTATGAGAGTTTGTCATGCTCTTACTTGTACATTGTCTCCCTTAAAGTGCAAACTGAACTGTATTATAAGATTATCAAAAATCAAGAGAAAACAAGTTCTCAACTCTCTAGAGCTAATGGGTTAAAACAAAAGCTCAGAGTTCATGGATTACTATAGAAGCAGCAGATAAATGCATTCACTGACACCTCTATCCCTTGGCATCTCCCAGTCAATGGTGACTGGCAATGGACAGTGTGTTTGTGCTAAATATGGCTGGATTTGTCTTACCTAATTGCAGTGGGTTTCTCCTATCATCTCGTAGGTGGGAACTAGCAAGGAGATGCTATGTGGTATGACTAATTAAATTGAAAGGTGTCCGAATAACCAAACCATTTGTCATTGTCATTACCCACACCAAAGTCCCAAGTTGATTTTAAGTCAGTATTTTCTTGGCTGGCAGTTTTCTTCCCCTGCTTCACAGAGGCACTGATATTGGCAAAGAGCAAAACTCACAAAGCATGAGAGTAGCACAGGTACTGGGGGTGGGAATGCAGGGCAAAACCTATTTCCTTTCTAAAGGATAAAGGTTCTTCAGGAGGTGTCGGTGTGCATTTCTAACAAAGCCTTCACAATAAAACTGACATGGACTTGAGAACTCATGAAGAACTACAGAAGTAAGTTAAAAGAAAATGTCTTAAAAGTCAAGAAAGAAGCTTGGGTTTCCTCTCTTTGCTGAACAGGAAAGCACAGTTTGCTATCCCAACATAGCCCCCAGTTATTTTGTCAATAGGAAGAGCATTACATAAAGGATGAATCTGATGGAAATAAATTATACAGAAGATTATGTCATCTTCTAGCTTTACTGCTAGGGAGGCTGATTCTGTTTCCCTGCAGAACTCCAACCACTCCACTCTTTCAAAGCATTAATTCCAAATATTTCTCTGCTTTAGTATTCCATGTTAGAAACAAAACAATGCCACCCACCAAAACTTAGGCATTGGTCTCATTCTAGACCACAATGAAATGCTGTGGAGACACAATGCTAATGGGATGAAAATCAGTCAGCATCTTTCATAACTTTGGAGGGAAAACAAAAAAAGCAGACAGAATTGCTCTAAACTTTTTTAGGAGTTGCAAAATTTAAAAAATATGTTCATTCTGGCATTCCCGAGGGTCATCCTGAAATGTCTTTTGTTTAAATACAAGCAACATTGGAGAAGGAGAGAGCAGAAAGGAAAGTGGACATACCATATGCATAGATCTACAAGTGGCAGCACTCCCAAACCTGCCATATAGATTTATTGCATCATCTGTGGCTCAGTCAAAATTCATTGGCTCCATGTGAGCGTATGTGAGTATGTGAGAGTGTGCGTGTGCATATTCACACATCTGCTTTCAATCCTTACACCGAGGAAATCCTACACAGTGGACACATGAAATGGCTTTACAACCTGTACCAAAGTGTGAAAGAGACAGAAAGAATGTAAGAGAGGCAGAATTTTTTTTCTCCCAAAAGGAGGACTGAGCTGCAAAAATGAGTCACTACATACCTAGATTGTTTCACATTTCTACTAAAGCATCGGTAAAATTTTGGTTAAGGGACTGAAAGCAGAATGTTAGGATGAGGTATACAAAAGATAGCTGGGGGTTTTTTGGTAGGAATTAGCAACTGCTATCATTCCACCCCCGTGTGAGATGGCTGGCACCTGTATTTCCTACGGCTGTAAGTTAGAAGCACTCTTCCAGTAAACTGCTAATACTGAATAGTCAAGAAAAAACTAAAATAATTATCTGGGTCAGTAAATCTGTGAACAAGAGCTTTTATTTCCCCCTTGCTTAAGTAACAAGAGTTAGAAAGCAGAAGGATCACAGCATCAGCCACAGAGAGGAAAACTGCATAGCAATGAAAGCTTTCAACATCCCACAAGAAAGCAAGCCAGGAGAGCACAGGAAGGTTTAAGTGACTGCAGTTTAAGAGTGCTTTTTCACATCACAGACTCAACACACATGCTCACTAAGAATGCCATTTACCTCCAAAAACGTGATTTACAGCCAGACTTTTTGAATTTCTGAAGGATTTGATTTTTTCTTTTTTTTTTTCGGTAATGAAGACTACTTAGCATCATGTTCTGCAAATAGGGAACTTTTGCTATCTCAGTCTTTCAGTACAGTATGTGCATGATTTTGGTTTTTTTTTTTGGAACTGGCAGAATATTAAACCACTAGACAGGTCCATAGGAGTGAGGGGGTTGAAAAATGGAAAAAACTCTTGGGGGGTGTAGCATTCCACAGATCAAATGGTATCAAATATATCATTGTGCAGACATTTGTTCCCAGTTGTATTGCATGCCACAAGCTACAAGCAACATGATAGCAGTTTCTAAATTTGTCCAAAAAGAAGAAGCCATTTGGACTTGTTGCAAAAGCTTAAGGATAGGAGACAGAAAAAAAAGCTCTAAACAATCAAGTTGAGACCTGAACTATTTTGAAGACCTCCCTGGTAAAAGATAGACAATACCCTTTGCTACCAGATTAATTCCACAACTAATTGAGACAGCTCAGCCCAGCAGCTGTAAGCAATGTCACAAGAGCACACCACTGACCTTGGCAGAAGGCAGGTCTACCTCAGCTGCCCTCCCTGGCACTGACAAAGTAGTTTAGTGAACATACGTGTATATATATATGTAAACAAACAAGAGAGATTTGAGATACCCTAATTTTACCCACAGAATTTCAAAGACAAGCAAAGCTGGGGTTTTTTTAGTAAATTTAGGCAGGCTGCTACGGGAACACTAACCTATACTTCTTATTTCCCATTCAGGGAGTAAAAATTAACCACACGCATCAACTGCAAATAAGAATGCCCAAAATGTTAAGAATTTCATAACTGCCCCTTAAAGGGGAGGAAATGAAAGAAGACGAGGGGGGGAAAAAAAAGAAAGACAAAGCCACATGCAAACACAATTTGAAAAAGCCACATACAAATACAGCTTCCAGGAGGGACGGGGAGGGGAGTGGAGGGTGTTGATTAACAAAATGTAGAAAAATACAAGACCAAACTCAAGAATTCCAAAATGCTTTGACCTGTAGAGCATCTCCTGAGCCCATTACAGGAGCCCACTTCATTGCAAAATTTGATTCCTTGAACATATAACACCTATAGATGACTGATTGATGTGCAGAAGAAAAGGATAGAGACGTCTTTACCATCCCTGAAAGAGCATTGGGCATTTGAAAGCTACAACGACAAAGCTGTAGTTTTCAAATACATTTTCCTTCAAAACTATGTATCTCAATCATCAACCTGCAGTCCTTTAAGTTCTGGGTTTGGGGTTTATTTTTCCCACACAACTAATATCTTCTCAATTCTGAACTAAGCAGAAAAATCCTGAGAGCCCACTTGTGGCCTCAGGAGCCCTGCACAGAGCTGAGCACCACAGCTATGGTCTGAGAGGAACCCCAAGCACTGAAAGGCTGGGCTGAAGCAGCACCTGACAGCTCAGGTTTGAGAGCAGCCACTTCTTCTAACCAGACTGCCACAGCAGCCCAGCCTTCACCTCATAGCTCTGAGAAGAGCAAGACCACACTATTTTTCTGGCTTAACTTAAACACAACAACACTTTTAAAAAGTGTTTAAGTGTTTAAACACTTAAAGTTTATGTGCCCTTTCTTTGAGCCCATTGCCCCTGGGAAACTAGAGGCTTGGTCAATAAATCTGCCCACTATGTTCCCTCTTTGATGGATGGCATTACAGTAGTGGAAACAATCAAACCAAATATCAGCTGCGATGGAATCAAGCATTAAATACACATTGTGGTGTATTTTGACCTATTAAATTTCCAGTTGACAATTTTTCAATGATAAAGCCCTGACTAGAGGGTGTTGCAGGGCCTGCTTAGAATTTGAGTGAATCAGCCCATCTCTAGGATGGGTTTTGGCTAGGCTAAAAAGGTACCAAAGAGAGCAAGCCATCTCCATGGCATCAATTCTGATGGCAGTGTGTGGTCAGCACTTAAAAACAGAGGGGAAGCACTGCAAGTCTCATGGTCAGGAAGAGTGGCTGACACCAGGACTTTTTTGAGGCCAGCAAGCCATCTGGATGAGATAGAGGGGGAGGGAAAGAATCAGGATTTGGGTGGAGAGGGAGGAGGAGTAGGGAATTCCAGGAACAGCTGGATGTGACAGGACATTTGGTTTCAGTGTATGTTTTAGAGAAGGAATGGCATGCTTGGAGATGCCCACAGGCATCACTCAAGCTGTGCTCTCAATATAGCCTTCCCCATTGTGTGGCATCAGTGATACAGCTGGATGAGTCTTGTCACCAAACTGACAGGCCAGGCTCTGCACTGCAGGCACTCAAATGTCCCCATTTATCACAGAACATTTTCTGGGCACCATAGCTGGCTAACAAGCCCCTGTCTCACCTCAGACATCCTAGTTCAAAAGGCTCATTCCTAGGTCCAGCTCAGGACAATATCCATTTACCTGTGTGCCTACCCTAGAGGCAGATTTTACACAGCATGCTGGAGAAGTACAGCAGTTCCCATATATGATGCTTTTAGTGCCATTTGGACAATTTCAAATAGGTACAAGTGTTTCATACTGAAATAAACGGCTGGCCAATTAAAATTTTAAAACAGGGAAATTTAATAAACAAAGTAACTGTGAACAATTAGTGACCAAAGATGGCGATCTGCTGAGCTACAAGGCAAAGGACCAGCACTGGGTGCTCAGCCACAGGCGGGTATGGCCAGGGAAACACCCACAAGGCTGGGGAGAGACATTTTATACCCCGGAGCTGAGCATGGCTCCTCCCTTGGCCCCACCCCCTTGAGCTGTTCTGGTTGGCTCCTCTGTATCCAGGGTCTTCTGATTGGTTCCTAATGGTCCAATGAGGTCTCCCGCTCACTCCCCTTATGCTAATTGTGATTGACACCCATTCCTCCCCCAAATCCAGAACTTTCCACGGTCAACCCCCAGCATCTGAACACCACCCCCAAACAACAATGCCAATCAACAACCTCATTACCATATAGAATCATTACCTTCAGAACCTCATTAACAAGCTCATTAACAATCAGATATGAAAGCCAATTCCCTTCGAATGTTTATAACAGTACTGATTATCTGGTTAGATTCTGTGTACCTATATGATGGGGTAACAGTTATCAAGAATTAAAGGACTTAGCTGTGCACTAGGTGCTGTTTCCACTCTAATATGAGCTAAAATCTACAAAGCAAGAGATAAGGAAAAGGTGGGAAAGAGGGGTGATTCTCACACCAGAGGAAATCACTTCTCAGAGGAACCTGCCTAATAAGACTCTTGGGGATCACAGTAGCAAGCCCAAGAAACCAACAGCATGGAAGTAGGGAAATACTCCCACAGGGCTCAGTGGCTTGGGTGGAAGAGCTGTATGCAACAAATATCCTTAACTATGCTGAAGCATCAAGGCACTTAAATGTGCTGTGCCAAAACAGCACCTGGGGGCCTTTTGAAAGCCAAGTTAGGTCAGAAATCTGGAAGATGCCCCCGTTAGAAGCTAAGCATGTTCCAGGTTCAGCAATGATGAGGAGGATCTCTGCTACAGAGAGTTAAAAAAGAAAATGCACAAACAGGCTATTTTCCAGGATGTCAGCCAAGTACAATGGAAAAGGATGCTGGCCGCGCTCAGACAGCATCACCTCATAGCAAAGGCCATCTCTGAGGTCAGCCCTCAGAGAGACAGGTGGTCTTTTGGCTAGAGCTGAGGGCCAGCCTACATCAGGTGACACGAGCTGCCTCCAGCTGTGTGAAGCTGGTCACCGTATTCATCCCTCTAACCACAAGCCCTTAACTGAATCTAAGGGGGAGGGATGAAATGGGCAGTTGTCCTGGACCTACACATATTCAACATTTCATACATGGCTAGATGGAATAAAACACAGCTGAAGACGGACAGTCAAAATCCTACTTTGGTCCCAGTGTGTCATCCTGACTCATAAACACATGTGAACAGTTGTAAAACAAACTTCAACTCAGTTTTTCATAACACCGTTATGTTGAAATTCATTTTCCCCTGAAACAGAGAGGGTGATGCTCCTTGTGCTGGCAGTCACAATAATCCCCACAGGAACTGAATTTACAGAATAAATTTAAACTTTAAGACCATCTTGTCCAGTCAAAAAATTAGTATGTCAAGCAAATAGTTTACATACAGCTCAGATATTCAGTTCACGTGAGACAAGAATCTAGTTTTTGACAAAGTCAATTGAGAAAAAATCCTAGCTTTAGAATTGTTATTCACTACCTTTACTTAAGTACTGAAAAAAAAACCTCCATCAAGTTCTTTAGGAGGTGGTAAGATACTATGAAGTTCTGAATCAATTTTGTTTCAATTTATCACTAAGATAAATCAAATCTATCACTAAGAATTTCTTAGCAAATCTTTTTTTCATGTGTGTATGTCTGCTTATTTCCTCCCAATTTATAATTTTTTCAGAATCTGGGTTCTCAGTAGCATCTAGTGAGTGAACTGAGTATCAATAAAAGACAGATTTTTACTCAAAATGCTTGATGTTGTCCTAATACCACATTAAACCAAACCACAATAGGACTTATAAGAGTCATAAGACTCTAGGGCATATGCTGTGAGACCCTATTCAGAGAAATCAAAGGAAAAAAGCTATGAATGAGTCTGCAAAAACATATCCTACTGCCCAAAACCACAGTTTTAGAGGAACTAGGAAAACACTGGTAAATTGTGGCTGTTTTCCATAAGGCTTTCTGCAAGGGCACCCAAGAAAGCACTTGGGGAGTTAGCCAGCTTCCTACTTCCACCCTTTGCAGAATACAGAGTCTGATTTTCAAAGATGGCAAACTGTGAAATTATTTATGGTGCTCACACATAAATAAAGAATAGGAGAAACAAAAAAGCTCCAGATATGATGATCACACTCTTGCCAGCAGGATATAAGCACCTTCTCTACTTTATTTGGCGCTTTATCTAGAGACCCATATGATAACGTCTGGATCAAATTAGTGCAACAGGCACACTCCATCTTCAAAAATCCTCCTTTGGATTCATTCTGCCAGCTCCTCCCCCTAGTTCAAGGTCAGCTACTTTGGGAAAAAGGGTTTATTTTCAGTTTTTTAGAAGCTGCCTGGACCTACAGGATTTAACATCAAAAGGCATTTTTCTTGGTGCCTGGTTATCAAGTGTCTGCCATGCAACTTTCCACATTCCCTTTGCCATCAACAGAAACCTGCACAAAGCTACCTTGTGCTAGAATCTCAAGTTTCCTCTTTTTCCACAAGAGACACTAGCTGCAAGCATTTTCCCAGGGTTCCAGCCAAAACTTTTATTCTGCTTACCTGTGTCCCCATTTGGGAGCCTATCCTCCACTTCTACCCACTGTCATAGTGCAACTATTGTTCTGAGAGATGATTTCATGCCAACACACCAAAAGAGTCTTGTATGATGTAGACCCTGTGCTTCACAGACAGACAGATAAGGTTTCCTTTCTGATCAACACTTATCTTGTAAAAATGGTAATAGGAGTCTTACAAATGGCATCCTAAAACTTAACTTAAATATATAGCTTTCTGCTTCCCTGGAGCTTTTATATCAGATAAACTAGCTCATGTTACAGTGACAGCACAAAACCAGATGCAAACTCCAAGCTTTTATCATAACAATTAAAGGGTCACCATGTCCCTTGCAAATAGACAATTTTTTTTAAAACCTGAAGGGTCTCCAAGGCATGAGCGATTCACCAAGATGAGCCAGAAATTTCCCTTCTACCTGAATGTGATACTATCACTTTGCTGTCCCTGGAGCCTTCCAAGCTACAGAGAAACGTGACATCACTTCAGCTGTGTGGTTGGTGTGCCTGTGTGCACACCTGACACACACTTTCTCTTCAACTCTCCCAGTTTCATGAAGAATCACCAGCTAGCAGGACCCAAGCTTATTGACAGTAGACCTCTAGAAGAGTTGGTGTATTTTACAATTGCAGGGTTGTATGTTGAGACAGTGCTGTCCTTACAACTGCATTGACCCTTCTGGGCTGTAACAGGACTCGTCCTTGCCCAAATAAGTCCTATGGGGTTGGAAAAGCAAAACAGCCATTGTTTGGATTATTTTGCACGATATTCCTTCAGGGATCCTCTATTTTGCCAAATACCCACTACTTATGAATATTTAGCACATTAAGCTGAAAACATTACTGTATTGTGGCTTATACCAGACATACCACTTAGGCTCTAAATCATCCTACCTCTGTGACACCTAATTGATTTATTGATTACCAATATTAACTCAAATTTATTATGGTTCCTAGTCAAATTTATTATGTACCGTTTATTATAGTGCAGTCCCCATTATTACAGAGGAATTCATGAATTTCTCCTTTAACCACTATAAAAAATTATATGCATCTATTTATAAATACAAAAACAGCCTTAGTCAGTTTTTACACCTCACAGCTTGATCAAAATAAGAAAATGAAATTTAGATTTTAAAATTTAAAAATAAATATCCCTACTTTAAATCTGCCACAAGACAGACATTTTAGATGCCAGAGTGTTTCAAATGAATACTATTATACGATAATAATGGGCATAGTGGGTATTAAATGAATCATTTCAGTTTAACTCTTCATTCTAATTACAGAAATTACCTATGATGTTACTGAGATAAAGCAGATTTAGAAAAGCATAGCAATAGCAAGCAGATTCACTACCAGGACAGACTGGCAAAATAAGCTTCCACAGCCTTTGTGACAGAAAATTTTTCATCTAATAACCTTCACATGTTGAATTTCAGCCAGAAATTTTGACAACCTGAATACCAAAGAACAGATGACGCTACACAGTAGGACAGATGTTATGGGCTGGCCTCCCCAGCCCTCTCTCCTACCACATATCTTTTCAAAACTCCTAATGAAATAGTATGAACTACTAATTAATCATGACTTCTCATTTCCAAAAAGTGATCGTAAGCATGTAAAATCTTACACTCCAGTTGAAATGTATATAGCAAGCCAGAAAATCTGTGCTGGACAAGCTCTTTAATTGTCTTTATCTAGGGAGGTGAAGACAGTAGACCTGCAATGCTAGTCAGAAAAGTACTTATAATTACAGCAGTTTATCATCTAGTAGCAAGGAAAATAAGCCACTAGGACTGTATCCTGATAAAATAAAAAAAGGTTTCCTAGCTAGGGGCATTTCAGCCCCACTTCTTCCCTGTTAGAACAGTTCCAAATCATGGGATTCAACAGCACCCACCACACTGCTCCTTCACTTAGGCTGGTGCTAACTTTAAAGCACACAGTCCAGTGAGGTATGAGAGTGAGGGAAGTGGGAAGACAGGAGAAAAGGAAACTGCCTGAGAATGATTAAGAATAAAGAACTGGTATTAAAACAAGACAAATTTATTATGCCAATTATATCACAGAAGACCGAGATGGAAAGCCTTAGAGACCAATGTTTCAGGCAATGACAGTGATATTTCCTTGCCTGTATAATTTGTATGTAGGGAGCAAAAGCAGGAAAGAATTGCAGGGAGTTGAAAAGATGATCTTATATTTCAGCCAGCTACATGCTTGATCTGAGAACTGAATACTGTCCTGGCTTATGCCACTGTACTCAGTGGTGTCCCCAGTGCAATCAGTGATACCAAGACTTGACAGCTGATTACCAGTCACACTCTGCTCCTTTGCTATGGGTGCCTGGCATCCCAGCACAGGAAGAGAGCCATAGCTGTGCCTCTATAATGCTACAGAATGCTAAGTACATGGCAAAGAATACAAGGTCTTAAGAGTCTCAAATTAGCATACAGTCTTGAATCAATTTCTCTGTACCACAATTCTGGTACTTACAGTAAAGGCGTGAAATAAGGTTCATGTTTGCACAGAACTTTTTTGCAAAGATACTTCAGTGATGAGCACCACAAAAGTCTGAGAAAATAATTCCATCCTCGGAATTAGGTCTGAACTGCACACAAAGAACATGGCATAGGACTGCCTGTTGAACAGTGAGGTGAAAATGAAACACTGAATAGCTGTTCATTGAGAGCTGCGCTATTCATTCTGTGCACTAAAGAGATACTCAGGAGAAACACAGCAGTGACCACGTATTTAATATGCATGCCCATGAAGGAGGACTGAGCTTGCAGAGACAACACTATTGTGTTCTTTTAGCAGGCCTGACCTTGCAAATTTCATCACGTTCTCCAAGACTGAAGACAGAAACAAATTACTGAGATAAATCTTATTTCACTTGCATTTAGCAGTCTTCAGTGAGAACAGGCTCTGAGGTGCCAGGTACCATATGAGGAGAGTAAAAATCTGCCTATTTATTTTCCCAAAGAGAATACAGCACACCTCTTGATAATTTAACATTTTAAAATCTGTACGTGCAATTCAGTCTAACAAATGCTGCAAGCACAGGTCAGGAGATGAAGTGCCAAAAGAATGAACAGTCAGGCAAAGTAAACATTCAAATGAAAAGTAGTAGTAAGAAAACAATTTTAAAAGCCCTATGGAAGAAGGTTTGTTGTGCTCTCCTGAAGTCAAACAGTTTGCCTGTGCTCTAGTGGAGGCTAAACCTCCAGCATTAGCCCAGAAATATCCTACATATACAGGAAGCCATCATTTGCTTTAGTATTCACTTGTGTTCTTACGAGCTCTGCTGCTCATGGGGGTGTGAAGCTGGATTTTCTGGTACTGTATACATGAAAGCTCTATTGATGTAGAAAGTGAGGTATTCCTGGAAGAATGCACAGAGCCTTCCTCAGCTCTCTGCAATATTATACCAACTGACCTCTGGGGTATTAGAAGCTATAACAATGGTTTTTTAAAAAAATTATCAATGCACTTCATTGGGATACAAAGGATGGATAGCACTCTGGACTTAATTAGCATAAGAGATTTGATAATCAGGATGCCTTGGCAAGAGCAAACAGAACTGTGAAGATTAAATCAAGATAGCTGAAGATTAAATCAAGGCTTATTGGAAGAGAAAATTACATCAACTTCTGCAAGCAAGAGATGTTGTAAAACGCATGTTTGTTTATGCAATTATTAACCCAATCATTGTACGAAAAAATTATTAACCTTCCTAGAATAGTATATAAATGTGTGTAGTCCACAATAAATTTAGATTCTGACCACAACCACTCAGTCTCTCCATCTCTCTTCATCGCCGATAGTACTTAAAAATGCAAATAATTTTAATCCCACTCCTTCTCTTTGTACTGTGTTGTACTTTGCCCCCCCAAGGGTAGGTTTAGGGCCGCATTGCAGACCAAGGAGATGATCCAGTTCAGCTTGTTGGAAGTGGGAGCAGAACAGTACTTCCTGGACCTTTGTTGCTTTTGCAGTTAAAGTAAAAACTGCCAGCCCTGCCCTACAAAGCCAAAGCCCATTGGTGCCCAAAAGCCCATCAACTGGCTTCCACTTTCATTTTTGTAAAGCAGCCAGATTCCTATGTCATACTTGTACTACAAATACTGCTTGGAATTTGATAGCCTTTGAAAGTGGCCCAGACTGGAGCTGAGACACAACAGAGACAGAATTCTGTTGTGCCAGTTCGTACTCGTGAACACACCTGCTTTTCCAAATATTTTCAAATATAAATTGGGCTGGTATTCAGAATTAGTAGTGTCTTAAACCAAAGTCAGTTAAGTCTAAAAATATAACACACATCAGCTGAACAGAGAAATTAGAAATTAGAATTAGAAGTTTATCTCCAGTTGACAGGGACATCGGTCCTTTTGCCTTTTTATTGAAGACTTTGTTCTTTTTAATAATAAAAACAACCTCTTTTTTTCTCCTTTCATGCTCATGGTTAGCCCACAAGAGTAGTCTCACCAGAAGGATACCAAATTCACTCAATGCCCTCTGGTAGCAGGATAAATAAGATGAGCCAAGGGAAAAGGTATCAATATGACAAAAATTAAGGGGATATCACAATTCTTTCTAGAATTACATCAAACATTATAGATACAGTGTGTGAGTAGGTGGCACTAGAGCTGAAATTGGATGCATGAGAGAGTAACACATAGGCTTTACATTCTCTTCACTATGCAATGGAACCAAGACCAGTAAGAAATACATCAGTAAAGAAACAGGTGTTCTGAGATCATGCAACCAAATCAGAGTTCTTCTTTTTACCTGCTTAGCAACAGTAAAGAAGCCTGCAGAGGAAAACAGCTTCTCCATCCAGTCTGGATCAGTGCCAGGATAAACTAAGCTACAGATCCAAAAGAGAACTGATCCTTGATTTTAATTACAGGAGGATTGCTTACACATTACCTTAAAACTGTAACTCCCAAAGCATAAGACAGCTATCAGGTGACTGCCAGGCAGCAGAGAAGTGAAAGAAATGGCCATTCAAGCACCAAGTATCCCCAAAACACAAAGCACCCTCCTCTAGCTACACCCAAACCAACTGTGCTGGCAAGAACCACTGATGCCACCTCCTTGAGAGATGAGGACATCAGGTTGAAGGGACACCACCTGTACCACCAGCACTGGCAGAAGGAGGTAGCACCAGTGTCATCCTCACCACCATCACAATGTTCTCCTCCCAGGATCATGCTACCCATGGGACCAAACCTGGAAACTACATTCATCCTCTTCGGGGAGTGAGCAATGCAGACGAATGCTGAGTGACCTCCTTGGTGCTCCTGCACTCCACTCAGTGTTCAAGGAACAGTTGTATACTGAGTCCCAAGCCCACACACGGTACCTGTGTTACCTCAGGAAAATAGCAACTCTTACCAAAATCTGGCTCTTAAAGTTTTGGCTTGAAAATATTGTGCGGGAGGGACACAGGTAGAAAAATGAGGGTATTTACAGCAAGTTTTTATTCTTTGCCCACAGGGCAATTAAGCTGGAACTCCAAATATGAAGAATGTAGGGCAAATTAAAATTTTTAAGCACTTTAGAATTACTGGTTTAATGGTCTGCCAAATGACAGCACACTCCCAAGCAAAGAGTTCTGGCTGCAGCAAGCCCTTAATCCCAATGCATAACTAACTGGGAATAATGTCAGCAAAACAGCTGTCAGGATGAAATGCTGTTCAAGTCAACTAGAGGAACAACTGCCTAGAACTGGAAAGCAATATGTTCAGCCCAATCTCAAAGCAAATACAGGAGCTCACACCACAGTTTAACTAAAATCTGCCTCCACCAACTTCTATCTTAAAAATGGGGTTTATGCAGGACAGACAGAAGCAGTAAAGGAAGGAAGAAACTGGTCTCTTCAGAAACAGAGCAGGGTCAATTTGGAATTAATTTGAGAGTTGAGTCCAAGTGTCTTTTAAAGAGATGATCTGGCAAATTGGTATCTGTACTCATGCTTCTCACTTTCTGCTGTGATAGAAAGGAATACTAAATGAAGAACTCTTGAAGAAACAACTTCACAGAAACAACGTACCAGGGAATCTCTATTAAGCCCTGCTGAGCAACTCACTCTACTATGAATTGCTATCAAGTATTTCCAGTAGAAAGAGCTACATCTTGCCTGATCAGGGCCTGAGATCACCACTCCAACCAGGACCTCCTAGGGGAAATGGAGATTTTACAGTGGATTAGACATGCCTGATCTAGCTTATTTTCTCTGAAGTGACTGTTACAGGGTGAGTTCTCTTGAAGCTCTTTATCCAGACTTCTCATTTCTTCCCTCCTCTCAACTAAATTTCTTAATTTCTTTATTTCTGTGCAAGTTTAGAAGAAAAACCTTGAAGTTACATGCACCAGTATAGGAAGATAAAAGGGGCATGGGTGACCAACTGCACGGCAATTACTCAAGTAAGCTCACAATAACCATTATCCTATAAAAAGATATTTTAAGCCCTTAAGGCACATAGGATGCAGAGAGCTGGCAGAATCCATTCAACAAATGCATCAAGTGAGTGCCTTTTGCCACCCCTATTTCTGTGCAGTAACAGATGGATTACTGGGCAGTCATTTACAGACAAAAATCCCCCAATGTTGTCCACACAAGCTGCAAGTAAAATGGTCTAAAGCCCTTCAGTCAAAAGCCGTATTTTAAGTTACATGGGCTGCTGATGAGCAAGAAAAAGGCATTTTGCTTTACTAGTAAGAACAAGGTTGTAATTCTCCTAACTTGTATTAGTTTGAATATTCTGTCACTGCACTGGGAGTGAAAGAGTTATAGATACCACACTAGAAATTCCCAAACATGCTCTTTCCCTCCAACAGCCCCATTAGACTTCTGCCAGGAAGAAATCATGGCTCTGAGGAGTAGGACAAGTCAACACAAGTCAACAGGTCAACACATGGCTTCAAGCTCAGTTTTTTCCAAGACACTTTCACGCCAACCCATAAATGCAATTTGCTGTGGAAGACTGTCAGACAGCAGCTCTTTTTGTCTCATGCCATTGTCCTAAGGAATTCTGCCATGGAATTCTGGACAACAAAGGACACAAGGGTGCACATTTGAAGTGACCTTCTGCTGCCAGCAGCTTTCTACACTGTAGAAGAGCCATTTCTCTAATTTGCTTTTCATTGAAGAAATAAAAGAATATCCTCAACAGAGTACTAACAAGAGTTTTTGACATGTGGAAGCATCTCAACTTTGTTGACTCTATCACATCTGCTTCACCAACCATTTACAGATTTCATGCTGTTGCAGTTCTAAGTTGAAAGCACACTCCCTCCCCACCAAACACAAAAATAGGAGCTTATGTTTTGCTGTCTTCATGCATTTTTGTGTACAAGATGCTTATGTTTTCCCTCTCAGTCCTAAAAGAAAACTTCAACCTGGTTGAAGTTGTATGCCCTGAAAAATGTTCACTGCTCATAGTTGAAACTGACAATCCTTTCTCCATGAGCACTTTTCCCAACAGCACCTATTTCCTGGTTGTACTGGTGGCCAGGTCACACCACGGGAAACCATTGCTTTGATGCTTCATGTGGGAGCTCTCATCCTGTGCAAAGCCTGCCCCCACTGCTATTTGTGAAAATCAGTCCCTTCTAGTGACACAGCCCTGTTCCCCAAGCATGCAGTGACAGAACACTCCCCTTGCCCTACACAGAGACCCCCCTCATGGTCTTCCTCCTCTTGGGAGAAACCAAGAGACAGGAAAAAGGCAGAAAACAAAAGCTTTCAACACAGTTTGAGATTGCACCACTTCCAGCAAGTCTGCTCTGGCTTTGATCTATTGATTTCAAGGCCCTTAATGTGGGAAGCAGAAAAGCAAGTTTTTTCCACACAATTTATTAAAAAAAAAAAAAAAAGAAAAAAGAAAGAAAATAAAAAGGAAAAGAAAAAAAAAAGAGAACCCAGTATGGCAATGGATAACTAAGCATTGCACTGAAAAACTAACAAATATTAAGTGTGAATGTAAAAACCAGAAATATCTGATCTGCCTATAACAAAAATACGCACTCAAGAGTCTTGGTTAAAATCCAAAAATAAAAAGTACAGAATCAAAGCTATTATTCAGCAGTGCAACCTCAGAGACACTAATGAACTACAATGAATGGAAATTATTGGATAAAATCCCACAAGCACTGGTAGGCAAGTTTTTTATTATATCTTCCTGGAATGTCACCTCAGAGCTACCCCTGTGAATTTTCATTAAATTGTCCCATAGCTATCTATAACAACTTGGCTTACTTTCTCCCCTGAAGCTATTAATAAGAAGAAAACTGAGGAAAAGGAATGAAGTTACAAAGCATTTATTACCGAGATGTATTTTTAAATAAAAATAGGGATCTTTTCCTGTTTAGGGTAGTCCAAGAAGGTTCTCCCACCAAGTGCAGTGCATCCTTCATAAACTGTGTATCTTCCACAGATCCAGTTTGATACTTCTAGTTGGAGGGCTCCCAAGTGAACGTCTGCCAGTCTAACTGAGGACTGCTTCCTGGGAGAAAATAATTATTGAAAGATAAGCAAATGAGGTAAAATTACTTTGTGACTTCATCAGCTTTATTTTTAACACCCTGTGCTTTAAGACCTTTATGCTCTTCACAGGACATATCTCACCCTCAGCTGTGCTGTGCCAGTCTGAGAGTCTCTAGATGTCAGGAGACACAAAGCTACAGCTGCCTATGCTGGAACCACCACACCAGAGCCACCACCTCCACTCTGAGCAGTGGCCATGCACCTGGGCCATCCTGAGAGACGAGTGTAGCACTGCCTACAGCCCATAGCACCAGCAGGCAGAAGCACCTGCCTTGACAGAAAGTCAAGCCCAGCACCCTCAGCAGAGCAGTGACATGGGCAGAGTGGCTCTGATCTGAGGGAAGGAGGAAACAAAGTCCCAGCAAGACTGAAGATCTGCATGTTCACGATTAAAATGTTTAGAGGGTACTTTTGCTTCCCTTTGGAAGAGGCAAGATGTTTCTAATAAAGGATCATTTGAGTCAATTAAACTTTGTTGATTTTTGGTTTTCTAACATGTTATTCCAAAACTGAAGGCCCCCTTGTTGAAATAAAAATTGGTTTTGAGAGGACTAGGATATTAGGCTAAGGTTTTATATAATTTTTCTGAACTCAGGCAAGACTCATCTTTGTGACCCACTGATTATGACACCTTCTTTTTCTTGCAAGCATAATTTTTTTCTGGAAAACAAATTATTTTCTTGCCTAGATCTTTAATTGATCCAAACACTGACAGAAGACAGACACTGCACATGCATGCTCCTAAATCCATACCTTCCTTTGTCCAAACCACAACTTTAAAAAACAACTCATCAGAATCAGGAATCTCACAAACAGAAAAAAAAAAACAAAAAAAACATTGAACAGTAATTCTCTTTTCCTTTTTCTGTTTAGATTACGTAGTTACATTTATGCCTCTAGACTGAAAAAATTTCCAGAGTTGTTTTTGTTGCAACACAATATATGTGAGTTAGCCCACTGAAATGAATCACAACAACCGCACAGAAACAAAGCCAAGGGATCCATGGCCGAACATCCTGGCACACTGGGCATCCCTGCCTGCACCAGCCTGACAGAGACAAGGCAGCCACTTCTGCCTCTTCTCCTCCCCCCCCCCCTTTCCCAAACACAGTCAGAAAATGCTCACTGACAAGCAGCAGACTTCAGCTAACACACCATGACTCTTTGTAAATTGGAAAAGAAGAAACTGGAAAATACAAGCAAAATTGCCATCAAAGGCATGAAGTTAATATTCAAAACCAGGAATTCAGGGAAAAAGTGGGGAGGAAGAATTCAGTGCTTTTCCTCAGAAACAGAAGCTTCCCTTCTCTGACAGCAGACTTAAAAAAATCTCTTACTTAAGAATTTTCTAGATTAGTAAAGCACACGTTTGGACAAAGGGTTTTCAGTATTTGTTGGAAGGAGAGTTGAAAGGAGGTGTCCAATACACCAATATCAGATATAACATTTGCACAAGAAATTAAATCATTATGAGTTCCATAATTTCCTTTAATATTATATGCAAGTGGAGACTAAAATGAGAGGTTTGGGTTTGGGAATTACATTTGTTTTAAGACATGCAGCAAGACCTCTAACCTCCACCAGAGCCACAATCTGCTGGGATAGGATGGCATAACAGAACTTTGTGCATCTCATGGCGAACAGTGCTGCCAAAGCCTCACAAAGAGATTTTTAACCTCAGCCCCCTGTCCTCTGTAGCCATGCAGGCATTCTGCTCCCACTTGAAATCAGTTATTTATGGGCATCAGCCTCTGTTTTTGCAAAAGCAAGGCTGAGCTTCTCAAGTCAGAGCAACAGCTAAAACTCTGCGCCAGTCTGTGACCTGATGCTGAACTACAAATTCCTTTGAGTTTCCTGGCCTCCTGGTTTTAGTGAAAAGATCATCTGGAGCTTTTTCCTGCCACTCTGGAAATGCAAAAGTCCCAAAGTGGTAGACCATACTTTAGTTCACAACTTCTCCTCCCAAGGGTCCCATCCCTTACAAAGGAATTCAGATGATGCAGTGCAATCAAACGTTATCAATATCCTATGTAAAGCCCTTGGCCTGCATTTTTGCTGAATGTATGTATCAGAGCTAAAATAAATTTTTGGAACTCTTACTTATTAATCTTTCCATAGATTTTGCCTCCTCATTGCTGGTGAGAAAAACCTGAAAGGCAGCATTGTATGTCTGAGGAACTGCAGGTAAGAGCTTAATTTATCTTTTAAATGATACTGTAATCCACCCAGACATTTGATGGCTCCCGACTGCAAGAGATCTACCAAAGCCCACAGGAAACCAGAGGGAATGTATTTACAGTATCAGGATGAGGTCTCCTGGGTTTTGTGCATTACGTAGAGTATGTGCAGCCACTTTCCATACAGCTTGTAGATAACAGAAGGGCTGGGATTCTTCTGAAGACTATGGAGAAGTCAGATGGAGGTAGAGAGAATTTGGATGTTGGAACAGCATAAGGAAAAGCCATTACAGAGAACTTTTCCTTTCACATTCTTCCTGAAACTCACAGCGGGATCACACATTGCAAAAATCCCTGTCTTGTTTCCATCGTGAACCACAGGGATCATGCAGAACGCCCTGTGAAGGAGCAATTAATGAAGAGCATTTCTCTCTTACTTTACTCATCCATCCGTTCAGAGCAGAATTAAAGAATTGCTTCCCCTGCCTCCACCATTGCTGCTCCTTAGCCCATGAAGTGCTCCCTGAATCACCGACAATGATGCCAAAGCCAAGAAGCCACAGCAGTATTATTTTTCAGACTCTTAGCTTGTCAAAGTTGATTTCAAAATCCAGCTGTCTTTGGTACTAGACATGAGACCTCTAAACAGCCAAGAGCAGCAAAATAGAGTTTCTCTTCATATGAGCAAATGAAGAAGTTTTTCTTCTTTCGTCATCATTTCAAGAATTCACTAGACTACTTTAATTTAATTTTAACATCAGATACAAGCTCTATTATTAACTCTATTGTTAAGCTAGACATTATTCTAGGGTAAGGATTGCTGGCAATAATCATCATATATGCATACAATTAAAGAAAAACCCTAGTTAACAGTACCAAGTTACACTGGAACTGAGCAGAGTGACTAACAAGGTAAAGGATTCTTATAAACAACTAATACCACAAACAAAAAGCCTCTTAAGGATTTAGCATCTAAATTCTCAAGAATTAAGCCTGCATGTCATCTTCTCAAGATCTGGAAAGGAAGGGAAATAATTTAAATTCCTTAATGGTCAATTATAGCAGTGCACAATGAATTAAATAACAAGAACAAAAAAAAAAAAAATAAATAAATAAA
>VZTR01027881.1:0-14263 GCA_013400775.1 Chaetops frenatus | reverse complement strand
AAAAAAAAAAAAAAAAAAAAAAAAAAAAAAAAAAAAAAAAAAAAAAATTCAAGCCAAGCCAAGGAAATTGGTCATTTTTACAGTTTCCATTAATAAAGCAGGTTTAGTAAAAATAGTTAGATTGGAAGCCAAACATATTTTACACTGCCTTGAGGAGTTTCTACAAAGGAAACTGAGTAGCATATCCTGAAGATGCCTGCCACAAGCCATAGGAGTTTTGCTTTTGTATAAAGAAGGATCTTGCTAAACAGGCTTTTCACTGCAATAACACAAGTGACCTGTAGAGTAGCATTAAAAATAAAATTAAGTGATGTTCAGTCACCCACTGTCAAGGAGTCATAGATGCAGAGAACTACCAGGTTGGCAGATACCTCAGAAGGCTTCTAGTCCAACCTCCTGCTTTGCGCAAATGCAGCTCTTGGGTCTCACCAGGCCATTCCCAGCTTTGTCCAGACAGGAATGAAACATTCCAGGGATGGTGTTCTCCCAGCATCTCTGGGCAACTCTGCACTCATGTTCAACTGGCTCATGCTGAAGAAACTTCTCCCTGTGTCAAACCATAACCTTTCCTATTCTA
Source organism: Chaetops frenatus (assembly GCA_013400775.1). Lineage (NCBI taxonomy): Eukaryota > Metazoa > Chordata > Aves > Passeriformes > Picathartidae > Chaetops > Chaetops frenatus. The sequence goes on along the minus strand of VZTR01027881.1, from coordinate 13,686 downwards.
ATTTATGACAACTATCTCAATTTCCTGCCACATACCTCTGTGAAGTGTCTGAATCTGTCTTCTCAAAAACCTGCTCACAGGTACAGGGATGCTGCTGCCATGTCTGCAGAAAGCCACTTCTCCTGAAGAAGCCCAGCTCCATCACCCGTTCTCTCATGGTAATTATTCCAGCCCTGTTCAGCCTGGGAGCTCCCTGCTCAGTTTCCTCCAGCTTATCAATGTTCCTCCCACACTCTGGGCTCCAAAACTGGATGCAGTATTCCAAGAGGGGCCTAGCAAGTGCCAAACAAGAGCAAACAACCACTTCCATCACTACCAGCTCCAGACAAACATGAAGGGGTAGCCTCTCCTGCTGCCAGGGCACTGCAGGCTTGTGCCCAGCCTGTTTCCTCACAAGTTCCCCCTGTCCTTTCCAGGAGAGCTGCAGCCCCAGCAGTCCATCCCCACCCTGTCCCAGGAACAGAAAGTACATTTATGCTGTTTATAAAATAAAAGGCAGTAATAGGCAGGGATTTCTTCATTTTAAGCTGTGGTGCATTACTATTCTTCACATTCTGACAAGGCTGTCTCAAGGACACAGGCCACAGCCCTTTTGCCCAAGACAGTAATTAACATAGCTGGGAGAAGTTTCAGCTATCAATTTTAATGTCATGTTACTGGTGCCACAGTATCTGTTGTACTCATTGTGATCTAAGGGCCCGAGTGAGGCAAGTCTTTCTTCTTTAAGTGATAGTATTAGGAGAAAGAGAAGGAGGAGAAGGACAAGGAGAAGGAGAAGGACAAGGATAAAGACAAGGAGAGGACAAGGACAAGGACAAGGAGAGGACAAGGACAAGGAAGGAAAGCTTAGATCTTCCTGGCGTGCATGCCAAAATGTTCATACCTTCCCCCATGCAGCTGTCCTTGTAAGTGACACCTTCACCCCATAAATGGCTTTTTTATTAAAAAACTGTTCTTCCTGGAATGTTTGCAGAGAATGAATGCACAGAATTTTTCACCCATGGATGAAAAGCTCCTAGATTGCTAGATTTTCCAAACAAAAGGTAATGCAGTTTTTATAACCTGTCACAATAAGCCAAAACATTTTAGAAGCCAGAAAATTCTGCCGTATCAACCCACTATTTAAACTCCATACTTGGAAAAGATTTCACCTTCCTTTCTAGAGGACCAATGCTTGCCTTAAAAAATAAATAATTTTAAAATGCAGTTAACTAGCAGAACAAGCACAATGAGGTTACATAACTACGCTATCTGGTCTCAACCACCAGTTGCATAATGGCATCTCAGACTGGTGTTAAGGTCAGATCTTTTACCTATTTTAAATTTCAATACTTAAAGTAGAAATTCACTCAGGTTTAAGACAATTAAGAGCTCAGTCCTGCATTTCCTGACATTATCCCTTCATCAATAGTATTGTTGTTCTGATTATTTTCACCCCTGTGCCAAACATTACTTGTACCATGGCTTAAACAGATCTCATGACAAGGGAACTGGGTTCATGTATGCAGCACAGGAAATGGCTGCCAGGCAACTGGAGAGGAAAAATTTCTAGAAGGTGGTAGTCTGACAGGGTCAGAGAGTTTGGGTGGGTTCTTCCACCCCCATTAAATCAATTTAGCTCTCATTCCACGAAATGACTAACTGAGCCAGAATGAAGAGCATCCCATCTGTCCTGCCTGCAGTCCCTAAACGCTGCCCAGGAGGAGATGTAGAGATAGCAGTGAAGAATTCCTCTCCAAGTCCAGTGACTGTAACCACAGTAAAGTTATCCTGCATTCACATACATCTAGGGCCAGATATCAGCTACACACCTTTTCACTCTTCATGGTTACCTTACAAACACTGTGGGAAGGATTCTTCTGGCCTATACTTTAGCTTGTCCACAAATCAGGCAACTTGAATAACACATTTCCATAGGTTTCTTCTAGTCTGAGAATACACTTGCTCACTTTAATAAATTCATTCCCAATACATTATATAAAGTATATAGGTAAGACACTTCCAGCAGAAGAAAAAGAGTTAAAAAGAAAGAAAGACAAAAGGCTGAGAGATTTGAACTGCAAACACTGCTTGGAGGCTCATTCAATAACTATTCTACAATACTTGATTAAAAAAACCATTCAGTTTTAGAGCTTGGTGCAACTTTCTACACATAAGTGGTTGTACTGAAATACTCTTGTAAAGTAGTTAAATTGAATTCTCTGGAAACGCTTGCTGGAGAAGATGTCTGTTGGATTTAATCTGTTCCTATCCAAATAAGGGCATGACTGTAGTGGCACCCAGAGATCCTCGTTTGACTAGAGGCACCACCATTGTAGGAAGTGTATCAACGTTCAGAGGAGCTGGAGTCCCTATACAAGGATCTCAGAATCAGCTTCACAGCACAGGAAGAGTAGACGTCTACACATGTTTGGAAATAGAAACATTCCTGCAGGATGCAGGTCACTCACTCAGCTTCCCAACACATTTCACCAAAAGAGCTTTATCTCTGATGGGTCCTCAAAGGTCATCCTGCATTCTGAAGGTCATATAAACAAACTTGTGTATTACTCAAGTTCCAGGCCCCCACTGCAGATACTCCAAACAAGTCCTTCACCATCAGGAAAGATTTGCTGGACGAACTACCTTCAACTCCTTTTAAGTTACATTTTTGCAGCGGAAACCTCAGCGCTCTGGCTGAGAGAGCCACCCTATAGAAACCTTGTTTCTAGACTCCCGACTCCAGCAAACCCCATGAAGTTTATTTGCCTGAGTCACTTCCCTGAATTTATGCCTCCCATACTCTTCCATAGAGAAGGCAGTGCAGGAGTGGCCTGCCCATTCTGCTGTATGAGGTGACACATCCAGAGGCCTGAGGGAATGCACATGGTCCCACAGCTTCTTCTAGAAGCAGCACCACTGCTACAAACTTAAAACGCGACCTTTAATACAAAAATCTAAGAGGTGTATTTCTAGAAGACAAAAAGAAGCCACAAAACACCCAACAAACTTCTCTGGCTGGCAAATTTCTCCTCAACCAGAAAATCCTTGTGGGGAATGTATATAGGAAAAAAGCAGCAGATTCATTGGAAGTTAACGGGGTTTAGCCTGCAAATATCTAGAGAAAATGATAAAGTCAAGGACTGGTCACAGGGGACAGAAAAACACGACCTGTTTATTATTGCCATACAACTACAAAGGAAGTATTCTTATCAGCTGGCAAAGTTTCTAAGGAATATAAATCTATGGAAAAGCCATCCCTAATTGAACCAAGTCTCAGCAATGAGGAGAGAGTATATTAATGAGGCAAGGCTAGGAGGAATGATGATGAGATAACAATACCCTTAGGAGTTACACCAGTATTAAATGTGACTTTATCACTGTATTATTCTCCTATGAGTCTTTACAGCAAGAATAACTCTGTTTATACAGATGTTCTTTCAACCACCAGCTATTCCAGATTAAACACACATACGGAGAACCTTGATATTTTAACATTACAGGCTATTAGACTAAATTAGATTTGTTATTTTGCTGTAGTATGCCACCAGGCTTTACAAGGCTGATATTTTCTTTCAGTGAAACTGAGATGCATTAATTGAAATGAGATACCACACCTTTAATAATGCAGAATGATGCAGCTCTCTCACAGGGTTTTTCATTCAGTGCCTTTATTTTAATTCCTCTGAGTGCTAATAATAATGTGCATTTTATCATTAAGAGGGCATTCTTCACTTAAGTAGTACATGCCAAGCTAAACTAAAATAATAGACTAGTTTGCTGTTACAAGAGGGATGCACAGTTGATATTTATGCAAAATTAATCAAGCCTGAACTCTGGTTTCCTACCCGAAGGGACTCATGATCTAAACTCCACAGAATCCCAAAATCCCACCTTTTGCAACCCAGAGAAGAGAACAAATCTATTACTACTCAAAATACTCTCTCACAAAACACAGATTGTTAAATATATAAGCAGCCTCGGCAGTAAGAGTCGGAGATCTGGCCTTTTCTCCCACTCAGGTGAACACCTCAATGCTACTGGGTCAGAGCTCTGGGAGAGACAAGAGGATTAGTACAAGAATCCATCAAAACTTCAGTGCAGCATCCAGATTAAAGTCATTAAAGGAATGCTTCTGGCACCCAGAAGAGCAGCTCTGGTGAAACGTGATAGACCCAAGGAGTAAAGACAAGACCCCCAAGACTCCTGGAGCAGTGGAATCGAAGTTCCCTGATCCTTGCAGATCTAAACATTCATCACTTAATGTCTTGGCTGCCCATCTGCAAGAAGAGGAGAAGCCTTCCTTTCCAGTGCCACCAGAGAGGAGATGTAATGCAGACCGCAGGGTGGATTTCTGCAGCCCTACAACAATAGTGACAGCACTCACACGACAATTTGAACCAGATGAGAATCCAACAGGCAAGTCACACAACATAATCGTTAGAAATGAAAATGCACAATAAGCTCAGAGAGTTTTCAGTCTGTCCATTTCTACTTTAATTTCCTTGCATGGCACTATTTTACAGCCTAAGACAGGTTTTAAGCTGTTTTACAATAACATTCTCATTAGCTTGTCTGCTGTGTACTACAGGTTCAATAGCCTTGCTTGCAAAATAACAATTTACTTTCATTTGAGAGAGGTATAATTTTAAATGGTCAGAAAGGAGCTAGAAGACACAACACACTGGACATTTGCTAAGATCTCTAGGCCAGAGTATAAACTGGTGAGAGACAAGTACAGAGCCAGCTGAAGCAGATGGATCTAGTAGCCAGACACAGCATGACCCCCATTTCTGCTTTTCACACAAATCGATAGGGCTTGGCACACTGAATGTTGACACCTTACAATTTCTTCTTCTTCTTTTTTTTTTTTTTCATTTCTTTGTAAGACTGACATTGCTTTTCAATAACTTTACACTAGCATATCAAGTTCCGTATAATTCAGTCAGTTCAAATCATCCAGATTTAGAAGGGTGAATGCTGACCAGATTTTTGGAAGAGGTAATAAACCTCATGCTCCAGAGCTTAAGCCAAACTGGGATTAAAAGGAAATACAGTGTGTTAGGCAAATTAAGCCACATTTGCTTCACTGGCAGCTTCTTCCTTCCTTCTCTTAGTGGGAGCATCAACTCAGGGCATTGCTGCAAAGGCAGATGCTTCCCCCTCACACCACAGCCATGGCAATGCTCCAGGCTCCAGACACACTCCCCTCAGGCAAGGGGACGGTTGCAAAATCAACAGTATATTACAGTTCTGTCGTTCATGCATCAAGCAGATGATGCTTTAAAAAGTGGAGGAAGCACAAGAAGTTATTGACAGCTTCCCCTGTACACATGGAACTCCTGGACTTGCATGGAGGACACAGAACTTGAAGAGCCCTCCTGCTCTGCTCAGCAGGGCCTGGGTAACACAAGGGACAAGCATGAGACCTCCTGCCACAGTGAACTGTAAAATAAACTGCCCAAGAGAGAAGTTTCTGCCAGACCCACAGGTTCTGTTCTAATACAGGATGACTTACAGTCCCTTAATTATTATCGTGCCTGGAGTGGCTGATGACAGTTTTGTTATCTATGGAGAACTGCTTCACCACTGAGTTCTTGGCTTCATTAGCAGTCAGCAGGACTGATGGTCACAAGGTATTTTTTTTATACCATATGTATAATGGAGTCACGTGCCTCTCTCCCTTGGTCCTCTATCATAAAGAAGGCTATACAGAAACTGCTGTATTCGTCTTCCCAAGACAAATGGTGTTTATGTGCACTTCACTATTCCAAGATGCATGCTCACCTCTCCTTGGCACAAAAGCCCTTCTTTTCACATTCATCGCGGTTCCTCTGCCTCTGGTCCTACACCGGCCCGATTCACATTATGTCAGGGCCAATTCCCTGAAGACTGACACAGCATTACTTTTTCAGTTGATAACAGAGTGAAACATCACAGGCTGAAATTCCCAGGGCTTCACAGAATCTTAAAGTCACAACAATTTTTACAACCTTTTGCCTAATCACTTTCAGGAAAGAGAATCCACTGAGGCTTTCTAAAATCTGCAGATTAAATTCAAAGCCCACAGCTGAAGGGAGAAGCTACCCTGGTTTCTGGGTTTATGCCACCTTCACGCATGTCCTGTACCGGAAATCAGATGGAGAGCTATTTTAAGCGTCTCTATTGGCACATGCCAAAATATTTAACTATTAAATTTGACCCACCACCTGCCCATCTTTCCGTTTAACGGCGCGAGCAAACAGCAAGCACATCTATTTTTTTCTGCCCCGCTTAAACAGCCAGATTAAATAGCTCTCCTCGGTCGGCTGAGGGACGGCAACAGGGGCAGTAGGGCTGTCCCCGGCCTCGCAGCGGTGACGGCCCGCCCCTCCGCGCACTGCGGAGCGCTACCTGCGCGGCCGCNGAGAAGCATCCGCGCACCTGCCCGGCTCGTGTTTACAGCCGTCCCGTTCATCCCAGCGCCGGGGGCGGGGAGGGAAATGCGATTAACAGATTAAGTTTGGAAGAGCCGGGAGGGGGGCGGGGGCCCATCCAAAGGCGCGCACCCTGCGCGGGGGCTGAGTGCCGGCTCGGTCGGCCCCGGCTGCTTTCCCCGCAGCGAGGAAAGCTGGGGAGAGCGCCGGGGAGGCCGGGATAGAGCTCAGCGTGCAATAAAACGCCCACGGTCCCCGGGAGGACAGCGACCGGGGGGGAAGGGAAGGACACCGGCTTGTCCCGCGAGGTGTCCCCGATGGGGTGAGCGGCCCGCACCCCTGCCATCCCGCGGGCTTACCTCGATCCACTTCTGAGCCTCGGTGAAGGCCAGCTCAGGCTGGGGGTGCTCGGGAGGAGGCTGCACCTCTCCCAGCTCCAGCCCAGGACTGGCCATCTGCAGGGCCCCGGCGCGCTGCGGCTGCGGCGGGGGAGAAGCCGGGCACCGAGTCGCCTGCCCGGGGTGAACCGCGGCCGCAGCGAGGGGACGCCGGAGGCCGCTCCCTGTCTCTCCCTGCCTCTCCCTGCTCGCAGCCGGCGGGGCGGGAGCCGGGGGCGGCGGCGCTCCGCAGCCCGGCTGGCTGCAGCTCGCCTGCGGTAACCTCTCTCCGCCGGTGCTCCGTCCGTCCGCCCGCCCTGCCGCCTCGGTCCTCCCTCGCCCGCCGCCCCGCCCGCCCCGCCGGCGGAGCGGAGCTGCGCTGCGCTGTCCTGAGCTGCCAGCTAAAAATAAAACAGACGGGCGAAGCCGCTTTGCCTTCAGCCCATGCAAATGCCCGCCGCCGCCGCCGCCTCCCCGCCGCGAGCATCGCATCGCGGGCGGCGCTGCGACCGGGGGGGGAGCGTGGGCGGGGGACTCGGGCACCCCGCGTGGGGGACGCGGACGGTGGTGGCAAGGCACTGCCTGCCTGGGGAAGAGCCGGTCCCCTCACCCCGCTGCTCCCGGGGGCGAGGCACCCACTGCTTTGGGGGGCAGCCAGTCCCCCACCCTCAGCTCTCGGAGGGCACCGAGCCGCAGACGGTGAATTGCTGTTTGCGGCTGCTGCCTTGAACACCCCATTAATCGATGTTGCTCCGCGGAGCACCCGAGACTCCCCATCCCCGCGGAGGGAAAGCACGCTGCTCCTCGCTCGACCCTCACCCACCGACCTGAGGGCCGGGGGCTCCTGCACCAGGAGCGGGGCACGGCAGGTGCCTCTGACGGCCCTGCGGAACATCTCCTCGGGCTGCTGAGGGGCGACACTGGCCCTGCGGAAACGCGTGAGGGTCGGCACAAGGCCGGACTGCGTTAGTCTGCCTTGAAAAGCAGAGCTGGCCGCAAAGGTGGGCTTAAAAATACATACCATGGGTGAATACTTCCCATTTTTCTCTTTATGCAGAGGAAGAAATCCAACTCTGTCCTGCAGAGACTTGCATGCCTAACTTACATGATGTGGGTAGTCCTAGCTCAAGCAGATGCTTTTTTGGCCTAAGGTTAAGTATAGAAGTTTCTAGAAAAAGAAGAAAATTTTTTCCACTGGGCTTTTTAAAAGACAAATCCTAAAATTCTCCTCTCACAAATGTTCAAAAGATGAGCCAAAATTACTTGCTTATATTTATGTAAGCATAGAAAGGTATCTACGTGCTGGAAATGCAGATGTGCTAACCTTAACCCCTGCTACTAAGGTTCTTTTGAAAGGGGTCATAACTGGCCACTTCTTCACCTTGTGATAGTTGTCAACAGCTTTTGACAATTTAAAACTGTAGGATCTACTTTTCAACATGCCCTTAGTTTGTGCCTTATTTCCACTCAGTTCAATATCTGGGATTTTGAATCTTGTTTATTTTGGTAGTCAATGAAAATCACCAACCCTTAAAATATAAATATATAACAAAAGTGCATATATTTAACTCTATTTCCATTCTAGGAATCTGTCTGTATGGTTCTCTACCTTTTGTTTCGGTCTTTGTTTATTGCTTCAAATTTGCTGGAGTAACAAAGGGCCTAAAAACAGGATATAAGGTTTATGGGGATTTTTCTGAGAACTGCAACTACACAAAAACTAGATTAATGGTTTATCTAATCTTGAAAAGATAAATAATAAGTGTATTTTGAAATACTTATGCTAACACAAACTATTTTCTGATTCTTGTAATATTTAAATAACATTGATGTTTATCAGACAACAATTAGATTCATTCTCCTGGGGCAGTGAAAGACTAACAATTTAAAATAATTATCCTACCTCTTTTTTTTATTACTGTGCAATATCAAATGCATGATTTTCCTGTCTGGTGATCTCAACATCACCTCTTGGAGAACTAGAAGAGCTGGATTGGGCTGGGGTAAGCATCATACCACACAGAGCAGCATTCAAGACAAAGACCACCACTCTAGACCTTGCCTAGAAGTGAAGGGTGGTCAGTCATTTCCCATTTTTGCAGTCAATTTTCATGGGTCATTAAAGAAAATGTGCTCTGATATATGCTTCTATTTACACACTTACAGTCCAGCATACACAACTTTTTTGATTTATTAAATCCTCACAGTGGCACATGGATATAGAGTTAGGGCAGTCTTTAAAGAGCCCTGTTATGTATTTAGGAACGTAAAAGACACTCTGACTGGCAGTAGGAATCTGGCCACTTCTGTTCTAATCCTAATCCTGAACCAGCTTCTCATTCGGTCAAGTATGAGGCAGCATCCCTACCTCCCTGTTTCCATGGAAACACACTTCTAGCATCAGCCCAGCTTGCTTTTTTTTTTTTTTTTTTTAAATCACCATCTGCCTAGGGAGTTGCAGGACTTGCTCTAAGCCCCTTGAAAACCAGTCACAGGTTTTTCAATGATTTTCCTTTTTATATTACAACCACCCTGGCAACTACAGGAGACAAAATATGAAAACCAGCATGCTAGAAACTCCAGCAAGGTTTTCCCAGGGTCACTCAGTTGTTCCTAACTAGAAACATTGCTAGAAAATTAGTGGTGGAATTTGTAGCAGCAACAAAATAGGAGATTTTTTTTCTTGAAGTTCTTTGCAAAATTCTCTTGTTTAAAAGCAGGTGCTTCAGCTTAACTTCTTTCTCCTTTCCAGAAATAACTCAAGTCAGCACTTCAACAATCCTTATCAACACACTCGTATCTATATTTATTAGACAGGGAAAAACCTACAGAAGTGAAGGTATCAGTGTCAAGCTGCATATCTTCCCCTAGGTGCAATCACCCTTCCTGAAAGCAGACTGTGCCTTTGCATAAGTAGAGTAACTGTGGAAAAAGGTATAATATAGTGGTTATAGAAGGAAGCAGAAGTAGAGAGAGGGTCTTCTCTGGTTTGCAGGGATCTTTCTGCTGCTGTGCACAAATGGAAAAATAGAGGCTTTGAGGAAGATACTGTTTTAGATATTCAGCTTGTATTAATTGGTTTGGTCTTCTACCTTGTTTAGTTTTCTCTGCTGGGAAGAAGAACTCTCCTGTTTCTTTTTGTCTTCAACTAGCATCTAAAATTGTTAAGCCTCTTGGATAGCAGGAGCAGAGGTTTAATAAGGCCTGGCTGCTGTTATGGCAGGCCTGATCTTATCCCATGGCAGCAATGAACAGCTTGCTTCAAGGAAGCTGTGTCCTGAACAGCTTCTGCCACTATGATCTGTCTCCCTGAATGAACAGGTCTGGTGCTCAAGACCAAATTCTCAGCAAAACTACTCCTAGATGGCACCTTTGTGGTCTCACTACTCTTTCTGGTTGTACTAGCCTGACAACAAACCTTTTTCTTTTGCTTTTTTCTGTCACAAATGCTTCCAGTAACATGCATAACCTCCATTTGAGAAACATTTCTTTTACCAAAATGCATGGCACAGAGAACAAATGGGTGAAACACCCAAGGATCATGAATTTCTATTCTATTTTACCTTGCTTTATTTTACCTTATCTTTTATTTGTGAGCTTTTACAAATATGCCTTAAACCAGCAAGGCCCCTCAGCTTTTAAGAAGGGAAGTTATCCTGCTGGCATCAGGGCTTTTCTATCTCCTTATCTCCTCCACAATCTGCCTCTCTGGGCTGAAATTCTCTGAGCAGCACTTCTTTTTTTCTCCAGACCACAGTGGTGGTACTTTGGGATGTTGCACAGTCCTAGACCAGATCTCAGAGAAATCTGAGCTGAACCATAAGCATAGAGTTCTGGCTAAGTGTCTTCCCTGTTGTTGCTCAAGGACTTCTATACATTTCTTTGGTTTGCTTGTCTTTTTAGTGCCTTTAACAAATCACTGAATATCATGCAGAGAACTTGAGGTTGTATGGTATTTATTGTAAAATCTCTGCTTGGAATTCCTTCATTTTCTAAAGCATAAGCCAGGGATAGGCACACCTGGCACAGCTCTGTGGAACCTCCAGATCATTTCAGAGATGCAATGTCTGAACTGCCATGGGCTTCACACTGTTGCAAAGAGCAGCATGGCTGCCTGGTGATGCTGTGGGAGTTGGACAGCTCTGGCATAAAGATATTGGCATTAGTATTTCTGAACAGGCTTTAATCCTGCCAGAGAGTGTTTGGAGATTTTTATACTGACTTTACTGACTTGACTTTACAGCCTTTACTGAGAAAAGCAGGTTGTGCATTTTCACAGCCTGTCCTGTGTAGAAGGGTGAGTTGAGAGGTGAGCTGAGTGAGCAGATGGGAAGAGCCCTTAAAGCAGCATCTATCAAGGCAGAGGAGGGTGGTGGAGGAGAGGGTTACCAGGAGTTTAGAATTCCCTTCCTTGATAAAACTGGATTTAGAGACAGTCCTACTCTCAATGACATGCAAGCTATCTTGGAGGGAAGGCTGATAAAATATCCACATGGAAGCAAGACTTAGAAAATCCCTACTTTTGAAAAATGACTCTTTAAATGAGCATTAGTTATTTTTAATTCTCATGAAAAATCAATGACTCTGTGACCATGAGAGCATGTTGATTTTTTTCCAACCACTCAGACAAATGTTGTGACTTCACATTTTATTTAATCAGGGCATCTGCTGTGGTATATTTGCGGTGTTCAGCATTAGGCTGACAGCATGTGTTTGTTTATCCCAGCCATGCTGTCTTCTATCACAGTCACTTTCTCTCTGGTACCACTCATTCAGCAACATATTGTCAGGCTTGGCATTGATGTTCTGTGTCGTTCTGGGAATTACAGGAGTAGATGGATCGTCTGAATTTGCTCTTTCCTGGGAGAAAAGCAGCATTATCCCTTCTCACACTGTCCTGGAAGAAGGTGAAGCCCTTTTGTGAAGCAGTTTTTCTCTATTTTGGAATTTTATATTGATTTTTAAAGCTAGTACAGCCAACTGTCATCTGGTAGCTGAGCACCATTTGATATTTTTCTATTTTTCTGTCTTTGCATTTAATTAAATTTTTAGATTTTAAAAGCTGTTGGCAATCCAGGATTGGATATACCACATGTTGCTATTTCATCAGCTGTAAGCCTAATGAATCAGAGTGCAGGTGATTCAAAATGAGAGCTCACATGCATAAATGCATGTAAATATTCAATGTCATTTACAAGCCATAATTTTGAGGGTGTTCACCATCCTCTCTGTTCCCTGCCTAACAAATCCCTGATCAATATCTCTTTGTTTTAAATGCTGCTGTGCCTTTAGCTGTGAGGTTTTCCTGCCTGGCCTTCCTTTCTGGCTTTGGGACTTGCTTCTGCCTCTCCTGGAGGCCTCCAGATTCCAGGCTGATAGCTCTGCTAATGGCAAAGAGCCTGGCTTAGCTTCTCCTTTCATCCACAGCCACAGTCAATTCTCCTACTCACCCAAGCAACCATTTCCTTCCTTCTTTTTATTGTTCTCATCAAGACCTGCCTTTCCTCTGGTGTAGGAAATTCCTATATCCAGCCTCCTCTTTAACAAGCATAATTTTTTTCTCCATGAGCCTGCTTTATTTTGTCCCAGCTTGCCATAATCTTGTGCCTTTCATCTCCAATGTGTACCTCAGGTACTTCTCACTTCCTCTTGTCTGTATGTACCATGTGGAAGGAAAACCCAACACATATAAACCATGGAAACCACTGGAAAAGAAAAGCAGAGAGAAGGCCAATGGAAGGAGAAGGATCACAAATTAGTGATAACAAGTTACATAAGGTTGAAAAGATATAAATTGGGTTGACAAGTGAGCAGTAATAAAGAAAAGAAGTGGAGGAGTGGTGAAAGGGAAGTGAAAAACTCCAAAATAAATAAGTACCAAGGGAAAGGAAAGAATAAATCTGAGGACAGAACCAGTGAACTTGTCAGGCCAGAGTATCCTTTCATTCTGCATTCATAGTTACCAAGCATCACAAGGTCTGGGTCCATATATGTTGTTTCCAGACCCTCTCATAAAACATATGCCAGATTACAAGGGGAAAACATCCACATGCCCAGACCAGTGATTGAAAGGGTGCTCTGAAAGAATGTGTGGCTCTTCCACCCTGGTCCCTGCTCCCAGAGCTGCATAGCTCTACCCTCTTGACAGGTCAAGCCTGGAAAAGGATGTGGCAGGACAATGGGTCTTTCACCAGCTGTTATCAAGGATCTTTTTAGCCCATTAAAACAAAAGTGCATTAATGGGGAGCGGATGCTCATAGGTTTTGTGTACCTGCCAATATGACATCCTGTTTCTTTAAAGTAAAGACAACAAACAGCCTTCACTCCTCTGCTGAACTGGACGGAAGTGGCACAGAAGCTCAAAACAGTATTTCTCCTCCAGTGCTCTTTCAAGTTTGACTGCTTTTCAGCTACTTTCTTAAAATCTACTTAATTTGAGACTGGAAGTGGGGAGTTCTTCCAAACACAGTCTGGTCCGGAGCAGGACTCTCCACTTCCAGGATGTGTCTGCAATAACCTTACAGCTGATTTTGCACTCTGCTTATTTAAATGCAGCACCTTCCTCTGCTGCCACACATCCAGTGTACATATTACCTATTCCCTTTTACCATCCAGAATAAATGGGCAAGCACATGGAGTTACTCAAATTTTTTTCAATGAGGAACATGTTTAGAGGGATTTTAGTACCCTCAGAGAGATGTGCCTCAACACATCTTTCATAGTGCCACCACCAAGGAAGGGGGTCTTTTAAGTCAACTAACATGCTCAGAGAGCACATGCCAGCTTCAGGTGCCATAAGTGCAGCTGAGTCTGACTAGGCTCAGTCAGAGGAGGAAAGAAAAGGAGCCAGAGCAGATGGTTCAGGGGTCTACAGACCTCTGCAGCAAGATGTGGCTTCAAACAGGTGCTAGAGT
>VZTR01027880.1:12388-27350 GCA_013400775.1 Chaetops frenatus | reverse complement strand
TGATTCTGTGATTCTGTGATCTGGCTTGACTTTATTTGCTGTCTGCACTGGACACAGATCCTGGTATGTTGGTGCCCCCACTCCCAAGCACAGCTCATGGGACTGCAATTACAACTGAGATACAGATGTCTGAGACATCTGGATAACTTATGAACATCTGAATATGTCAAGGTGGTATTGGGTCAGTCGAGAGGTGAACTCTGCTTGCAGTACAAGTTTTTTATTGCATAGCTCAATCGATCCTGCAAGCGTGAGAAGTTAGAGTCTATGCCATTATGCTGAAAGCCTGCAGTATCCCAGGCAGAAGTTGAAGCAGGAGCAAAAGCAGCCAAAGAGGGGGATGCAGCCTAAAGCAGCAGCCCCGATACTATACATTATATTCATTAATTATCCAATCAGCTATAAACACGATTCTATTGCAATCCTTTCTGCACCTATCCTGGCTTAACACAATGTACGACAATAGCCATCAGTTCTTACACAGAATCCGTGCACCTAGTTTTTCATGGTCTATCTTTCTATCTAACAACACTATGCTATGTTTTTTATGTCTAGAGTTTAGTTAATTTTGTAAAAGGTTATGCTACTGAATTTTAAACTGGACTTTAGGGTTTCTCCACTAATACAGTTTCTTATGTGCTTAAAGCACTTTAAGGCATGTTTCTATTTGCCTAAAACTAAATCTACATTCTTATTTCATGTTGATGTGGTTTTATGTAACTCATTTTCTCCAAAGGTTTTAAATCAGCCCCTGCATTCCTCTCTGCCTCCAAGCCTGTATGCACAGAGTTGTGAGGGATTTCTATTCCAATTCCAACATGAACACACTTGATGCAAGCCTCAATTTTTAACAATCATTTTTATGAAGAGTTTTGGATTGGATTTTCATAATAATCATGGCTGTGCTACATAAATTGCAAAATCCAATTAAACAAAATAATTAAGGCTTTTCCCCCCTATGTTTTGATATTGAATTAGGAAGAATTTAAATCTAGAAGGATGCCACATTATGAATATATTTTCAAGGTATAAAGATGCAGTTTCTGACAGCTTTTCATAAAAATAATGTTTTGGAAAAATAATTTCTTACTGCTCATAACTGCTGTATAGTAACACAATGTTTAGCTCTGTTAATGCAGTGAAATCATTGTTTATAAATAGACCTGCACAACAAAATTTCTCTGTTCAAGTGATAGATATGTATTCAGCTGCATTTTTCTTCATTTTCCAAAGGAAAGGAATTTCAAATTACATACATGGCATACATTTATAGATTTAGAAAACCTTTATATTCCTCCTGTAAAACAGTTTTGAATGCCACTGTTTGAAAAGCAGCCACTAACTGACAAGAAATCATTTGTATTCAGAATTCCAAAGTATTCAACTCTAATATTTAGAGCAGACATAGAATCTCTTTTTGTAGAAGTAAGAATGTTTGATAATATAACTTTCATGTAAGCACGAAATGTAAATATATTTTATTACAGATTACATAATGCATTTATTCTTGTTATTTCTGAATGAATAAGACATGACTTTTACTCAGGATTTTTGATAAGTACTCATTTTTCTTCTGTGCTAATTTAAATTCCTCAACATACTATTTTGGAGGACTGAGAAAAATTAAGAAATAAAATTTTCTGAAAGCTAGGATATTTATAAAATATTTTACATTGCAAACTCTTTACTTATAAATGGAAAATCCCAATAATATAAAGCTCTTAAACAAAATCTTAAGTTCTTGTTTTGTTTTCATAGCTTACAGTCCAGATATTTCTTCGTTTTTACCAAAAATTAATGTTAAAATTAAGCCAATCACAATTATAAACTCTAATAGAACTATCCAATCTCTGAAATGCCAGCCTGCCATACATATCCTAAGGAGTTTGGATTTGCATCATTTGGGAATGATGAGATCCTCATGTCTCTGGATATCAGAACAGTTTGTACTCAAGCAAGTAGTGCAAGACTTATTTACCATCTAAGGTAAGCATTACCACACAGCAGACTTAAGTCAAGAAAAATGTGTGTGTGAAATGCAAAAATCAGATAATGATTTGATGTATTATAGTATCTCTTTTCTAGCTATCAACCTTTGTTGTTAATCTGCACATCTGGCTTCTTGGCTAATAGAGTTGTAATTATGTGCAAAATACCAGTAAATTAGGAGATAATGATGTCATCTCAGGCAAAAAGAAAAATAAAAATCCAGAAGACACATTTTTCTGGATGTTCTCATATTCAAGGAAGTCACTGAAAATATGATCAATACAGTCCCAAATGTATGGAAGGCTAAGACCTAAGTCCTAGAACGTAGAGAGAGAAAGTTGATAGCCAAATGAGATACCAGGATACCTCAGAATATCTTACATAGCACTAAATAACTACAAATAGGCAAATGGTGCTCACCATATCAATACATGCCAGGTTTTTTTTAATGATACTAAGTGGAATTACCTTTAAAAGATCAAGTGGAGAAATACTTTGAGGGGCTACAGAAAAAGAAAAGTGCCAAATATTTGCTGCTCCACTGAGTTTAGAGCATTGTATTTTGATTGTGATGTGTCTAAATATAAGCAGAGGTTTTCTATATAATAAGGAGAGTTGTGAGTTAAACAGGGAGATGTCACCAAATAGTGTTGTGTACAGCAAAGTTATTAGAATTTCCCACCCTGAACTACATGCTTCTCCTGTACACAAACCTTTCTTTAGTAAGTTACACTTCTTCAGATTGCCTGAACCTTAATATCCAATAGCATTCAGGGAGCTCTGGAGCTAACCAGACAAACTGGCATGGAATTGGGTGAGGTAACAAGGACCCTGGAGAGATGCAGGCCTTACTGGTGCAACTGCTGAAGGCTGTGTAGTGTGTGTCAGTTGACTTGGGAGGCTACTGGCTGTTCAGCTGAAAGGCTAGCTGGCTTCCTCTGGGGATATTACCAGTGGTGTCAGAGGATTCAAGTAAAGATCAGATGCCTAGCAGTGTTTCAAAAGCCAGAAGTGTCCTACATGACCTCCAGAACCTTTTACAACTTATTTTGTGTTTAAAAAAAAACACAAATAAAGTGTTGCATTTATACATATATAAATCAAAAAATCTGTATCTTTATTTGAAACACGTATTTTAATAAAAATTACATCAATCACATGACAACAGAAAGCTTTAGAGTAGACTTTCTAAATCCCAAATAAGGCCTTGACAATATATAAGAAACTGAGATACAATTTTTTAAACAGTATTAATTTTGATGTAGCTTTGAGGAGAGGAGGGGAAGTGGTAATTTCAGGTGGTGAGTCACCCCACATTAAGCTTACCCACCTAATAAGTTAATTCAACGTACATGAGAAGTAGATATAAACCATCAAGTATCACAATTACTGTGTTTATTAAGAGCATGTATCTGTACTTCAAAAGGGTGTAAGGAAAAGGAAAACTAGAATTTGAAGGTCAAATTATTCTACAGAATAACTCCATTGATGCCAGCAGAATTATTATGAGCATGCATTTGCTTTCCTGTCATAAGTGGCATAAGGAAAAGAGAGAAACAGTTTTACAGAGCTTCTAAATTAGCTCCATCTCATCTCTCCCATCTACTCTGCCCCAAATTAATTCACCATGTCTTCCTTTCCTGCAAATAGCAAGAAATGAAAAACAACCCAAACTACAACCATGCTTCTTGAAACACATTTGTCAGTGGCAATTTTGAATGGAACATTTCCTACCTAAACAGGTAGTTGATTAATTTGTTCATGTTTAAACAAGAACTCTAGAGACAGAACCAAAAAACATCTTTGTTTTTCACATTACAGAACCTGGAATAGACACATTTCTGATCTAACTGGAAAGGCTAAATAGACATGCAGGCCCATCTGTGCGATATGACATTGGCATCAGTGCCGTAAGTGCCATCGAGGAGACAAAGAGGGGTGAAGAATTCTCAGTTGTTTTTTTCCCTTGTATTGCCTACAGGATCTAAGGATCTGTGTTCAAATTAAATTAAAAGATTAAAATAGTATAACCTGAAGCAGTGATTGTTATTGGTATTTATGAAAGGCAAGCTTGGGCAATGGTGAATTTCTACTGAAGATCAACTCTGGAGAGCTGATGTCTAATCTACCAGCTCTGTGAATATTATGTAGTGATTAGGCATTGACTATAGCAAAAGAGAAGGTTTGGTGCATTCGTCTTGCTAAGCTGGTTTGTCTCAGTGCTGCCACAAAAAAAAGACACTTTTTGAAGCCACTTTCTCTGATTCACTCAGTGCTTTTGAACTAAAATTTTTTGTTGTCAAGAAGAGCCCACACTGCTCCAGTAATGACACTAAATTATTTTCCTAATGATCTGAAATGTTTTATTTTTTCCCTTTCTCCCATGGCTTTTCATATGTGTGCTGACAGAAGCAAAATATCTATTCAGGAAAAAAAAAAAGATACATTTTTTAGTTTTGTTGTGGTTTATTTATTTATGTTTTTAATCTATGGACAAATTGTTAAAATCTATCTAAATATATGGATTTTGGGAGATGGTCATAATATTACTGATGAAAATATACACATAAAAGATTTAGTAAAAGTTCCCTATTTTTTTTCTTAACTGTGAAGAAAATTACTACCATATAAGAACTGAAAAGAAAGAAATCATAAATCCAAATACACAAAAATAGATAAAACCTGAATGTTTAGCAATTTTCTCAGAGAAAAGCAGTGCCATAAGAAGTGAGCTGTTATTTAAAAATAGATCTGTGAACATGATGCAAGACAAAGCCAAATTGTGTATGCAATTATTTTCTGTGTGCAGTATGACTAGTTTTAAAGCTTCATTGGAAATTGTCTGTTTAATTAGGCTTGCAGTACTGCACATCCAAATACCCTGTGTTTAACCCTCACTTGGACTAATAGTTAAAATTGCTCCTGAGGTAGTAGGTCCGTGTATTTATATTCATGCTATTGCACATTAGTGTGGCTCAAAATGCATGCTTTAAATGGACATAGCCACAAGACAGTACTCAGTCAAGAGGACAAAATAGTCAGCTTGCTTGCTGTTAAGGAAGAGTAAGATTAATTCAGGAGATGAACTAAGATTGGCACAAACACAGAGATATTTTTTTATTATTTCAATTGGAAAGCTTTAATATTAAAAAAAATTTATTTTCTTATTGCAGAGTTCTGATTGAAAATTTAATATATTTATCCTGGAATTGATGAAATGAAGATGTCTCTCATATTGTTCCTTCACATATTTTATGTTCACATTCTCCACTTGCTTTGAGACCTGCTTAGAATATGTCTTGTATCAGTTGCAAATCAAAAAGTAATGATGAGGAATCATAGAAACAATGAGTACTGATTATGACACATGAAGGAAAGCATAGAAAAAGACAAGAAATTTGAAAAGTACTGCATTACTTTTCACAATTCACAAAAAGAAAAAAAACGTAATTTGCAAATTACTGATAGAAAATTTAGGTTTTCAGTCAACAACCTTTGAGCTTTTAAAAAAAAAAAACCTAAATAGCAGAAACGTGTCCTGAAAAAAGATATTTGAAAGAAAATACGTAATTTGTCTATTTTCTCACATTTAAGAAATTCATCTGCTGGAACCAAATGCATTTTAAACAGACTTGCAGTGTCATTTTGGTCTAATGAATTCCAGTTGAAGGAAAATAAATCAAAAATTTAAATGAAGATAAATTTTATACCTTGAAAGTATCACCTCCATCAATAACAGCAAACACGTGACCAACTCAGATCTCATCTCACACTGCTTATTTTCTGTATATTCTCTATGATTAAAGTCACAGGAAGCTTAGGTGCTAAGTATTCATATAGTTCACCAATATGAACTACTAAGAAATGCCAGTTATTTAGTAATAAAAATAAGGAAGGAAGCCTTCTGAAGAGTGGCTTACTTTGTGAATTCTCCACAAGACATCAACTCATTACAGTAAAAGATGTCTTTCTCCAGTGTAGACTCCTGCACTTGGGAAGTAAATTTATGTGTTTATGATTTGGAGCCGAAATGCACTTAAAGCTCCAAGTGTTGAAATTTTAGAATTTAGTTGTGTTGGCTTCTAATTATTATGCGCCTTGTATCTGACAGTACTAAAAACATGAAGGTAGAAGAAAACTCTCCATCTGTGAAGACAGTCTGTATGAAAAAGATTTCATGTTTAGTTATAGCTGATACTGGTTTTATGATTTTCTGCATTTAGAAGACATAAATTTAATGACTGCCATTAAGCATAAATGCTGCAGTAGTTAATCCCATGCTCAAACTGTAAATATATCTAGCATTTGTGGGTACTGAATGAGTAATATTCTTCTATGTAGGCTCCCAGATTGTATCTCTAAAAGTATTTTTGGTAGAAGGCAAATATATCCATCTGTATTTTATCAGTTAAATCAGTACATATATATTTTATCAGTGATATAAACACTGTTTATACATACACACACAGGCACTTCTCACTAAGTGATATAGAGCTCGGTAAAGGAACTGGAACTATTACCTTAAATTTTACAAGTAGTCTTTTAACAGGCCCATTTTTTAATATATACACTGAAGGATAATCAAGACTAATTTAGGTTGTAATTATTCAGTATGATGTCTGAAACAGATATTAACTTTCACAAAAGTTTTATTTTTAGTAACCTCTATTTAAGCTGTTTAATGAAAGCAGCAGACACACTTTGTACTGTGCTATCGAGTAGAGGCTGATACCAGAAATATTATAGATACTATGGAGTTTTATTAAAAGTCATGTAATAAGCAGAGAGACTGGGTTAAAGGACATTGGTCTGATGTCTAGGCACTTTCCTGCTTAACATCTACTTTTCTTGGTGCGGAGATATAAAAACTCCCAAATTTAAGACTTCTAATGAGAAAAATCTACCTACCTAATGGTGGAAAATAAGAAAAATATAGGTATTTGGGTACTTTATGTGATGTGAAAATAGGGTATATATTTTTCCTGCAAATGTGTTCCAGTTGTAATTTCAGCAGAAGTTTCTTAGGGTTTCTTGCTTTCAGTATTTCTTGGAAATTTTTCTTAGAGCGAAATAATTATTGCAGTAAATCCTGGTTTAGATATCAAAGTGTAAATATACTTAACTGCATATCATCCTATTTAAAGAATGTGGTTCTCATTGTTAGTATTAAACACACTAATTATGATTATTTTTAGATTTGGTGTAAGTTAATTTCCCTTAAACCTATCCAATACATTGCACTTCTTGTGGAAAATATTTTTTTCCTAGTTCCATTTTAAAACAAAATAAAATATCAACAGGGTTTTTTCTGAGTTTTAGGTTTTTTTAATAACACAAGGGAAATCTAGCCACACATATTTCCTTTTTTTCAGTTTGAGATGCATCCTAAAGGAAATTTTTATCTTTCTGTTGGAGAATATGTCATTCTTGTCTGAATTTCAGAAGTTGTAATGAGATTGGTGTTCAATGAAAAAACATTTTATAAAACTTCTCACTCACAGTAATGTTTTTATTCTCCTTAGTAGTGTCCCTGCTGGATAAATCATATTTGTAAGCTGGTTTTACTGGTTCCTAATGCTTATAAAATGAAAGTACTGATGGATAACAGTGTTATTCAGTATTCCCATGATCATTTCAGGACATTTTTTGGCTAGACAATAATCATACAAACACAGGAAATAAACATGAAAACCTTTTGCAAGGGACATATGAAACATTATTTTTATACATGACAGTCACATTGTTATTTTAGGTTTTATTTTACTACCTTTCTTTTTCATAAATTTAAGAAAAGAGTTGATATTATTATAATTTCAACCCTTTAATAAAAGTGTCAATTATATCACAGTTCCAGAAGTATTTCCATTACAATACTGTCTGCAACCTGTTAGGTGATACCCAAACAAGTTAGAAAAAAATGCTTAATTTTAAATATTTCTGTTCTTGGCCACTTTCAGTTTTTCGGTTAACTAGTTGAAAAATAAGGCAAAATAGAGAACTCAGTACATGTAAGAATGCAAAGAGATACCATTGTAGAATATAGACTCCCTAATTTTACTGAACAGTCTGTTTAGCTTTGATATTGTATTATAAATGTCAATTAGAGTCCTATGTATCTGAGTAGCAAAAATATAGCCAACCCAAATAAAAATACATAGAAGAAAGGAAAACAGTACAGTATTCCTTTTCTTTTAATATCTGAAAAGCAGTTGTCACTAACTTATGTGCTACATATTTCCATTTTCATCCCTTGAAATATGATGGCCTAATTCCATTTTAGCAGAGATGAATTTCTCATTCTTCTATGTCATGGAGTTTATGGCCTCACAAACCATCAACTTAACACTGTAGTAGAAGTAGATTTAGACATGTACCCTGTAGAGAGGTCATTCTTGTTCTTTGAAGCTCAATGTTTATTCCTACGAAAGCTTTGCTTATGCTGTTTTAGCAAGCAAAAGAGACAACATTTCAACTTGCTTGGCAGGAGTCATTGCAACATAGTCTGGAAGAAGGCAGCTAATACTGGCTTGCAAATTGAATAGTGTCAGTGCCATAACACATTTATCACGGAATGCAAAAATAAAATCCATGGAATTAATACTGATAATTTTCACAGAATTCATAGAATAGTAGCGGTATAATTTGCAATGAATATCCAAAACCTGTCTCCATGGAAACATCAGTTAGGATAAAGTATCTGAAATTAATAATGTAACATTTCTGGATAAGTATACCCGTAACTTAAAATTTTTTAATTCACAGGCAAGGTAGGCACAGTTTAAAGGACTGCCTTAAGACACAGTCTGTCCTAAACCTGGCCTAAGTGAACACTTCATCATTTCACTTATATAGTAGCAATTGTTATGCTGCCAATTATTGTTTCCTCTGTGTATATTAGAAAACCAAATAAAATCTGGTTTTATATAGATTTCTACATATTGTCACCATTCAGATACCAAATATGTGGTTCATTTGACAGGACAGCTACTGCTCCAGGAAGATAAAAATCTCTTTTAGCTGAGCCACCAGGTCTACCACTGTGAGAGATGGTTCAAGATTCATCTGTCTCATGGCCATCGCCCAGGACAGAGACTGAGACCCTGGTTCTGGCCTGGGTGGCAGAGAAGACCCGGGCTCTGGCCAGCATGAGGTGAGATGATGTCTACTAAACATTGCCTGCAGGTGTGCCCCGGGATGTCTGCCAAGCATTGTCTGCACGACCTGCCCACTGCTGGAGGTGAGTGTCTGCCAAGCAGTGTCCACTGGGCCAAAACCCTGGTGCAGACCACCGTGATTACAGGACACAGTTTTGCTGCTGAGAATGTCCTGTACCTGTTCTCACCTGCTGTTGATGTAAAGCAACAGAACAATGGCTATAAACTCTCCCCACCTTGTGGCCAGGTGCCCCCCGCTTCTGAAAAGGACTACAAAGAGACCTTCTGAAATCAACCAATTCATGATCACCCCTTGGAAGAAGATGGATCCATTGGCAAGAGGACCACGAGGATCTCATTGACGAGTCTATTGGCAAGAAGACCACGAGGACTTTGTCACCGTTGGTAGCTAACTGTCCCCCACCTTCCCCCTCTTTTTCTTATATCTCTCTTTCTCTCTCCTTGTTCTATCACATTATTGTGAGTACTTAATAAAGGAGTAGTGTGTCAATGCAAACTGATTTCCTCCTGATTTGTTTGCACTTTGAGATCGGAAAATGGACCATCATGATTCTTGCTTGTATTGAGCAGATCGTGACAACCACTCCTAGAAGGAACCATGTGCAATGTCCCTTAAGACTGCAGGAAATAACGGTTCTCTCTTAGAAGCTCTGATACTACATGATCCTGAACATTGTCCTGGAAAACTCTACCTGTTCTTACTGGATCCATAAGAATGAGGATAGCTTAGGCATGAGAATGATCTGATAGGTGTCTTTAACAGGTACAGAATGAAGGATTTTTTTTATAGGCTGCTTGAAGCTATCTCACAAATTTATATCAACACCATAACCTGTGGAGATGCAGCATCTGGTTCATGGAATGAAAGAGAGGTGGTTTCATTTTGGTGCAGCCAGGAATCGTGCTACTTGGTGAGACAGTCTATGTTGAAAAATAAATTACCCAGATGGGCACAGCTGTATTATTCATCCTTCATCACAACTCCCAAAAATCAAAGACAGGTCAGAAAGGTAATTGTGTGTTTTGACAGAAATAAATTTCAAGTGCTGGTGACAGTTGCCTAATGATGACAGAAACCCTCCTTCTATTGTGATTTTACTTGTTTAAATCTGGGGACTCCTAGAAGGGTAATTTTTGGGGGAGGCTATTGTGTTTAAATGGTTTATTTGTTGGTTTCTTGTTTTTGGGCTTATTTTAGAGCAGTCCTACTATATTATTCTTCTCCCTGTCCCATACACTCTCATATCTAATTTGGTTTTTTCCTACTCATGGTGACATACACTGCATCATCTGCTAGTATGAAAATTGGAACAAATAGCCTTTGATGGCAGAGCCACAGCATAAGTGAAAGTTTTGTGTAATCTTTTAGACTATTCTTCACATTTTACATTTCTGTCATGACAGCTTCATTTAAACCTTATGCAATCTTAGGGGAAAATGGAAATAAGTTATCTTTATTTTTAAATGATCTGACAGGACTAAAAGCGAGGACATGCCTTCCCTGACTGCAAAATCACATTTTCAAGAAAACTTTTTTTTTTATTACAGCAATATCAGCTGTATGTAAAAAGTTTGAGATGTCGTTTCAATTAGATAAATGAAAAATTAAATATAAGACATTCCCTAGCTGTCAGAATTTACTTGAAATTCAAGCTTTCTGTGCAACTTCTCTGTATGTTCAACTTTCTGTTACAAAATATACATAATGCTTACAACATTTTTTATTCCCTTGAATGAACAAAGATGTATAAATCATAGCATTATACCAATGGGAATGGTAGAAAATATAAGAAGAAGATTAATCCTAACACACTCTCCATATTAATGAATTTCATGGTGCTTGTTGGAATATATAACATGACATGCTTGGGGTCAGATACAAAGAACATAATTTCCTACCAACAGGTTTCCAAGGAAAAAAAAATAGTGTAGGTTGGTTTCATCTAATTTAAGTTTCATAGTGCACTTGGAAATTAGTCTAAATTCAATGAGGAATATTGCTGACAAATTAAAATATGGGATTTAAATAAGTTTGTGGATATTCAGTATGAAATATTGCATTTGTGATATTTCATTAGTAAGTGGAAATATTTTAATATCTAGTAAGGGAGGACAGTTTTATCTTCCGTCTACATGGTAGAATTTCAGCTTGATTAATAGATAAGCTTTGTTTTAAGTTGTTTACATGCAGTAAAATTTATAAGGAAATATATTTATAGAAAAGCAGCAAACTCATCAGGAAACAGTGCAGTCTGTACTATATTAACTGGACTTTTTCGCTCTATAATATTGAAGAGAAATTCTCACCGCTACCTCTTACTGCTTGGATAGGATATTTTGTCACTGTTTAAGCTCTGAAATTAGGAGTGAGAAGGAGGAAATAAAATAATATATTTTAAGGGACAAATCCTTCTGTAATATAAATAGCAATTAATTCTGATTAGATGGTATTACAGGGGAAAAAAATAATATTCCTTCAAATGCTAGTAATCCATTCAATGTTCCCTTCAACCTAAATACTTCAAAGTTGCCACTGCAATTCTATTTTAAAACTGGTTGTCTCCAATGAAGGTAATTGTTTTATTCCAGATTTACTTTCTTGCAGGAAGAAAAGACATTTTTCAGACTTCACAGGAAAGACACTAATTTGGTCCTGGTATGATAAAATGTCAAATAGAAATATGTAATTGTAAAATAAAAGAGCTACTTCCAAATAATGCACTTTGTCTGTCTCTACCTTGTCAAAGTGGAACAAGCAAGTGTGCTATCAGCAGGTGCATGATTAGAGTTTATACTACTGAACAAGATATAAGCAAACTGTTTCAAATAAGATAATATATAGAATCTGGTTGAAAACTTAATGGGATTTGTCCTCTTGAAGATCTTTGACTAGAAAGCCATTGGGTCACTGTATTGAGATTTGTTTTTCTGGAACAGAAATTTGCTCTAATTCAAGGCAGTTTTCTAGGTCTGCAATCAGATGAGAGGTCAGCCTTTTATATGTTTTGTGGAAGTGCTTCCAGTGGAATCCCTTCTCCCCTCAAAGGCACACTTACATGGTCTTCTACACTTCTACAAGGGAGATCATTGCTAGTCTAGGAGAGACAGATGGAAAGTCACGTTGGTGTGTGCTGCTCAGCTGCTGAAGTTATCAATCTCAGGCACCACAATGTTCCTGAATAATCCATGTAGTTCCCCTCCCTGGATATGCCTCCATTTTCAGGTTACTTTTTTCCTTGGCCATTCCTTTTCCATTGGAGAAGCCTATTCAGAGGCACAGTGTGTGATTGGCCTCTTAAATGATTGTCTCTTTATTAATTGGAGGTCTTAGGATGTGCCATTTCTGCATAATATAGGTGTTTCCAAATATTGAAGTAAACACTATCTAAAACCTCAAAAGATTATCCTAGCACTTTTAATGTGACCAAAACCATGTGAATTATTAGATGATCTACAGCAATTATGTCACTGATAATTCAGTGAACCTTCCTCCCCTGATACCAAAAGTATCAAAACCTTTAGAGAAATTCTGCTTACAGATGTTGATAATTTATTCCCCCACCTTTTTCTTTCTTCCTAATAAATTCAGGTAGTGCCTTTCATGCTATTTGGAAATTTTTATTTTAAATGTCTTATGCATAAAAAATTTATTATTAAACCAATTTTTACAACAAGAAGAATTAAATATTTCAATTATTGGTCCAATTATAACTTCACGTAGAAAATTTGCTTATTTGGGGAATTTAAGGTATTTTATTTTCTTTAATTACTTTAGATGAAAACAGTAAACCAATAAGTTATATTAATAATGTTTATGATTCTTTGTTGCATTCATCAAAAATAATGAGAAAGTAAGAAATCCTATGTTATAAAGTGCACATAATATTTGTAAAATTTATGATGGTTGCTAGTACCTCTGCAAATTTGGCCACATATATTTTTATCCAACCTTGCATAAATTTCATGTTTCTGAACATAAATGTAATCTAGCTGATGTTTATGTATCTTTTGTGTTTTATTTAGGTGTTCAGTAACATGTACTGTATAATTTTTGTGCAATTCAATTTCCACATTTGTACTACGTTTTTGATCTATCTGGCTTATAGGAAATTCTATGCATATCACGGGTATACTCTTCCAGGTTTATAAGTTTTCTTACAGAGATTTTGCTTTAGCAAAGCCAGAAGCAATTATCCCAGTAGTACTATAGTAACAATAGTAACGATCTTGTATCCATAGTGAAATAGCTCACTAGTGTATTGAACATCTGCTAGATTGCAAGTTTAGATTTTTTTCTTTGCTTTAGCTAAAAAACTTTAAGACTAGTAAGCATACAAAAATTTAGACCTAAAACTCAATAAATCCATTGTGACTACTAGGTAAGGTTTGGAATCTGAGAAGAAAACTCTCAAAGTTTACCATGTTTTTGCTATTTTTATTATTAATACCTATGCTTTTTCTTGTAAATATTTATACATCATGCAAGTCCAACCACTTAGGAATTGCAAACATAATATGACATCTGAATGTGAATCATGTGTAGGTTTATATATTTAACAATTCTTTCCTTGTGTTAAGAACTGCGTCCAAATTTTAATCTAAAACTGTGAGTTATAGCACATAGTATCCACATAACTTTCTTAGATCTAGGGGAGGGTTGGGGAAGAAATATAGCTACATTTGGGAGATGGTGGGATATAATAGAATATTGAATTGTGTCTTTAATTAAAATACTGTCATTTATCTCACAGTGACTGATGCTTCTAAGATATTTCCTTCAGCTACTGTTTTGCTTGGAGTTGACTCAGAGAATATGATACATGGGAAAACCATGATAAATTATGTGATAATCAAAAGACCAACTTTCAGAGTGGAAGATATTTTCCTCTTGTTTCCTTGATTTTTTTCCATATTCACCAATTTTCTCCCCTTGAAAACAAATTTCATAGAATCATACAATGGTTTGTAGTGGAAAGGATCTCTAAAGACTATCTAATCCAAAGGTTCTGCTATGGGCAGAGAAACCTTTCAGTAAAACAGATTGCCCAAAGCCCTGTCCAATCTTCAACACTTCCAAGGATGAAACTTAAACAGCTTCTCTGAGCAACCTCTTCCATTGTCTCACCATCCTTATAAAATTTCTTCGTTATAGCGAATCTAAATTTTCCCTCTTGCAGTTTAAAAACATTTCTTCTTCTCTTCTCAGTAAAATTTATGTTTGTGCTTTGTTTTTAAAGGTGAAAACATGTTTGTAGTATTTTTTTCAGTAGACAGCAATTAAAAGAGAGCCATCAAAGGATCATTAGTAGTACTATCATTGCAATAATGTAATTCAATCTCTGTAAGCAATTTAGAATTTAGAGACGTGGCTCCTGTCTGCAATGTGGCCATATATGTTAGTCATATATAAACGTGTTCCATGGCATACAATTGGCATAATTTATTTATTTGTATTGTTCCTCTACAATTAAAGAAAAAACATACAAATAAAGTATGACCTGAGTGGAAACATGACAATTTATATTAATGTTGGTTATCAAGACTTCTAAATCACTTTGAATCGCATAATTAACTTTAGTTAATATGATCTTTCCCCTTTTATGTCAAGTTAAGAAGAAGCACTATGTTCTGGTTCTGTGTGCTTGGCTTTCTTGTGCTTTTAATTTTTCATCCAAATCATGCTGAAGCATGAGTATGCTTAGTCTTAAAAGAAACAACACAAAAACAAAAAAACTCAACCCAAACCAAACCAAACCAAAACCAAAACCAAAAATGAAAAAAAACCAAACCAAACCAAA
>VZTR01027874.1:32513-44863 GCA_013400775.1 Chaetops frenatus | reverse complement strand
CAGTGTGAGAAGGATTGCTAAGATTAATTTAACAGGTATCTCAACACCTGCCTGGTCTACAGCTGGGAAATCAACTGTGCAAACCACTGCTTCTTTTTTGCCCCATGAAAGGCTTCCCTTAAAGCTTCTGACTCCGTTCAAATCCCCAGCAGTCTGCTGGTGATGCCACACCCGCTGTTTGTGCTGTGATGCTGGAAATTGGGTAAATGCCAAAGCAGGTATGGATATGCCAAATGTGCCACCACTGAACAGAAGCTCTTTTGTGAGCCAGTGGCCATATTGCTAAAAAAGCTTTAACTTCAATATTTGGAGTGGTTGTTGAAGATTCTGTTTTAGAAGAGACTCCTCCCTAAGAAATCAGACCGTGTGGACATGGACTCTATTTAAAATGCTATTTGAGGGTTTATGCCAAGGTAAGAAAATATGAAATGCCAACAAATTCAAACCCCAGAAAGTTATATGACTAATGTTCCTCAAATTCATATGACCAGGGCTCAAGTTTACATATCAATAAGTGTAAAAGCAATGGCCAAAAATGAGATGCATGAAGTGGAATAAATTTCAAGACATTTTATGGGGGGGAAAAGCTAAGGTAGCTTCTAACTCTACATACCTGATCTGTCATTCATGGTGTCTCCTAGCTCAACTCTTGGACTGTAACCTGGGAC
This sequence comes from Chaetops frenatus, assembly GCA_013400775.1. Lineage (NCBI taxonomy): Eukaryota > Metazoa > Chordata > Aves > Passeriformes > Picathartidae > Chaetops > Chaetops frenatus. The sequence continues at coordinate 44,195 of VZTR01027874.1, read as the reverse complement.
CAGTGTAATAAGTCAGTATTTCATTGTAGGACAGGCAATGCTACCAAAGTACTCTGAAGATAAAAGGAAGATGTGTGCATGGATAGATGATACATTTTTCTGCATTGTTCCTATAACTGTAGTTCTTACTATATTTCTAATTTTAGGCTTACTAGTCATGGACTCTATGTACATCATTACATTTTCAAGCTAATCTTGGCTAGAAAGTAGAAATGGAAAGACAAGACACCATTTAATTCTGTTACACACTGGAGATCATAAACTCTCAACAGATACTGTCTCAAAAGCATAGCAAGTATTGATACCCCCTTTTATTTAAAGAAAGATTAATAAAGTACTATTTAAGGATATTTCTCTCAAGAAATGCATTAGTCACTGAATTGGGACAATAGCAAGGACAAAAACAAATGCATACTGTAAGATAGTTGCAATGGGAACTAAATTCCATTTAATTTTTTACAGTTTTGCAAAGCATTAAAAGTTGATTCTTTGTACCATCTCTGAATATCAATAAGTAATTAGAGTAAATTATTACAAGACTAATAAGTAAATAGTATAATCACATGAACCTGACCTTCTGCCACACTTACATATCACCCAGAGATAAAATGCAAGCACAGATAAAATGCAGTGTTGTACATTAAAAATAGGTTCTGCAATAACTTACACACTATCATTTAAATCAATATTATTTTTACATTCCCAATCATTTTTGTGAATTTCTACTTCATCACACTCGTTGTCAGGTAACAATTAAGACCTTGCAATTCGGTTTGCAGTAATGGAATTTTGCTTTATATTTTGCCATGATAGAAATACTCTAAACTATCACAAAAACTTCAGACTAATAGAAAAACTTGTCAAATACAAAGATACTGTCAGTCAAGCTAGGTGTTTGGCCAAGACAAAAATTTTCATTGTGTCAGAAGTGTTTACCAAAAATGAAATATTTGCTAAGCATTGCCATTTTTAATGGCATGAGATTACAATATTAAAATGTATGTAGGATGAATCAGAGGAATAAATTGAATTATTAATACATTTAACCAAGGAAGTTTGACCTAGCAAAGCTGACACCCTGACATGGTATCTTTTATTAGTCTCAATAGTGGAGGAAAAAAAACTTGGTTCAGTCTTTCTGTGATAGAGATTGATATTAAAATCTCATTAATCCTAAGCAGAAGGACCATATAAAATACAAACATTCCATATAATTACTGTGAGAAGTGACATGGTGAAGAAATCTTTTTGTGGAAACTTTTTATTCTTTGCCATCTGCATAAAAAGTACAAAGATCTGAGTGATGTGACACAGCCAGTATGTCTTCTTTTCTTTTCTTTTCTTTTCTTTTCTTTTCTTTTCTTTTCTTTTCTTTTCTTTTCTTTTCTTTTCTTTTCTTTTCTTTTCTTTCTTTTCTCTAGAAAGGTCACAGTCTGTTTAAGGCTTTGTTAAGGCTTTGTCTTGTTTTGAGTGGGGTTGATAGGCAGGATCCCAGCCTGCATCAACACACAGGGTAACCCTGCCCCAGTGACAGGGTTGTGTATTTTTTAACTTCACAAAGATTTGTTCAACCTAAATGTTTTATAGTCTGTCTATAGGGATGCTTTGTTGTATAGAGCCAATTTATTTTAACAGAGAAAAGTCATCAGTGTTTTATGTCTACTTGATTTAAGGTGACACATTGACAGAAAACAGAAGACACTCAGATTTGTGACTACAAATGTTTTTTGCAGTGATGCTATTGTGCCTATAAGAATAATATTCCTTTACAAAAGAGGGCTTAATGCCAGTGAGTTCAGTCAAACAAAGCATGCTTAAAAAGAGGAAAGAGTTTCATTAATGGTCTTATTTGAATTTTTCTGAATATAAAATCATAGCCATAAAAGTGGAAATTTCTATTTCTATTTTTTATTTTTTTAATAATACCACATTACCTTTTTCTGAAAGCATAGATGCTGGATACCTGGATACCTTATATGAGAGATGCAGAAAGTTTAAAACAATGAAAATGTCATAGCAGTCTGTCCATTTTAAACAGGTTTTTCTTGACAATCATGTCTTCCCAACAGTCCTTCTCAGACAAAGTAGTGTTTTATATGATGCAAACAACATATGGATTTCCCCGCTGTGGTGTGTGTATCTTGATAAATTCAAAAACTGGGATGATGCTGAAATATCTAATTGTCTTTCAGCCACAATGTGGATTTTGCTGATTTTATGATCTAAGCTGCAAATTCATTGTCTCTGGGCAAGGCATTATGACATCTACTTTATGAAACATATTTAAGAGAGACGTGTTTGAAACCCTCCTATATAACTGTGAGAGAAAAACATCACATGCTCTATCTAACCTGCATCTGGCACTCATGGGGCGTTTAAGTGTACCTTTGGTATATCTTTTTAACCCCTAGTTTAAGAAGACGGGCTCGGAATGGGTCCAGTTTCCAGTTCAAAATATATCCGCTCGTATACTAATTGCTTAAACAGCCTCAGTGACAAAGCCCCAAAGATTTGCTCCAGTAGTCAGGAAGAATAACAGTGCTGGTGGGAAGGCTTGTCAGCCCCCTTGACCACACCATGGTGAGTCCCCTTCTTGACAGGGCAGGCTCTCAGCGGTGACTCCACGCCGCAATCACTCACAGGCTGTCCCAGGCAGTTCCTTTTGCGAGAGAATTGGGGCGAGCTCTGCCTGTTACCCACACTCAGCGTGGGGACCAGAATACTTGTGAGCTGAGGAAACTAAGAGAAGGTGAATCATGATCGTTCAGACAGAGGGTGATTTAGCTCTTCCACAGAGAGAGTCCGCGACTTCCGTTATACGGAGTATTTCGCTAGGAATGCGGAATGGCTGGGAAATCATCTCTCATCTGTACTGTGAGGTTATTCAGAACATGATCTAAATATTAAGCATGCACTCAACTCTGGTAGATAGTCCAAAATAATAGAGAGAAAAAAGCAAATAATTCCCACTGTGCTTGTGTAGTGATTCTGACAAGAATGTCTGTTCATCGTTGTTGAAATGTAATTATTTTCCTTCTAATCAATCAAGGGGGAATTGTCATGTTGTGTAGATCCACAATGTCTTAAATGGGGGTATGTTTACAGTCTTATTCCTTTCACTCAGTATTTTACCATTCAGTTCTGTAACTCTACACTTGTTTTATTCCGGTTAACCAGAATTCCTCCAGGAGTTCCTGCTCTTAGGCAAAACTCCTGGCATAGAGGAAAAAATTAAGGAGTCAGTGAAGAATGCTGCCCAGAAACCAGTCATCCTGCACTGAGTCTGGAACAGAAAATGAGAGTTGTGAAAGAAATGGTGGAAGCAAACAGATTGCTTCTATAAACTTCACTGATGGCAATAAATACAGGAAGGAGAAGATTGAGTAAAGGAGGATTTGTCATGACAAAGAGGAATATTGAAGGACAGCAGAATACATAGTGAAGAAAATGAAGTGCTAATACCCCAAGCCTTGGGAAATGCTGCAATTAAGAAAATGGCATGCATATCAATTTGGACTAGAATTTTGAGCTTAGTTAAAAAAAAAACATTTACTTATTCAGGAGATGAAAGGAGAAAGCATTTGAAATAATTGAAAAATTATACATCAACCCTGAAAAGAAATGAAAGACAGGATAGTCTGGTGAAACTGCTGGAAAAGCAGCCCTGAATAATGCCAAGCAGGAAAGTCAGAAAGACAGAAACAGTGGCACGTTTTTGGAGAGAAAAAAATTCCCCTACAGATCCCCAGCAAGTCTGTTTGCAGCCGTGTCCCTTCTCTCACGGCTATCAGCCATGTCCCTGATAACCTCATCATTAAAACAATACATTGAATTTGCTTCAGGTGTGTGCTAGAGCAGCAAGCTATGGAGCAATATGTTTACTGACCATGATGAACATGGAATATGAGTAGATTCAAGAAAAAAAAAAATCTGCAATAGATTACCACATTTTCAGAAGGATCTAGTTCACCTTGACTGTGTTGAGGACTTCAAAGATGTGAATGCAAAAGGTAACTCTAACTTCTCTGAGTTAAAGGCACAACTATCCAGAGTATGTATAACAAACAAGAGGAACCTTTGAGAGTAATGCTTTCCATCCAGAAGAGTGAAGACGTGCGTCAGAAGATTTACCTCCTTACATTAAGCAATGATCTTTGTGCTAACAAGTCGGTGATATTACTTGGGGAAGGGTTGCTGGTAATGTGGCTGTACATCATTTGGACCAGACCTAGAACAGCAGAACAGACCTAGACCACAGCTATTCAGTTTAGAACACAGGAAAATAAACTTGTATATATGCCTCCATTTGTCTGGTTACACATATCCTGCAACGTAAACAGCTAATATTCTAATATTAGATCACTTCATCCTTTACAAAACTGCATTTAACTGCTGTCCTCGTATAATGCCTTAAGACAGAAGAGCTCTCTGATGGGAACTGCCGTGACTTCCCAAGTGACAGCCTCCAGTACACATGGTTTTGCCTGCTATTCCAGTGCTGTTCCTATTAATAATGCATTTTGCTAACTAGCACGTGCTTTTCTGTTTGGAGTTTGTTTTGTGTTCTCTGGTAACTGCAGCCTGTGCCTTGGCAAACTTGTGCACAAAAAATCATCCACCTCATCGGCACGCTCTGCACTCAAAATATTGCAAACTCTTCTTTCTTTTAAGTAGTCTTATCCTGATAAACATGTGCCTTAAAAAAGCATATAGGGAGTAATCTAGTTTATCTCTTCACTTTTGAAAAACAAGCTGTGTGCTTGGATAAGTACATATCCAGAAAGGAACTTTGCTGTGTTTTTTAAATTTGTTTTTTAATGATGGAAAAGACCATTCATTATGTAACAGCTAGATGTGCTTGTCAGCAACATTATAAAAAACAATTTGGATGGAAAGAGTGACAGATGTATCCCTGATGTTAGCTGACTGTAAACAATTTAGGAAGAATTTGACCCTTGGTTGCTCATGGGATAATTCCCTGTCTTCTCAGTTTGCTTTCCCCACTGGAACAGCACGGAGGCCTCTCAATAACTCAGAAGAGATATATGAGGTAGTGGAAATAGCCCAAGCTGGAAATGGGAAGCAGTTTGGAGACAGAGTACGACACCACTGCTGAGCTGATGAGGCCAGCTGAGAGATGGAGATGAGTGTGACAGCTGCAACATCATTTTGAGACAGGTTTTATATTTGCTCCTGGGTAGAGCCTTAACTGCCCTTTCATAGCCTCAGAGCTTGCTCTTAGTGTCATTTAATACAATTCTCCCTAAGTCTGCCTAGTGACATCTGCACTTTTCAGTGACTTAGGGATCACCCTTGATTTTGTAAAAGCAGGTTTTTTTGAAGGCACAAACCTTGACATTTCAAAGTAGATGCTTACACTGGTATCATGCCAGATCATGCCCAGAAGAAAAAGCTCTAGCACGTGAATTTAGGAAGGCGATATCACTTTTGTCCTTCCTGCCTTTCCATACAGTCTTAGAAGGTTTTGAATTTCTACTCCTTTCAGTTTTCCAATTTTGCTGTATCTAGTAATTTACTGCCAGCTCTCTCAATGGTTTTGTACGTAGCAAATACAATCAGACAGGTTTTGGGCAGGGTTTTGTTTCTTTTGTTGGCTTTATTTTGTTTGTTTTATTTTTTGGGGTTATTTTTAGACAAATGAAAGGTATCTTAAATCATCAGTAGTATGAAATCCTAGGAGTTAAGCAAGCCTGTGAATCTGTCTAGACCAAAGGCAGCCCTCTCTGGATCTTTTTATATTGATGAGACTTTTTTTTGAAGCAATATTTTTTGCACTTTCCCCACTTTGTATTGGGTCTAAAAGAAAAATTAAGAAACATATCAGAGCCAATATTAACACTCATGTAATTCATACTGGGACAATGGGGAAGGTTAAAATTGTGTGGTGATCTAAAGGACCACATTTCCTTACAAAAACAGTAATAAAAGTTTGAAGGTGATTTTCATCCAGGAACGGCATTTATTATTTCATTGCATGGTGTGACCTGCAAGGGTAGGAATCTCTGAAATACATCAATAAATGTTGCTGTAGCCCCATGTCCAGGCACAAAACCCTGCTAGGTATTGATCTGGGGAAGATGTTAACTGCTGACTGAGAGCCTTTTTAGTGATTTTTGTTAGAAGCTCAGATGTATTTTTGACAGAGTAGATTTTATTATGGGCAGTATTTGGGGATTTTTTGTTCTGTTTATTCTAGCAGATATATAATTATCAAATATGGTACAATGTGTTGGTTTTGCTGGTTATCTCTTTTCCTCTTTAAGAATTTGTATTGAGAACCCATGCATGTCTGCTTCTGAAAATCACCTCCTTCAGCAAATGAAAGCATTCAGAATGTGCATGGATAGGTAAAGGAAGAAAGATGGATTGTGCACATCTACTCTGTAAAATTTAACATCTCTTGGTTTAAATCTATGCCCAGCTTTATTTAACAGTCTGGCCATGCCAGATATTCCCATTATATCAGTCCTAAAGCAAGAATGTCCTCTTGGTAACCAATAGTGTAACATCACAGTAAATCAATCTAGTTTAAGAGAGAAGACTGATTATCCTAGTGAGAATACTCTTTGGTGTAGTTCTTGAAAAGAAAGCAAAATTCAGTTTGCTCTGTAGATGCCAATGACATTTCAATTTGTCTCTTTTGGAAGGAGAGGCTGTCTCCTTAGCTCTCTACTGCTGGGAGCAGGAATTCTAGCTAAGTTGAGTTACTTGGTAATTTTCTGATAAATTTCTGTTGGTTTTCAGAGGATGACAAGGCATCAAAATGGTGGTTAAACTTCTCTGAAATCTCTCAGACCTATGACAGCATCTCTGGTCAAAAGTGCTGTGCCTGATACCCATAACTAGGCAGCACATGTGACAATAATTTAGGTTGCCAGTTATAGAAATTCGAACTGCTTTTTTATCTGGCATGGAAACTACAGACATGATATTTCTAGGAGCTATGGGACTGTAAGAGCATTTTTGTGTCGTTCCTTTCTGCATTTGAATTATCAAGGATTTTTAGTACAAAGATCCTTTTACCCAGTGTTGCAGGAAAATTGACCTTTGGCATATTGAAACATTCTACCTCTTAGTGAGTACTTAATGAGCAGCTCTGGTAGTAATAGCTGACATGCTGTGGCCTTCTTTATGTGATTCTTCAGAAATGTGGCACATGGGATAAAGGCAAAGCCATTCCTCCATTCTTTGAGTGCCAGATGAGGGCACTCATGGCCAGGTTATTGTCCAAGAGATCTTTTGGCTTGTTTGGCTGGACGTATTTCCAGGCATGACCATGAAAATCTCCCAGAGGTCTTCTTTTCACCATGCAGAAAGAAAAATGGCACAGGAGAGGTAGGATGGGAATGTTTTCCAGGACAGGAGAATTAATTTAAATCTACCCCAAACTAAAGTAGCCTCTTGCACTACAAAAGTGATTTTTTTTTCTAGAAATACTGTCTCTTATTGCAAAATAGGTGGCCATTTTCCATTAAAAATGGCTAGTTGTAAATTTCTTTCTGTATTTGCAGTATCTTTATTTTTTTCTTCCTTTTTCTTTTCTCTGTTTCTTTGGCTTTGGTTCAAAATTGTTTTGTTTATTATAAGCCATAAGAAGGTTCTGATCCTTTTCTGAAGTAGACTAAATTATATGACCCTTGATTTTGACATTTTATGTCAGACAGCATAACAAGTTATGAACAAAACCATTTTAAAAATATGAAGCCTTGTCAGTAATTATGCACAAGAATTTATTATTACTAAAGGGTAAATACTTTTGGTTTTGTCTCAAAACTGGTTCCTCCAGAAAGTTCCATTTCTCCACAGACAGAGGAGCAAAAAGCACTGCAGGTGCCGCATGAAACACCAAGTAATAGGTACAAATTACAAAAACAGCAAAGAATCAGAGCACATTAGATTAAGAGACGTGGATTACCTCTGATCCAGAACACAGAAGATGGCCAGTAGACCAGAAAAGGTCTAGACTAAGAGAAATTATGCAAACCAAAGTTTTCCTTTTGGTAGATGGGTAATTTCATGGTCTATTTCACTGACTTTACCGAGGTCTTAATATCTTCTCTCTGGTAAGTCAAATACTGTCACATTAATTTTTTTAGTACAACCACAACGACGGATCCTCTTCTGATCCCTTAGTTTGGCCTGATGGTCTCAAATTTTTGTGTGTGTTATCATGTATTTTTGAGAGGATATAAACTCCTCTTCTTTTCATCTGCTCCATCCCTGGTCTTTTTAATGAAGCCTCTGAGGCTGACTGAAACATCGATGAAAGGCTTGATTCTGGTAGCTGCTTAAAGCACGCATTTGCAGTAAATTAATATAATGAAGATCTATACAAATTGCTCAGTAGTGCATGCTTGTGAAATTGCTAAGAGAAGGATATGCAAAGACACACATGGAAAGAATAAACACAGCAAGGGAATTAAGCTAGAGTCAACTGATCAACAGATAATCAAACACAGATGATATATTTTTGTATATTAAATTCAATCCTGATGTAGGAGGATCCAAATATCACTAAGGTTAATGGGACATGCTGCCATAAAAAGGTGGAATCTACTCATCTGTTATTAAAAGAAGAAAGATGAATAACCTAATCAGTAGCTCAACTGCTTGGACATATTCAGTGCTCTACATGTGCAGTCTATTAGTCTACAAGTCTCAAGTTCAGCTGATGAAAGATGTGTAGAAAAGTGGTAGAAAAGAACTACTGAAACTTTGCCACTAATTGTATTCAGTAAAACAGATGCCCTGGAGAGAAAAGTAATTCCCCATGAATAACTTCGTCGCTTCAAGTAGATTATTTCTAAAGGTTATGCAGTATTCAATTAAGTTAGTCTGCATCAGAGCCAAAGGAGCCCAGACAGCCCTGTACCTTTATTGCAGTCCAAGGCAAGGCAGATCAATGAAAAACCTGATGTCCCTCGATTCATCACAGTACCCCTCTCCATGTTGGGGGACTGTTTTAGAGGAACCTGTTTTAGAGCACCTGTCTCAGTCTTGTCCACACCATCTGCTGGAAATGTTCCCTTGTGGGTGATACTCTCCAAAGCTTTCCTGAGATTTGTCTTAGTGAGTGTTAGTTGTCATGGGGCAAAATTCTGTTACTATGATAACCAGTAGGATGGACTGTACAGCACTTCAACTTGTTTCTTGGTCCTCTCTTGTTTAGTAGCATATACTTCGCCTGGTGTTTGGGGCAACCTCCTTGAACCTTTCTAACTATAAAAAACGGCAAACTAAAACATTGTCTTTCTGATCTTGTTATTTCTCATGTTTTCTCCTGTATTGTGTGACACAGGGTGACAGGGGACCTATTGCCATCTCCATGGCTCTGGATGTCAGTATTTTTTAAAAGACATGTAGAGGAGCAAATCAGTTCCCTGTCATGACTGACAGTTGCTGAGGGTTCCAGTGAAAGAAAGACTTTAACTTTGGTCCCACCTTTGAACATAAATTATAAAGCAAAACTAAACATAGTTAAGTAAGCAAACTGTTGGGCCTGCCTGATCAGTAAAAATTTCAAACTCCAAGGCTGAGAGTAAATGTGTTTCTAAATGTTAATGATAGAAAAGCCCACCAAGTCTCTCTGCAGATATTGATATCAACCTTTTTGTCCTCCATTAATGGAAAACTATAGAAAACTCTGTCCTTGCTTTCTCCCTTCAATAGGGAATGCTAGAGTCCAAAATGCTACTGTAATGTTCATTAAACAAGGGGGCAAGGACAATTTTTCCTTGTTATTATTCAATATAAGGTTATCTCTTTTTTAAATGGTAGATAGCTCCCCAGTAATTGTAAAGGATCTCTTGGGAGTGGCCTTTAAAGGTCACTTTAGCTCAGTGTAATGTAATTAAATGAATTACTTAGAAACATGTTTTAAAATCTCATTAACCACATTTATATCTGTCACACAGAAGTTTACTCAGATATCAGTTCCAAACATGCAGGAGTAAGGTCAAAGTCTTCTTAGAAGTACATGCAGAATGACTTTTTTTTTTTAAATATGATACCAGGGAAAAATTTATCTTAGAGTTATTCTAGTTAAATCTGAACAGGCAGAAAATATTCCACATTTAGTTTTATATAAAACCTAAGCAGAATGGAAAGAACCTGCATTTACTTTGTTACAATCATGAAATTCAAAGGTCTGTTGACAGGACTGGTTGCTCTCCAACACAATACAGAACTCCCTGGCTGAAGCTGGGGAATGGAATATGCAGTGAGACCTGGCATAGGAAAAAATCAAGTTTTTCTGTATTTTTAAATTTCTTTTTAATAATTCTGGGTCACATACCATGCAGCTTCCTTAACAAATTTTTGCATGTATGGTTATGCATGGTTCCTCATCATGTCTGGTATATTCAAGTTTACTGTGTTTTCTCTATGTTGATAGAATGGACTTGCACCTCAGTTATACTCCAAGTTCACTGCAGAAGACTTTGTGTAGTTTGATTTTTCCAGGATGTGCCAAATGGTCTTACTGACAACTGAAATTGTCCTCAGTAATTTTCTTAAGAGTTGTAGGCTGTCTTTGCCATGATGTAGTCAGAGAAACAGATACAGAGGAGTGACCTGGAGCTTTCCAGAAGGAATGAGTGGTGAAAGTTAACTGAGAAATATTTATTCTGTGAGTCAATCCAGCAGTTATCCTACACTCACTAGTCTATTGATGTTAAGTGTGGATTTTCTTAATGCTCTATTTTTTACGGAGTCATGGGGGTCTTTTTTGTAAGGAACTCAACATTTACTTTTGGTGATGGAAGTTGTTAGCCTTTATGATTTTAAAATAAATCATAGAATCACATTCACATGGCACAAAGCAGTGGCAGGTAAAATATTCTTAATTTTAATATATGGCAATAGTCTTATGATCCTCTGGGATATGAAATTGGATTGTTATAGTTTTTGACACAGACATAAAGCGACATATTTGAGAAATTAATTCTCGAATCTGTTAGAGATCTATAATGTGGAAATAAAGTGATCGATATTCTAGGGACAATTCCAATCACATTTGTTTGCACTGATGGGTAGAAATGCTGGCTGATGCTAAAGAGCTTTCTCTAGTTTCCAGAGAGTAAAGGAAGAAGTTCTGTCAAATCTCCTGACCTGGAATCAGCAGGAGGAGGGCTGCAAGCGCCAGTATGAAGAAAGGTACCTTGCTTACTCCCCAGTACAGGGTAATGGTTAAGTACTCTCCTTTCAGTAAGACATTTCCCTGTTGACCAGACTTGCTGCTGCTCTGTGGTTTTTTCCCCACCAGAATTATCACCACCTTGTAGGTAACAGAAAGTGTACATACCTTATCAAAAAAACATATATAAATTAGAAGGTTCAGTCCCAAACTGTTTTGTTGTTGTTGTTGTTGTTGTGGTGCTTGTTTTTCTATTGTATTTATTTTATTGGCAGCTTAAAATTGATGATTGAAAAAGGTAGGTATTATAAAATCACTTTGGAAAGTGGAGTTCCTTTGCTCAAATGTCAGCTTCTATAATTACCCAATTTATGATCTTCTAAAACATGGAAATTCCATCTCTACTATCTCTGCAAGTCACTAAAAGTCAAGGATACCAGCAGAGCTCAGCAAACTGCATCCATGTATAATGGAGCAATGAAAAAAAAAACCCAACAAAATCAGAAAATTGTCACTTTTTTTTCCAT
>VZTR01027874.1:18234-28579 GCA_013400775.1 Chaetops frenatus | reverse complement strand
GGTTGTTTTTTTTTTTTTTTTTGTTTTTTTTTACCCATTCCCGATTTTAAAAAAAAAAAAAAAAAACTGAAATAAATGGAGACTGATAGAATGAAAAGCACATTCTCAGAAGGCCAATAAAAGAATGGATTCTTTTAAAATATATTTATTTTTTTAACCTAGAGCGTGATTTTTAGGTCATGGTAGAGGAAGTGATATATGACTCTTCCATGCTTTGGTCTGGCCTTACTGAAATATGGCAGTGCAGGGCTAAGGCCCCTGGGGTGATTAGGTGTTAGCTGACTAGCTGGGCCAAAGTCATTTCTCACTGTTGCCAGAAGGAAAATCCTCCCCCATTTCAATTTCCCTCACTCCTGCTGTGCAGCCTCATCCTTGTGTTTGCATAGATTTTGGCACGTGGTTGCCACTCCGAAAGCTGATTTATCTGTCTAACTTGGGAGCAGAAACATCCCCCTCTGCATGGGATTAACTTTCTCTCACATTGGCAAGCTGATCTGCATCACCACATGGGCTGAGCTGGGCAAGGGTGGGTGCCAGGGAAGGACTAGGAACATTTGGCTTAAACTTGGGGGTAAAGTGGTAGGAAAAGGATCTTTCTGGCTCTAGGGGTAGAAAGACATTAGATTCAGTTGCAATAGCTAAAAGCTTCACCCTGAGAAGCACAAGGCATCTGACTTCAACAGAGGAATGACATCAATAGAACCTTGATGGCTGCTGGTAATAGGACACTGATTTGGGCTCTGAGGGGTTTCTGACTCCTTCCTCTTTAATGAGCCTTCTAACATCTTTTGTTCTTCTTCATGTGTATCCCTCAGTGAATCTGCCCATAGAGCTCCTGATAATTTTCTCTGTGAAGAGCATAATAGTTTTTTATGGTGACCTTTTTACATACAGCTTTCATGGTAGCTGTATAGTTAGCAAAACTATTGTAAGGGAAACTTGATGTAGGGATATTTATGTTTATTTTCATTAAAACATAGTCCTACTGGAAAAAACAAATTACTTATCAGTACTAAATAGGGAAGTCTGAGGAAACTTGTACTCCCCAAACATTTTTTTCATTTTGAAATAAGACTATTCATGCAAAGTAAAAAAAAAAAAACAACAAAAAAAAACCCCAATAGCCTTGCAATAGATTTCACATGCTGCCAGAAAAAAATACATGAAGTATAGAAATCTTTTTTAGTTCACCTTTAAACATGTCCTCTCCCTCTTTTTCCCTCATAGAGAACACTCTATCTGTGTGGGATATCTTTGGAGATTGATTTTTCACTTCAAGAAATAAAAAAGGTATGGTTGTAAATATTTGAGTGACCTTGAAAATACATTGATAAATGGAGAGCATGTACTAATCACTGCTCTTTGAGGGATTATTTTCAGCTGCTTTGTTGGAATTGCAATCACTAAACAAGTAGCTGAGTTTCAGATCTCATTTCAAAGACATTCAAATGAAGAACTGCCAGTTGTGACACATGCCCTTTTATTATCCTGCAATTGATTGATATCTTGCTGGAGGCCATAGTACCTATGATATATTATGCATCTTTTAAAAAATTCAAGATGGTTCTGCTTAAAAAAGCATGGTACTTAAAATGGAAAAGGCCAAAGAACAAATGGGCTGTTTTTCTAATATAGCATTCATTCCTAGATGTATAGATACCATGGAAGTCAATTCAGGATTTACATACCAATATATATATACATATGTAACCAGGCATACATATATACATATATATATATGTATATATGTGTTTATAAGGATGTTTAAAAGCACCTTTGTAGTGACACAAGCACTTTAGGACCTGTCTTAGAACAGATTTTTTTTTAAGTCTTTAAAGGGATAAGAGAAAATCCTGGGCAATATGTCCAAAATTAAAGTTCCTTCTATTATCATTCATCATACTATAGGGAAAGCATAAGAGAATCAACCACTGGCAGTAATTGTACATGTATATTTCCACAATACTTGTCCATTTGTTCCAGATAATACATCCATAATGATCTCTCTAAAATTATATTAAATTTATAGAATGGCCTGGGTCAAAAGGAACCTTAAAGATCATTTAGTACCAACCTCCCTGCTGTGGGCAGGGATACCTTTCACTAGACCAGGTTGTTCCAAACTCCATCCCACCTGGCCTGAATATTCCAGGAATGGGGCATCCACAATGTCTCTGAGCAAGTGCCTCACCACCCTCGCAGTACAGAATTTCTTCATCATATCTAATCTAAACATAGTCTCTTTTAATTTGTATAAATTCTCCCTCATCCTGTCACTACATGCTTTTATAAATAGTGTTTCTCCAGCTTTTTTATAAGCTCCCTTCAAGTACTGGATGACCACAATTAGGTTGCTCTGAAGCATTATATTTTCCAGTCTAAACAATCTCAGTTCTCTCAGCCTTTCCTAATAGGAGAAGTGCTTCATCCTTCCTCTGGACTGGTTCCAGCAGGTCCCTGTCCCTCCTGTGCTGGGACCCCATCTCTGGATGCAGAGCTCCAGGTGGGTCTCAGCAGAGCAGAGCAGAGCAGAGGGGCAGAATCCCCTCCCTGCCCTGCTGCCCACGGGGCTCTGGATGCAGCCCAGGACACGTTTGGCTCTCTGGGCTGGGAGTGCCATGGCCAGGGCATGTCCAGCCTCTCACCCACAGCACCCCCAAGTCCTGCTGGGCAGGGCTGCTCTGGGTCTGTTCATGCCCAGCCTGTGCTGATACCAGGGGCTGTCCCAACCCAGGTGCAGCACCAGCACTTGGCCTTGTTAAACTTCATCAGATTCTTATGGGCCACTTCTTGAGCTTGTCCAGGTTCCTCTGGATGGCATCCCATCCTTCAGAAGTGCCAACAACACCACTCAGCTTGGTGTGACCTGCAAACCTGCTGTGGGTGCACTTGATACCTTTGTCTATGTCATTAATGAAGATATTCAATCACACTGGTCCCACTACAGACTCCTGAGGGACTCCACTTGTCACTGATGTCCCTCAGGACTCCTAGCTGTTAATCACTAGCCTCTGGATGCCATCATCCAACCATCTTCTGACCCAACAGTCCAGGCAGGGAAGCCATCTCTCTCCAATTCAGAGAGAAAGATGTTGTGGGGGACTGTGTCAATGGCTTAACAGAAATCCAGAATAAATGACAATTGTCGCTTTCCGTTGCTCATTGATATAGTCACTCCATCATGGATGATCACTAGGTTGGCTAGGCAGGACTTGAAGTTTCACTATTTGCATATACTTGAGTCTGAAGTCAAACCTAATAACACAGGATTAGTTCAATTCTGAGTAATAGAGTTGCTCCCTTGCCAAAGAATTAATACAAGAAAAGTGCTTGATGAGCTGTACTGGTTAATGGCATTGGCCTTCACCATCCCTGTTAAATTAAACACCATTTTACAGTCTGTACTTCTAACCCAGAACCCACTTGGTGGCCCAGACTTTCTTGAGCCAAGAAAATGTCTTCAAGATGATTTGGTTTGATTTCAAGAGCAAAAGTGGATGCTTAATGTTTACCAGATGAAAATTTATTAAACAATTACAAGCAAAAAATGATGGAAAGCTGGCTCAAGCTGTGCTCTATTCTTTGTTGAAGAATGTTTTTTTGAATGGGAAAGCAGTTGGAGATAATCCACTTAAAAACAGAGGTCTTGAGAGGTGGAGCTCTTGAAAGCTGAAAATTACAGTGGTTTGAAGAGCCACTAACAATATATTTACACCCATGAGGATGTTTCATGATTTGATTCTATGCCAATGCTGATTTACTAGTTTTGGCTGGGATAGAGTTAATTTTCTTCATAGAAGGTAGTATGGGGCTGTGTTTTGTGTTTGTCCTGGAAACAGCATTGATAATATAGGGACGTTTTCATTAGTGCTGAAAGTGCTGGAAGAGAGCAAAGGCCTTTTCTCTTCCTCATCCCACAGGATGAAGTGAGAGATAAAAAGGAGTGACATGGGAGGAAGTCATGATCAAATGAAAAACATTTACATTAAGGTAATCTCAACTAGTTGCACTGTATTGTAAAATGTTCTTTAACTGATACTTTGACAGAACCAAGGAAGTTCACGGCAGGAATTCAAAGTTCAATGCTGGTTCATTTATATCCCCACTCTGCAAGAATCTCCTGTTAAAATTAGGCTGGTTCTCTTATCTGCACTATCACTTTTAAGGCAATGATAATGCCAATGGATAAGATGTCACCTTAGTTTTCAGGCTTAATTATACATCAAGGTTTTAGTTGAAAGTTATGTATAGTCTTGTATAAATTGGTCTCTTCAGCTCCTTCATTTAATTGCAAAGCTTCACCTCAAAGATCAAGATCTTGTAGATGAGGTCTCTTCACAAATTTATTTTGTTTTATGTAGAATTGTCTAGTGAATGAAGGTGGGGAGGTAACTGAAAGACTTCTATTGGGAAAAGAAGAATAAAAAAGGGTTAATTCTGCTGCTTGTGAACACACAGTGGTAAGGCTGAAGCAATCAGTTTTGCCTTAACAAGCTGTCTTTGATATCTATTTTTAGTTCTGCCCCACAGGCAAAGTAGATAGAAACACACTTAAAACAGAAATATTTCCTGCATGTATAAGGCAAATATCAGTCCTGTGAGGACCTGTTTGAAGTTGGCTGGAAAGTTTATGCATACTGTGCCTGTGCAATTTCTTTTTTACTACATTTTGAAAGATTAGCTGAAAATGAGATATGAACAGAAACTAATGTAGAATTTTCCATCCCTTTTTATCAGGTCTTCTAGTCAGTATTGTTGATACAAATCTATGGGACTAAAAAATAATCTGTTTGCTCTCCTGGAACAGGTGATTGACATGTGAGTAAGTGAGATCCCTGTGGCAGGACTGACACAGACCTTGCTGACCCTCATGGCACATGCACTGGAGGCGTGCTGTGTGAATACATGGTGGGCATTTGAGCTGCCAAACATCCAGATGTCTGGGTGACTGCACAGCAACCAAACCTAGCTGGTCTGAGAACACAAACCGGGGTGCAGAAGGAGGCAGATTTCTTCATGTGGCAAGCTAGCAAAGAATAGAGGGAGACTTGAGACTGATAAGGTGTGAAGGGTGAGGAGAACTGAAATATCAGAGTGCTAATGGGACAGATAAAGAGCCTACAGAATGCAGGGAGGCAAAAGCCTCCGTTAGTGGGAGGGGGGAATGTCTTATAGCCCTAATTTGTCAAAAGCAGATTTACCCAAGTATAACTTATTTCCTTGTCTCTATTTTTTAAATGAACTCTTGCTTTCCTATTAAATATGGACCAGTGGTAATATAGAGCTGTCTAGAAATACCATGTGTGCTTTATATAGAAACCCATGTTTGCAGTTTCTGCAGGTGTCAGAGATCTGAGATTGGAACAATCACTCCACTGCTGTGGTTTCTTAGTGATCTAGTGTCACCCTCTGTCTGCCACTTATACCAGAGAGCAGACATGAAACATAGACAAAAGTACCCACATATCTTTCTCACAACATAAACCAAACTTCTTGTCACAGTTAAACCTCAGCTGGCAAATCAACCCCATGCTGTTGCTTACTCTCTCCCTCTTGGATGAACAGAAGGGAGAGCCAGAAGGATAAAGCTAAAAAATCATTCATGGGATTAAGAGAGTTGAGATCATCATGAGATAAAGAGAGTTGAATGGGTAAAGCAAGAGGCACACATCCAAGCAAAGCAAAACCATGGATTCAGCCACCACTCCCCACAGGAAGATAGGTTTTAAGTCATTCCCAGGACAGCAGAGCTCCATCACACGAAAGAGATACTCAGCTAGATAAATGCCACCACTCCCAATGTCCCCCACTTCCTCCTTCTTTCCCCCAGTTCTATATGCTGATTATGATACTTCATGGATGGAACATCCCTGTGGGTAGCTGGGGTCAGCTGTCATGGTTGTGTCCCCTCCCACCTTCTTGTGCACCCTCAGTGTCCTTGCTGGTGGGGTGGGCTGAGGAACAGAAAAGACCTTGACTATGTACAAGTGCTGCTCAGCAATAAAAAAGTCATCCCTGTGTTATCGACACTGTTCCCTGCAAAAATACAAAACACAGCTACTATGAAGAAATTTCACTCTATCCCACCCAATGCCAGTACAGTTTCAAAGAAATTTGACCTTGTGGTATCCATGGGATGTAAAAGAAAAACTCAAAAAACCGTAGACACCCAACTGCAGAATTGCATTTTATGTTGTATTGTGCTATTTGAACATTTTCAAATTGCTCACATCTTTCTGAAACTGCATTATGTGCAGTAAGCTGGTTTTATCAAAGTTACACAAAATCCAGATTTCACAGACCTTCCTGCCAGATTTGTAACATATTTCAGTATGGTAGTAAGTCAAACCGCCTGACCAGTTGCTAACAAAAATGAATAAACATTTCTGCTAAACACCCTGCTGTTTTGACCAGGAAATCAGGCTAAAACTTAGGTTATATATCAAGTTTTTACCCTCTCTGTCTGCATTATCTAAGACATAGATGCATATATTTGCTGGTGCCTTGTTTAAGGTATCTGCATTGAAAATGCAATCTACTATCAAAATAGGGATGAAAACAATCTCTTATGTCTTAGTGTCCGGATACACTTTTGCAAGAATTAAGGTGGCTTTTGGAGTGGTGAAAAGGATCCAAAGGACTGAAGAAAGTTTTGCTTGTGGATTTTACCCATAACTATCTTGGAAACAATTCCAAGGTTTCTATGTCTTAAGTGCCACCTTTTGATACAGCTGGAGCTTCAAGTAGACAGAATGCCCCATATCTATATAAAGACCTTTTCTAACCTTTTAAAAGTTATCTGTTTAGCCACTGTTCTGAGGGGCTGAAAAAGTGTAGGCTGAATAAATCTCCACAGATTTTTTAAAGCTTTTGGTTTGGTGCCCAGTAACTCTTTGCCTTGAACAAATTTTATAACTTTGGTTTCTAGTATTAAGATACAAGACTGCCTTTAACTGCATTAACTCCATTATGATATTCTCTGCTTACTGATCTCAAGTAGCTCTAAGTTCTCCCAGTTAGTTTTCAGAGCCTTCATTTGTTTCCAGGTTTATGATATGTTTGAAATTATTGATGATTTGAATATTATAATATTCAAAATTATAAATATATGCTTGTTCACATAAATATATGTATACAGCTTTAGAAGATGTCTCAGTAAGTTAATATTATTTTCAGGGGGTAAATCATATTACCATGCTCTTCCAAATTCAGATAATGAAATAAATTAATGAATGCATTTAAAACCCTAATATGCAAAGATAAAGAGTCTACATGTGAATTATCTTTTCATCATTGGTGAGGTGACAAACAACTGCCATCATAGATACTAGCATGTATCAGTCTCCTGAGAGTGGAGGTATACCCAAATACCTCTGGAAATCTTCAATATTCTTTTTAGATAATGTTTAGAGTTATACATTCTGGTGGTTTTCACCTAAAGGAGAACATTTGATTCTCTAACACAGGAATAGGAATCTCCAGCCCTTCATGGGGAGACAGAGAGAAACTGTGGTCATTTCTCACAGCTCTTTCTCAGAAGATCTGGTCCTCTCCCTGGGGACAGAAGGGGAGGCAGGAGCTGTCTTCAGTGTCTGTGGTTTAAAGTACCCCGTATACTCCAGGTTTGCTGTCCAGTGCTGTGTTTAAGGAGCACTGATACTTGGGAATTGTGTGCAGAATACACCAAAGCACAAGCTGGTAAAATCTCCTTGCTTGAGTATTCAAGTCTGATATCTACCACTATGCTTTAACAGAGGGCCAAAGGGCCCCCTGAACATTGTAAAAATCCAGGTAGTAATAGGCAGACTCATGCAAAACAATCAGCAAGAATTCCAGAGTCTGCCAGTATCTGGAGATAAGGGGTCTGTGGCTGGAAAATTGCCAGAGAGCCCCAGGTGCAGGAATGAGGAACTACTGCCTTTACTGTACTTCACAGACTTGCAAGAGCTGGGGGGAAGGGGACAGAGGGGTTGTCCTATAGATGTATTTCATTTTATTTTTAACAGGAAATTGATAGGCTTTGAAAAGTTTAGTTTGTCTACTTTCCAGGCAGTTAAACTTTCCCATGGCCCAGCCTTACACTCACTGCATTTGAAGCTGTTGTTTTGTTTTGCTTGAAGAAGCCACTGATCTGCAGCAACAGAACACAAATATTCATCTGCTTTAGTTTTTGAGATGTTAGAGTGGCTGGTAGGAAAGTGAGAGTTTGATATGGCTGTTCTAATGAAGACAGGCTATTTCTGGCTTTTTTCTAGAGAGGAGGAGATTTTAGGCTTTAGTTCTCTGAGGATTAGTTAATTTTCACTTTGACCTCTGTGGTGCTTAGACAAACAAGCTCTTTAGTATTGGAGTCTAGAAGCAGATTAGCATGTTCATTAGGCTCAAGATAAGTGTTTTTGACCATCCTTTTCAGCTTCACTAAAGACTGTTGCATAACAAAGGTTTATGGAAAGGAGTAGAGGTTCTGGGCAGGCTCCTGTAGAGNGCTCCTGTAGAGTCAGGGCACCCCACATGGTGAAAAGCAGGGGTTCACATCTGCTTTTGTGTGTTTTGGAAAATCTATGAACTTTCATGAGTTCCCAAGCACAGAATGAAGGAGACAAGCCAGAGGATTTGAACCCTGTCACAGCATGCTGCAGCCAGAGTTGTTGCAGAAAGGGATATAGATAATAGCAAAGCTAAGTCCTCTATATGGTGCTGAAAATGTTGGTACAGGGCAACAATCATCACTTTGTAATAGGTTCAATAGGATAATCCACAATATTTCTCCAAGGAAATATTTTATTATTTAAAATTGGAGCTGTGGGAACTCAGTGGGGGAAAATACCCCCAGCAAGAAACTTTAATTTGTTTTGGTTTTGCTTTTTCTTCTTTCAAGAAATTGAAAATAGTTTTCAACTTAGGGAAGTTCAGCACAGCCAAAATAAAGCCCATAGAGAATAGGGATGCCAAATAAAAATATCAAATCTGTTGGTTACAGAGTCAAAGATTGGGTCTTAGTATTTGTTGTCATCACTGCAGTAGATCATATGGAGTAGAAGGGTGTGGGGATTGCAAGCCATGACCTTCAAGCTTGCTTGATAGTTCTTTTTTTTTCTAGCAGAAATTGGGAACTGATCCCTGGTGAATGAATTTTTCAAAATAACTGCCTATTTCCACTGAACTCTTGATGTGTTGGGCATTTTCCCATGACAAGCCTTAGTTTGATTACATCATTCAAATTGTTAAACTCTATTAAACATTGAGTCTTTGCCAAATAAGAATGCTGGTCCTGCATATAAAATAATTTGATAGTTTCACTCTCAGTACCTCAAGGATGTCTGAATTTTCAAAATCCATTCACAGGTTTCTTAGCAATAGGGATAAAGGTTTTAAGCTAAAATAGGGTAAATCCAAACTGGACATTAGAAATAAGTTTTCTATGATGAGAGTGGTGAAACACTGGTACAGGTTGCTCAGAGAGGTTCTGGATACCTAATCACTGAAAACATTCAGGCTGGACTGGTGTCTGAGCAACCTGTTCTGGTTGAAGACATCCCAGCTGATTGCCAGAGAGTTGAACTAGAGAACCTTTACTGGTCTCTTCCAACCCAAACCATTCTGTGATTCTTCAATTTTCCTACCATCAGAATCAAGCTGCAGAAGCCAACATTTTTCAGAAAGACAGATATCATATAAATCCCATTCTGTGTTTTCTTTTATTAAAAGGGGGAAGAGGAAAGACTAGAAACAGAGGTTTTGTTCAAAAAGTAATCAAGAATGGGATCATGTAAGTGTCCTGAATCCCTCAGCCTAAGAATTTTAATGAGTGTAAATACTGGAATTGGATACATACTTCTCAGAAAGGGACAAAGAGTTTGTGGGTGTGTGCTGGCGGTAATTACAGCTGCAGAAAAAGCACTGGTATCCACCTTGAGTATGCTTCACTCAACATATATGAATTTACCTTCCCAGATAACAGAGTGATCTGAAAAATGTTTCCTTGACAGATCTTTCCATTGGTGAAAGGTTTAGAGGAGTATTACAGAAAAGCACTGCAGGATTCTGAAGTGTCACATGAGCAAAAATTATGGATTTAGACAACAGTGGTGGAATGCACCCTACCCAGGCAGCTTTCCAGCCATGGCATCTTGAGCATCTATGAGTGTTAAACTGACCTTTGGAATTCCTTGGTCTATAGTTCCCAACACAGCAAATATCTGGTCAGTGAGACAGGGTCATGCCCGCTGTCCCCTTTGGCTGTCCATACTGAATTACAGAATAGCAGGAACGTGGCTGTTCGAAATTTCTGCCCTTCTGTCGAGGTCACCACATTGACTACAATGAAGAATTTTTGGCTTTAAGA
>VZTR01027873.1:0-12548 GCA_013400775.1 Chaetops frenatus | reverse complement strand
ATCCATGGTGATGCACTTAAGAACTAGAGTCAACTTTTTTAAAAAAATAGGAATATAGCTAGGGCTGTCAAAACACAGTGAATTTTGAATCCAGAATTGACAACTTTCAAGCACGCTGTCCATACTGCAACATTTATCCCAGCGAGTTAAAGAATTCAGAGGTTTTCAAAGTGCACAGAGAGCCAGCCAGCAATAGGTTGTACAGGTGGCCTTATCCAAGTTCTATCAAACAACAGAAGGTTCCTTTGGCTAAACCTTTTCAGTAATTATTCGGTTGCTGTATTCCTCTTAGTTCAGTCATCACTCATCAATGACTCTTTTCAATCCTACCATGAACACATCTTCACTGAATTACAAGGCCTCAAAAACAACAACAATGAAAAGCCAAACAAGCAAAAAAAACCCCCCGAAATCTCATGCACGTCTCCAGAAGTATATTCAGAATAAAGTAGTTAGTGTCATGAGGGGTTTATTATTTCACCAGAACAGAGTAGTGGGAGAAAAAAAATACTGTTACTAAGGAACTGTGTATTAACTAGAAGTTATTCACCATCTGTAATTGTCTTAAGAACTAATCTTCAGGTTGCAAAATTCGGATATCTTTTTTCTTTACCCACTTTACAACATCTGCCCAAAAATGATTTGGTATGCTTTTTTCTCCTATATTTTAAAACTTTCTTGCTAAAGATTATATGAATAAACCCAGATAAACATGTACAGGGAAATTCTGCATTGCATGAGGCAGAAGCCTTCATAAATAACTGCAAAACACTGTTTTGTGTTTGAAGACTAAGTTGTAAGGGAAGGTTTGCAAGGAACAATATTTTATTTTACCAGTGCAAGATCACTAGGTATGAAGAAATATGGAAGAGGTCTAAAGCTGAAGTTGGCTTTTTATCTTCCCTGCTTATTATGGTTGAGGCAGGTTAATAATTATATAATTATTATGAGATGTAATTAAATTGAATTAAGATTCAAGTTTCATATGTTTGTATATCCTTACAAACAAGTCTGCCCAATCTTATTAGCCTTCATCAACCTCCACAGTAAATATGAGATAGAGAGAGGAAGAAACAGGAGGAGAAGAGGAAGAGAAAGAGAGTGAGAAAGTTCCTAAAATTCAACTGCTTATCCCATAGCACGAGATCATCAGCTGGTTTTAGACTGATACCAGGTCTCTGCAATTTGCACCTATTTTCAATTAAGCCATTTAACAGGATCTAAGAGATCAGCTCCACACTTGGATCTCCTTCCCTGACTAAACAAAGGTATCACTTGAGTATTAGCTCTTCACTCAATTATGTGCCAGCATACATAGGCAGAACCTCTTCCAGTATGAAGAATCTGGTCTGTAATCAGGTCACTTTATAAGCATTGAAGGTTCTCACAATGGATAGAGCAGAAAATTCCAATTTACACAGAACAATTTTCCAGGGGAAACTTTTGAATGAGGCTATGTTTTGAAAATCATGCATTTCAGTGGCTGTTCTAACTAAACGTGTGATATATATTTTTACCAAACACAAGGAAAACTTAGATTTTCTAAAAGAAATTAAGTCATTTTAAACCCCCCTCCCCATATGTTAATATTTAAAAACTAAACATGTAATTACTGTGGAAAAGTAGTATTCCAATCTTCCTTTACTTCTTTTAGGAGAAAAGGTTTTATGAAGGGCTACGTCTTGGGGGAAAAATTCTAAAAGATTGGTCNTTTTTTTATGTTTTTCACTAAAGTTAGGTACACCAAAGGAGTACCTACCTCATCCATTAGATAAATAAAATGTCTTTTCCTGATGTGGACACAGAAATAAACTCTCTAAATACTGACAAATGTTAAACAGCAATCTTCATCATTAGAGATGTACTGCATGTAACACATCTGAAGTGCTTTCAATTTTGTATTAGTAAGTATTATTTAAGTCAATAGTGGCTATATTCATTAAATTCTATTCATATCACAACAATGTTCTTCATAAAGGTATGTGGAGGGCAAAGTGTTATGCCATTATTGTGTAATATAAATAGTATTTCTTCAGTAGTGTCAGCATGATTCAACCAATCTTGAATCCAGAAGTCTCAATTATTTTTGAACCCAATCCAGTGTGTATTGTGACCTGATGTAACAAACAATAACCTCGCTGCCAAAGGCCAGTCTTCAACACTTCCTCTGTCAGTGGGCATTACTCTTTGTGTGGAGCATCTCTCAGGAAATGGTTTGAAGACTTTGAAACTCATATCCTGAAAATTCATCAGAGAGGAAGTGATTAGCACTCAGATACACTGAGGAAGCTGCCCTAAAGCATTCTATAAAGTTTATGGCTAAATTCACTGTTACCTTTCCCCAAGAAGTTAAAGGGAAAAAATTCTAAATGCCACCTGTCCACAATAAGAAACATCCACACAAAGAATTGTGAAGACCATAGACTAAATACTCTAATAACCTCAATAAAAGCACCACAAAATACAACCTGTTTTCTAATTTGGGATTTCATTTTTTGAGCATAAACTCAGTGTTTAAAATTTTTTTTTTAAATCATTTCCTCACCAGAAAAGGAAAACTCTCTTCCTGCACCCAATCACCATGGGGTTAAATCTTTGCTGGAGGTGGTGGTTTTGTATACAAGAATGAAAATTAAAGCTTTCAAATTGATACATTAAAAAAAAAAAATAAATACAAGAACTAGCCCTGGGAATCNAAAAAAAAAAATACAAGAACTAGCCCTGGGAATCCAGTAAGTCATTAGTTAGGACATGGGAATAGAAAATTAACAGTGGATGCCTCAAAAAAACCCAGAAATCCTTTATACTGACGTTTCCTTGGTAATTTAGCCTCTAGGCATCCTCTATGCTGAGAAAGGTGGCTAAAGCAACCTGGTCCATGCTTGTAACTCTTTATTCACCCATCAAAATCTCGATCCTTCATCTGAAAAATATTTGTCCTGGAAACAAAAAAACCCTTGTAATATTCTATCAAACACAGAATTTCAATGGAATGGTTATTCTTCAACAGTGTTCTAACTGCTATATTAACACCTGGTTAATTTAATCTCTATTTTCCCTCTAAACTCACCAGTGTTCCACATAATATAAACATTCTCTGGAATCATCTGTTTCATTCATACATTCTTTACAAATGCTCTGCATTCTGAAATGAATATCAATAAAGTTTTATAGCATTCCTACACTATCCTCTATATTTTTATGGCACCTATTTTGGTTTTCTTTTCTTATTGTTATTCAAACTGCTATTGCCTCCTTTGTAGTGAATCAGTTACTATAGAAACAGTTGTGCATGCAAACCTGAGTTGAATCCACTAGCATGGAATAAAAAAATTATCATTTGATTGAATAGTTTGAATTGGTGGAATAACAAAATGAAAATTCATATGTTGGCTAAAATTCATGCTTTTCCTAGATTCAATATGCAATGTAAATAGTGAAATGTTATAGGTTGGTAATAAAGAAGCAAATAGCAATGTTTTAAGCATGCTTAATCCTATCTGATATTATCACTGAGTTACATATTTTGTTGAATTGCTCTTCAAGTGAAAGGATTTAAATGAAAATATTTATTTCACAGCAAAACTCCAGGTGATTCATCATCCCAGTAACTTGTATTAATTTGAAGCTACTGGATTAATTTACTACATTCAATTGCCTTGTGTTGATAAAAAGAACTGTATTGGGTCAAAGTTAACACCATGAGGATGTCTCAATTTTCTTGCTATGCTTTATATAGATGAAAGCAAGACCAGACTGAGACTCTACAACTGATTTTTCACCAATTTCTTCCCTGGTTAATATATAAGATTTTTTTTTAATAGATATGAGTAGTTATAAGCAAATATAAAATGTACATACACCACACAAAGAAATTTTCATACATTTGTAAATTATGTCTTATCTTTCAGGATTATAAAAACTCACATTTAAATGGCTTCCAAAATGTGCTAATGTTGGTTTAAATAAGAATTGTACTGAGTTCCATCTTAGCTAGTTCTGCTTTAAGAACGAATTACTGCCACACTGAAAAAAAGGCTCTTAAAAACTTGCTCCAGCCTAAATACCCATAATTGTTTTTACAGGTGACAGAAGCCTTTCAAACAGCCAGAATCAGAGCTGACAGCTCACCTTCCATCAAGAACCATGCTAATGAGCTTTTGATGTCATTTCTGGGTGCACTACAGACCCCAGCTCCTCTAAAAACTGCTGCACCAAACCTCCTGTACTGGTCTCCTCAGCTTTCGACCAGTGTTGTTCTACCATTTAAATATCTCAGCCAAGTTGAAGTTTTTTAATCATATTTGACTGTTTGTGTCACTCAAGAGCTACTCAGAGTGAGACTGTTAATTACTATTATTTGTGCTGAACTCAAAGAAAAATGTTCCAGTGGTTTCAAAGAGCTTTGAATCAGGCCCAAAGGGTTTAAATTGGATCTAATTTATTCCTGGACTTCACTGACCCTCTGCACAGTGATGAATTTAACCTATCCTGAAATTACTAATTAAATAGGCCAAGAACATATTTTTAATGGCTTTTTCATTTGAAATACACTGAAAAATAGCATCTGTAGCATTTGAAAGTTGTTCTGTGAGCTCTTCTGGCTCTATATCATGTACTTTTAAATGATTTTTTTTTACATCAGTCATTTATTTTTGAAGTGGTAGATAATATTGATTATTATCTGCTGATTAAAGAATACACTTGCATGACAATGACTTTAGATTTTAAGATAAGGCAAACTGATAAAAATAGAAGAGCATAATTCAAGGAACAATTATCCACCTCAGGTGAAGGAGTTCTACAGACTTAATTACAAAAATGTACAGAATGCATTACTGTCAATTAGAGCACACCCTGTGCAATTCATTAAAGCCCTCTCCCCTGTGCAGAAGTGACAAATACTTCATTATGCCCTGGAGAAATGTGGAAGAACTGAAAGGGGTAATGTCAAATGAAAAAGGGATTGATCTGTTCATAACAGAGAACAGTATTATATATATTATACATATATATTAAGGAATCTGGACAAAAGGGATAAAACTAGAAGAGGAAAAACTGCCTAAGGAGAGGTCTAGTTTGTTTACAGAGGAGTCAGGATGGAGATTTACTATGGTAATTAAGCTATTATTCAATGACAAAATGAAAAAAAAAAGAACCAATTACTAAAGAAACCCCACTGACACTTGGCCTAAGAAGATACATACCTTGCCAAGAATGAAAAAGGTAAAATAAACAGCAACAGAATTTTTTAAAAAGTGCTGTTACTTAAAACCAAATGAACCAAGTTAGACCTGTCACCATGACATTTTTCACTTTCCTGATCTTCTCCATATTCTTCTCCTACAGGACTGAAGTATCTCTCACAGCTCCCATACATAGAAATAGAGACATCTTGACATAGTTTGAAAGAATCTTCCTCTTTTCTTTATCACTCTGAGTATTTAGTTTCATTTACCAATACTATTTTGAAATATAAATAAAAAATAATTATATTTGAGGTAATATTAATTTTGTGCTACACAGTAGTTGTATTCTCATTAACATTTCTGTGGTTCTTGATTCAGGGACAGAAACTTTAAATTAGCAATGGAGAACTTTTTTCAGTATATATATTTCAGTATATGCCTTAGCTAAATTCCAAGTAATCAGCTGATTCCAGTAAAATGTAGTCTATTAATAATAAGATGAGATTTTCCACTCCTTCTAAAATATGTCCAAAGTCACTGCAAAGTTAATCTGGGTGACTTTACCCCAGCATCTTCTAAGTCAGCAAACAGCAGGCACTCAGCCCAACAATAAAGTCATATTATATCAAACAGAGGTAAGTCCCGTGTGCAAACCATTATCCAGTGTAGGAAATCCCTGATCTCAAGCTCTTCTGCTTTCAGCCTGCCTTGATAGTTATAGTCCTTACTGTCTGTTACAAAATTTCAAAATGAGTACTTACTGCTTATAATTATTAGTCTGTTTTGAATTCAAGCTTTAGAAGATTATTTTGGCAGTTTCCCCTCCTTTTGCATTTCAGGGTTTTTTCTCCCAAAGCTAGTCAATGCTTTGCAATACCCTACTCAGACAAGTGGTAATTATTTCCTATACACAGATTTACACATAACCTGCTTAATTTTAGTTATTAACCTCAAGACACTGCTATGCAGGTAAAGCATGAATGGAAAGTAAGTTTCCCAACTTGCCTGTCACAAGAAAACATGTCAGCTAAATTCCAATTAAAGACTCAGTTTAATTAGACAGGGGATTGCACATGAGTATGTAAGTGTTACGACACCATGCAGGAACTCATTCTCCTTTAACATATTCCAAAATATATCAAAATGCAAATCAAAACAAATCATGTGTATGGCAGTGATTTAGATTCACTCCACTGCACTCTTAAAGAGAGACAGGGAGATGCTGAAGCTGATCAGTTCCAAAATATTGCTAGTTCAGATAACAGGTCCTATGGACCATGCAGAAAAAGCCCAAAAGTCGTTCATACAGCCAAGGACAACGAACTGCAAATCAGCACAGAGGAGGAGAAGACCTTTCCTTGAGACTTCGCTCAAAATCAACGTTATAATTCTTAAATAAATAAACATAACAACTAGCCAAGTCATATGAAACAATATTGGAGCATTGCACAACATTCTATTCCTGGATCCTCATGTCAAACTTCATGACAGATAAGGATAGTCAGATTTATCAAAACCATTTCTAATACGGCAACATAACCAGGTCAGGTATAAATTCTTGCTTTCTACACCATGCCAGTTATTTAGACTGTGCCACAGGTCAGGATTCAGCATCCCACCTTCAACAAAATTTCTGTGTCAACTGCACTGCAGCCTCACATGTGGATATCAGAAGTAACTGAAGTACAGACCACACCTGGAAATTCTGTCTTGAGCTTGTCTCACTCACATTCAGACTGCACAGAGGAAATGGATCAGTTTGAACCAGAGGCACAGCAGTGGTCTCTATTTTCAGCTTTACTGGCTCTAACACAGATACACAGTCTTTGAATGTAATAAACAGGACTATAAATTAATAAATAAATAAATAAATAAAAGGGTGAGTTAACATCACTATTCTTAGGTGACTATTATGAATGCATACACCTAAGTTCAACTACATTCTTCCTCTCTATACCTTTTTCTTCTGATCTAGGCATGACTCAGATTTACCCAGAGCGTTGTAAGACCGCAGCTGATTCTTGCATTGCACAAAAAGAGGGGACTAAGCTACTTAATTAGTTCATGGTAAGTAAGAACTTAATAAGAATGAATGAGCACAAATGTCTTACAAAGAAGGAATACATTACTGAATTTAAAGTATATCAAGGGTATCACTTATTTTGTCACAGCACTAGTTCTGCTGTAATACTGTGGTAGATGTCATATTTCAGCACGATCAATAAGCAATTCAAAACAAGTGCAAACAGTTTCTTTATCTGCCACAGTTCAGTCATTTTCATATTCTAGGGCCACTTTTTTAGCAAAAGTTGTCTCCTGTAAAATCGATACCCTATTTTAATAGACAACAATTTATGAAAAACTTGAATTGCTTATCTTTGGTGAAACTTGACAAAACCAGAGTGGCTTCATTTTGCTAACATCTTCCAATAAGAACTGTATCACTAAAATCTCCAAATTTAAGTCTAGTCAAATCTGTTTAATCATTTATTCCAGGAATTTATTTTTTTTTTACAAATTACTATAAGAGAAATTATTTTCACTGTGTGTAAACTAAGAATGTAAACTAAGCCTCATGTATTTATATTTACTGAAATTTAAATGCATAAGGATTACAAAAATGAATATGTTGTGTGTTAATCTGTAACAGTTGTGTTGACGCAGTGCTCCACAACAATTAGACTGGGGGGTTAATTCTGAAAATAGTGTAAATTTAGTGATCTGATGCTAACTCTAGTAATTTTTTTTTTTTTTTTAAATTTGAAGTGTGTTTCCTTCTGAGAAACAGACTGGGAAATTCTGTGCTTTAGAAAAAATCATATATATCCATTTTTCCCCCTCTGTTCAGGTATATTATTTGTTCCCTTTAGCAGTGCTAATAGATACACAAAACTAATAGTCTTAAAATACTAGCTGAAAATTATGTGAATTTATAGGAGTATTTTATTGCAATACATAGAACTGTGGAACTTTGGGCAGATGATCAAAAGTGGTTCATCTTTTACCTATGAGATAAAACAATCTTTGCTAACTGAAAAAAGTGATCAGATTTGTATTAACTTAGGTTCTTAATTAGAAAGGCTGTTCCAGCACAAGGGAAATCAGAGAATCAAGAGAGAATTAAGAGAAATCTTTACATTTTTTTAATTTTGCAAATCCAGAGAGAATAATAAACAACCGTTTTATTTGATTAGAAAAATAATAATGTATTACTAGTAAAGCAGACTTTTTGTATCTTTCTGAAGCCACTGTGAAACACAGTATTTTCTGTACCAAGTTAAAGTCAGTCACTCTCATGCAAGTGTTTGGAAGTATTGGCAGTATAAAAGTCATTTTAGGCAATACCTCCTGTGACTGTTTAATTCCTATGTTTGCCCCCTCCAATGGTACTCCAGCTGCCTTCTCATTCTATCCAACAACTGAAAAATGCTCCTTCCATGCTTTAGTTAGACAGTTAGAACTTTACTGTTTCATTGATTAAATTATGAAGCTATTCACAATATAGCCTGAACCAATGCAGTTAGTCATAATATCTACACTATGCTACTGTTTGTCTCCCAGAACAATGCTCTTCTTTCAAGTACAAGTAAGATTTTGCTCAACTTGGAGACTACTTCTTACTCAACCTCTTTCTTTCCTGGAGACTATTGCAACACAAGGATTGTTTTAGCAGGAGATCCAATCACACTGTGAAGAATTGTTGGAATTCCCCTTCTTTGTGCACCTTTCATTGCTGGTGTCTGTAATAGTACAAACATTTGTGACCTCAGCATCATTAAAAAAGAAGTAGACTGATTTCTGTGATTTTAATGCAGAATGGAAAGTGAAACCAGCACGTGAAAAGAAGATACATAGAAGAAAGCCTGTACATGTTATCTGTGTCGCTAACCAGAGGTAATGAAAATCTGTCTACTGACTTATATGACATTTGAATGTCATCTTGAACAATATTATGGACATAAGTGTTTAAAAATCACAGAACTGTAGAAACATTTAGGTTGGTAAATATCTTTAGGATCATCAAGCTCTGCTTCAATTGCAGCAGGGCTAACAATTTGCTTATCTCCACCATTGACCTACTCAGTCTGCCTATCTCAACTTCCAGACTTCCACTGCTGAGTTTTTCTTGAAAGCTAACAAGTTCTACACCTTCTCATGAGTGTGAAGGGGAAATTCCTCTTAAAAAAATTAAATATAGGGACATTCTTTGGGCGTGTGGTAGTCTGTCTTTCTGCTCACGTCAAACACAAGTTGATAAGATTGAGTTAAGTGCAATTTTTCAATTTATTTATTAATGCAAGAATACCAGGGTGGGGGAGGAGAGGGTGGAACAGGACATGATAATACGGGACCATACATATACACACTTTAAAATAACGCATACTTGAGACCTGTACTTGATATATCCAGTAAAAGTGTCTAACAGCTGATGTAAAAAAACAATTTCAGGTCTGAAGGAATATTAGGAGAGAGAAAGAGGTGCAAAAATAGTGGTATTGTGAATACAGGAAAAGGAATTCTCGATCTAGTGAAGGCAAAGGGATAAAAGGCGTGAAGGTATCGTGATTTTCACGCAGGTGTCTCATGTACCCATAGATAAGACCATCATTTTCAGTGAAAAGTTTTCTTTCAATAGATGCAAAAGCAGAGGCCATCTGATGATTTTTCTTTTTCTACCTAATTATTACCCATCAAAAACATTTTGGCTTTATCATGTTGCTGATCATAGTGCACCAAAGGATCTAAGCAGAGAAGCTCAATATGTTAAATTTGTACCATAAGTATACAGCTAGGAAAGCATGTAACTTGCCCTCATTACAAAGAAAATCAACCAAAGAGCTGAGATGCTATTAAATCACTAAGGCTTATTACAAATAGTCACGTCAGTAATGTATTTTTATGTTGCAAAGAACAGCACTGAGCAATAGTTATGCTGACCTGTGATTTGTTCATTAAATGATGACTCTAGTTCTATTAATTATCTGAAACATTCTCTAGACAGACATGTTATTAAGTTTGGTTAACACTGATAATTTTTATTAAAAAAAAAATACAATTCAACTTTCAGAATGTATTTGACCAGGTTAAATTTATTTAGAAAGTAAAATATGCTTCCCTCTCTCATATATAATGTGACCTATTTTATATTAAATTGAGAATGTTTAGACTTCAGAAAGGATACAGAACAGAACACTAAATCAGTACAATATGCAAAAATTTTTAAAAAAATCATATTGAATATTTATCAGGGAAAATTATTTCTTCCCCAAATGAACACAGAATTTCTAAAGGGGATTAGGAAGCGTTATGGGAGAAATATTGCAAATGCATTAATTGAACACAAATGTGCCCTTTACTTCTTGACACTTCATTTGGAAAACACCAAGTAGGTATTAATTAAGATAACAAGTGACCCATACTTTTAATCTTTTGCTTTAATGACTGATGAAAATTTATAAACTTTAATGCTACTTCTTCACTGATGCAGAGCTAAATATACAAGAAGAGAATAACACAGACCTACTTTAGCTAGTAAAAATTTTCACTTTTGATTTCAACATATACCTCAGAAACATAGGCAAAAATTCAAGTATTCCTTGATTTCCTTCCTCTGGGATATCTCACTGGGAAGCAGAAGACAATTTGTCAGTTTTACAGAAGAATTGTCAGCTCATGACAGGTTATTGGAGAGAGCTCTGCATTGTGTGTAGGAGCTACTATGTCTAAGAACATCTGTATCAAAATGAAGTCTACATTTACCTGGTTAAATTTTCCATTAGAAAGCTGGGTCCTACCTCCCTACTAATTGCAAAATTAATATAAAAATGAAAATTTTCTTATAATCTAAAATGGATGTGTGGGCTATTTCTATATATAACCTTTATTCCCTTGACATTGAAATAAGCTTATTTATCTCAGAGAACAAGGGGAATAAATTACCCCTCCAGCAATCACAGCAATTCAGTTGAGCACTTTCTTTAAAAAACATAAAGCAAGACTTACATTGATAAGAGATATTTCTACATTTACAAAATGATAACTTCAAACAACAACATATCAGATAATACCAAGTATTTTTCCAGTGTTTGTATTGTGGTATCAGCTACATTTTTAAGGACTAAAGTTTCTAAAATGGAATAGAACACCATGGTTATAGAGCCCTTTTAGGTTGCAAGAAGGTGAGCAAGCCATTTTGGGAGCAGATCAGTATAAAATGACTCAAAAATAAGCTTAAATTCCTTTTATATTATAGTTTAGTAGAGATCAGTTTATGAGAATTATCACTGGCTCTCTAAATGGCTAGCTCTCAGCATAGCTCTCCACATCAAAACTCACTACTTTAGGAAAGTGCCCACTGACCTTGATCCCTAAAATACATCCTATTTTGCGTTTAGCTTTTTACTCAAAGCAAGGGAACATTTGGAATTCCACCTTAGCGCTGAAATGTTTGAGTACTATAACACTGTCCAAAGACAGATTTAACACTGCCCAACTGCATCAGAGATGTTTTAAACTTTTTTTCTGCTTTTTGATATGGAATATTCCTTTCATCTTTTATTTATTTAAGGAAGGCATAGGCAGATGAGAAATTCAAAATAAAAATAACTGTAATATTTTTGTAAACCCCAGTTGCCTAACTGTTGGTAGAAACGGTGTCTTATCTTTAATAGGCTCCAAGATGCTGCTGAGCATGGAATGGCTGCAGCAAGCGAACATTAGCATTTCCCATTGCCCTTTTCATAATGTCCATTATTAGCATTAGCTCCAGGAAAACAGTCACAAAAGCATCATGGGCTACATTTGTAAGTAATTTGGCAAACGGCTGGTCCCTGTAGACCTTTGCCTGAATTTCTCTGTGATTTGCATACTGCTAATAATTATATTCAGCACGGAAGTTTTCTTTGCAATTAGTTCTTTTAAGTGCACCAGAGCTTTAGAAGACATATATTCATTTGACAGTTCTCTAATTGCTTTTTATGTTGTCATCTTTAAGGAAAGGAGCTTTATGATATTAAAACTTTAAAACATATTAATTTTTCTGAGAACTTGATATTAAAAGGCTGAGAACTGTGGTCAGATTAAACCAGTGTAACTAATTTGAAGACACATGAAGTCTTCCCAGTGCATCAGTTCTGTCAGCCAGGCATTTCTCCTCTTTACGAGACCACACAAAAATATGACAAACCACATCTTGTCCTATGGGAGTAAAGATTTACTACATATTTACTATGACTGTGAGAGACTGAAATGACT
Source organism: Chaetops frenatus (assembly GCA_013400775.1). Lineage (NCBI taxonomy): Eukaryota > Metazoa > Chordata > Aves > Passeriformes > Picathartidae > Chaetops > Chaetops frenatus. Next base: position 105 of record VZTR01027873.1, on the reverse strand, counting down.
TTAAACGACTGCGAGAGACTGACATGTTATGCTTAACGGTGTAAACAATTTTCTACAAAACTTTACGCCAATCACGGCAAAACTGAATAAAGAGGCTGAGACCAC
>VZTR01027863.1:1152-39020 GCA_013400775.1 Chaetops frenatus | reverse complement strand
ACCTTCTCAGTAGGGTGTGCCCTATTGGGAGATTTCATTTGGGTGGTGTGGGTGGTGGCTGAAATGTGGGGACATGGCTTCATCCTGACTAGTTTTTCTGTCTCATTTTCAATAAGAAGGGAAAACTGTATGACTAATAATAACTTCATTATCACTAGTATGACTTTATATCACTTAATATGGCTATAAAAAACTGACAACTTTCTTGACATTTCTTTTGTTTCTAGGTATTTGGTATGGAATTCTGGAAGGAATTGGAGTTCTGGCTGTCATCACCAATGCCTTTGTTATTGCCATTACTTCTGATTACATTCCACGTTTTGTCTATGCATACAAATATGGTCCCTGTACAGATCAAGGGTACAGACAAGAAAAGTAAGTAGGATATTCTTTATATATACATGTATTTTTCAGTGGAAGCACGATTTATCTCTGTATTTCTATGATAACATATATCAGATATATTTCTTTTAAATCTGTGCAAACGTCACAGATGTGAAGGGCAAATAAGTCAGCCATTCCAAAGAGTTTGCAAAGTAGCTCGTTATGTAAGTGGAAAACCATGTCTTCCCTTCTGAATGCAAACAAAGAAGTTGGTACATTGCATCAGTTTTCAGATCTTTTCTAGATAAGCTTTTCTTCTTCTCTGCAATAGGTCTATGCTGTCTTCTCCCAGTACATTCCCAAACACATGTAAATGCTCCCAAAAATAGAGATTTACTCTTTCTGAGCTGTCACAGGAAAAAAGAGTTTCAGGGCAAAAATAATGAGGTGGGATAGAATGAAAAGAGACAGTATCAGAAAAATGCTAGTGCTTAATGCACACTACCCATTTAAGAGAGAAGTATGTAATTCTATTTCTTCTTTTGCCAGTAGTGATTTGAGGTATCCCAACAAACCTGAAGATCCAGATCACAAAAGGATTCCTCATGTATCTCTTCTTAAATCTTCTATGACTTTCAAATGTGCTTTAGTTAAGTTACAAGACAGATTTCAAAGGAGATAGGATGTCTTNAAAACAGGCTAAAATTATTTCAGGCTTCTGATTTGTGGAACTCTAAGTCTAAAATCAATTGAATTTAGGAATTCAGTGAAAGGACTGAATTAACTTTTAATTTAAAATTGAATTAAATAAGAAATCTCTTTCCAGAATCTCCTGTTTGGCCTTTATAACAAAAAATTATGGTTATGCCTGTGTTGCTTAGCTGTACCTTCTCAGTAGGGTGTGCCCTATTGGGAGATTTCATTTGGGTGGTGTGGGTGGTGGCTGAAATGTGGGGACATGGCTTCATCCTGACTAGTTTTTCTGTCTCATTTTCAATAAGAAGGGAAAACTGTATGACTAATAATAACTTCATTATCACTAGTATGACTTTATATCACTTAATATGGCTATAAAAAACTGACAACTTTCTTGACATTTCTTTTGTTTCTAGGTATTTGGTATGGAATTCTGGAAGGAATTGGAGTTCTGGCTGTCATCACCAATGCCTTTGTTATTGCCATTACTTCTGATTACATTCCACGTTTTGTCTATGCATACAAATATGGTCCCTGTACAGATCAAGGGTACAGACAAGAAAAGTAAGTAGGATATTCTTTATATATACATGTATTTTTCAGTGGAAGCACGATTTATCTCTGTATTTCTATGATAACATATATCAGATATATTTCTTTTAAATCTGTGCAAACGTCACAGATGTGAAGGGCAAATAAGTCAGCCATTCCAAAGAGTTTGCAAAGTAGCTCGTTATGTAAGTGGAAAACCATGTCTTCCCTTCTGAATGCAAACAAAGAAGTTGGTACATTGCATCAGTTTTCAGATCTTTTCTAGATAAGCTTTTCTTCTTCTCTGCAATAGGTCTATGCTGTCTTCTCCCAGTACATTCCCAAACACATGTAAATGCTCCCAAAAATAGAGATTTACTCTTTCTGAGCTGTCACAGGAAAAAAGAGTTTCAGGGCAAAAATAATGAGGTGGGATAGAATGAAAAGAGACAGTATCAGAAAAATGCTAGTGCTTAATGCACACTACCCATTTAAGAGAGAAGTATGTAATTCTATTTCTTCTTTTGCCAGTAGTGATTTGAGGTATCCCAACAAACCTGAAGATCCAGATCACAAAAGGATTCCTCATGTATCTCTTCTTAAATCTTCTATGACTTTCAAATGTGCTTTAGTTAAGTTACAAGACAGATTTCAAAGGAGATAGGATGTCTTACATGTCTGTGGTTTTCAAGCAACAGCAAAAATTCACTCCTACAGTCATAAATCAATACATTTATATGATTTCTGTAATTAATAGTAGTATTTTTTGCCTTTAATATAATTGTTTGGTATACATGCACTGTTCATTCTCCTGTTCATGAAAACTCTTTAATTCAACTTATAAAACCTGTTACTTTTTTGTATATGCTGCATTATTGGTGGCCAATTCTGCAAGGGTGTTAAATTATTCTGTTCACTGCCTTTCTATCTGTCTTTCAAAGTTCAGTAATTTTAGGAAACAGTTAAAAACACTGTAGCAAAAATTTTTGGTTTGTATATCCCATTAGATAAGAAGAAAAACCATAAGAGGTGCTGAAAATAGACTTCTAAACAGTACTACACCTGAAACAGATGTTAGTCTTTTTTTTCCAGTATAATTTGCTTCTCTGCATGACATTTTAGAATTGCTTTTCTCCTGATAAGCAAATAAAGTATTACTCTCACAATATCTGATAGCACAATATATTTACACACAGGATGTTTATTGTCTAACCACTTTATGAAGAAACTTCTGCCCATATGGCTTTTTCTTTCAGATGCTTAAAAGGATATGTCAACAGCAGTTTATCAGTATTTGATTTGAGTGAACTTGGGATGGGATACTCAGGATACTGTCGGTATGTTTTGATGCTCTCACTTGTTGTAATACAGGCATGGACATTAATTCAGACAGTAAATTAAAAGTGCTTACATTGCTGGCATTTCTTTTTTGCCTGTAAAAGCATTGGACTTCATGTTTGTTCAACATGGAAGCCTCAGGTGCAAAGAGTATCTGGTAGGACACTGCTAACATATTGGAAATCTGTGTTGGAAGTTTTTGGAGGATTCTTGCAAGCCATTATCTTTCATGTCTCTATGAATTATTTAATTTAAAAGTTTCGCCAGCTGCCAAGAAGGATAAAAATCCTCATTTCAATTTCGTTAAGCATTCTGAAGTCAATTCATTAAACTACACAATTAATATTTTTGTTACCTCTCTAACCAAGGTTGAGATTGCAAAGAGTTATGCAAGATGAATACAAGAAATCCATAAAAATGAAATATGACATGACTGCACTCCTGTTTTCAGACTTAGTTTTGCAGTAAGCGTTTGTTTAAATTAGAATCATATTTCATTTATGCAAACTTTGTCTGGAGGATCTCAAATGCTTATAAGCAAAGACAAGAACCAATTTAGAATCAACACACTTAACAGTCCAGCTTTGTAACAATAAAAGAAACTGTTTGCTCTGGATTTTTGGAAGCAAAATGTTCTGTCTCATAAACAGCTCTATTTAATAGCCTGTATTCTGGACAGTTGCTCTCCCTCTCTGTTTAATTCCTTTTGAAGTTTTCTTTCACTTCCATTTCTTTCCTTTTAACCTGATCTTGGATGAGCTAGAGACCACTTGACCATGTCTAGGTTTTTGAGCACAGGGTAACTTCCTGCGTTTCTCTTTGCTTTGCAGGTATAGAGACTACAGAGCCCCACCATGGAGTTCAACTCCATATGAATTCACTTTGCAGTTTTGGCATGTCCTGGCAGCACGGCTGGCCTTCATAATAGTGTTTGAGGTTAGTTCTGGAAGGGAACAATTCCTTTCTCCCTCTTAGAAGTCCGAGTTGATCCTTTGCATTAGTCCTGTAAGTAAATTATCATTTTAATCAATTGTTTGCTCATTACAGTCAAGAGAGAGGAAAAATAATTGTCTTCCCCAAGCTGTTGTCCATCAGCTGCTTCAAACAGAATTGACAGAGCATGCACTTACTGTAGAGCTCCTCTAAAATCATATTTCCTCAATAGTTATCTTAGACATCATGTTGGTTCCCTGCCCAATCTTTCCTGTTTTATTGAAAAGAAGAAATGCAAGTTTTGTGTATATTAGGCACAGTTATTACAAGATGGAATCTGTGTCAGGAAAATGATCCATGATTTTAGCCTAATATAAAAGTAGAAACATATATATTAAGTTTGAAGAACATATTGCATACTACCCAGAAATCTGGTTACCTATTTCCATTATAAGCCCTGAAAAAAGCCTGCTTGTAGGCAGTGTTTGCATTTGTTGATCAAACTAGTATATTCTGTAGTCACATCTTCATTTAAGTCACTAATTGTACCCTTTGTATTACTTTTTGGAAACTTCAGCATTTGCCCATTTCTTTTAGATCACTCATTTACTCCCATATGAGTGCTTTTATTTAAAAAAACAAAGGAGTTGCCTTTCAGTCACAAATTGAATCTCAGTTCCATTTTTGCCTCAGACTTTTAGGCTCTTAAGTAGTCCTACAAAGGAATACTTACTGATATTTTAAGCAATTATTTTTGTTTTTCTTTACAGCACCTCGTTTTTGGAATAAAGTCTTTCATTGCCTACCTAATTCCAGACATACCCAAAGACTTGTGTGACAGAATGAGAAGAGAGAAATACTTAGTCCAGGAAATGATGTATGAGGCTGAACTGGAACATTTGCAAAGAGAAAGGAAAAAGAATGGGAAACAGTATCACCATGAATGGCCTTAGCCACTACCATGCTACAGCAAAAAAACACTGTTTGAAACTGGAGAGTGAAGCTACAAAATGAATTCAGTCTGGCATCAGTGTGAGATTTGGTGGTGGTGTATATATGTGCTTGCTAGGCAGTACAGTTGCATACTTTGGTGGGTACTGAAAAATAGATGTTTCCAATGATGACAATGAAAAGCCTTACCTGTAACTGATCTGTGATGAGCTCCAATGACAATTGGCATTCAGAAATGTGCAGACAGATTAAAAATCTGGACACTGTTTTAAAAAAAGACAATGAATTTTCATGCTGTTTATGAAGATATTATCAGCATGATGAAAACAGAAAATTTCCTGTGAACTTATAGAGTAAGGGCATGACTAAAATCAATTTATGTGATATCCACTACGTCTACAGCTTCTGATTGCTCAGCTCCATCTGTAATGCCTCTAAAGAAAAGAGCAGTTGTTGCCTTTGTGGCCATGACTTGATCTTTCAGGCTTACTGTTTTGTCAGGTTTGTCCTAGTCTCTTGTTGAGATTGTGGATGTGGTCCTACCCTAAAAAAGGGGTCTGTGGCTGCTAAATATATACTATGCAGTTTAAGATTTGCACATCACTGTCATTAATTTATCCATCTAGTTGAAAACCAAAAAGTCAAAATCCAGAAAGAAAACAGCAGCACCAGTAGAACGCATTGCACTGCCCATGTTGCAGCTCTGTTTGAAAATTACCCAGCTGTTGAGTTGTCTTTCCACTTTTTGTGTGTGGAAAGGCCATCTCCACAGGCTTCCAGGATGAAAGAACTGTCATTTTCATGCTGTGTTACTGTTCCTCTTAATCTGTCTGGGCAATGATTCCATGACTTCACAGAATGCTGACTTGAAATACTCCCATGCAGTGCAAATGACTTTCTCTTCAAAATACAATTATATCCTTACAGTATGCAAGCTTCTGCAGATATATATGAGACATACAGTATAACATTGTGGCTTGCTTGTTCAGGGAAGGAGAAGAAGAGCAATTTGTAACAGTGTTCTTCTTATTGTAATAGTAAATGTTGCAGTAATATCCACTTCTTTTATTGGCCTAAATGTGTCATAATGTTGGAGTTGGAGACAGGCAAATATTTATGCAGATTGTTTATAAATGTGTACACACACAGTGGTTACTCTTAGATTTACTATTATTATTATTATTATTATTATTATTATTATTATTATTATTATTATGCCTTCTTACACTTTGGGGGGATCTTTTCGATAGAATCACTACAAAAATAGATGTTCATTGAAGAATCAAATTTCAGTTTTTATGTGCAAACAGCATACTGCAGTGTTGCTTGTGGTTAATAGTCACATTTCGGTGATGAAATTGTCTGTTACTAATATTTCATAGTACAGGAAAAGCACTTAATGTTCAAACAAGTTTGAAGGGATACCTTGCAGGGAAGGGAATGGATAAACAGTGTTACAATTGTTCTGTTTCTCTTGTACAATTTGAAGTAATGCTTCTCTATATTGGATGAGAAAAATCTAAAAAAACAAAGAGTCAGCAAAGCACAGTAACTGCAAAGTCTACAAATTTTAATATTATTTTTAGGGATAAAGCTGCAGCAAAATCACTGCTGACAGATAGGAAAAGATCTGAATTTTTACTATTTACAATATCCTGTTGAATTTAAAAGTGTGATTCCAGTATTCACTTGCATTTATTAGCACAATATTATATTATATTTTATTTTATTGAAATTAATTTCAAGATTCAAAAGCCCATCAGACTGGGTAAATGGGATCTGTTGTATCTAGGGAGCCTAACATCAGGCTTTTAAGTTCTTCAGTTGTTTCACCATATTCATGAGATTTCTTGGGTAATTTCAGCTCTGTTACCAGACAAGGTATCTATAGTACTGCAGGAAAGGAGGAAAGAAATGTGAAGATCTGGTCAAATCAGATACATTACTTACCCATTTATTCTGTGATAAAGGGCTGATGGAACTCAGCTTGCCATATTTGGGAAAGGCTGTTTCGTTCCTTCATGTTCTAGGTTGTGCATTAAGTTCCTCAGGAGTCATTATCAGAAAAAAAATTAGTGCACTCTCCTCAGTGCTAATAGAATCACAACGTTTGATTTAATTTGTTGTCTCTCTTTCTCATTCTATGGATTGTTTGACAGCATTAACCCTGTGTCTCAGTTCTTGTTTCTGTGCCACCTAGTGATCATACTTCAAATGCTTCAGAAGTTCACAGATAAGCCCTTTTTAGTATTTTCTCTAAAAAAAAAAAGTCTTGGCTGGCCCAAGGTATAAAGACACAGGGTAAAATCAGGCAAAAATCAGAAATATTGATTAATTTATACTTTCTTGTTTCTGCTGTTGAGATTGGCACATGTCAATACATACCTAGGCAAATTTTCCAATTGGACTTGAAAAACCACGTAAAAAAATCTTTTCGTATTTGACATTTACATATATATAAATATCTTATGAATTTTGTTCAACACTGGTATATAGGAGTATATGAAAGGCAGGTATGTAGATCTGACACAGTGCATTTTATGCACTGGAAAAGCACAAGAAGTTTGGAGAAACACTCTGTGTGTCCTTCACTTTTGGAGGACATCAGCAATGTGTAAACATCTTGCCACTGTCTAGCCATTTGCTTAAGCTGAGAAACCTTTTTGCAAGACTTTGCTTAGTATGCTGTTTTCATTGACTGCACGTTATCTGCCTGAAGAATAAGGCACACACTGTCCTCAGGAATAATGTATTTTTTGAATGGTGAATGATATTTTCATATTCTAAATATTGTCTTTTCAAACAAATGACTAGTATGACTAGACTGTGCATGCAGGCTGCGTTTGTGAAATTTGACAATGCTTTAGAACCTCAATTTGTGCAAAAATGCTTTAGATCATTGCAGATCTAATCTATGAAAACTTTGCTCTATGCATGCGCCCTGAGAGAGACTGCATGAGCAACTAGATTTTTATATACAAAGTATTTGTTCAAAGTGTGTTAATTATTCTTAACCAAATTCTGCATCTTGATCCAGACAAAAGAAATTTTCATTTCAGAAATGGCACAAAGTCCAGAGACACAATATACACCTCATTTCTTACGACTTTTTATTCTAAATTTGTGCTTAATGTGTGAGATCTGAATTTTGGTGAATAAAAAAAAGGAAAATAAGAACGCTGGTTTTTTGGCCATCCTGATGAGAGGTTCCCTGAAAATTGTCTCCACAAAGAGGGACGCGTTAAGAGTATTCAAGCTAATGCTTGCCTGAATGTTGAGCTCAGGCTCCCACAGCACACTGATTGAGCATCTTTTGATGGATACTTGGGAACAAGGCAAACCTCATGATGAGTTCAGTAAAGCCTTTGAAACTGCTGTGGTGTTCTCCTGGAGAAGGTGGCAGCAGGAGCAGCTGGATTAAAGCTGACTGGATGGCCATGCCCAGAGGGTGGCAGGGAATGCTCTTTATCCAGTTGGCAGCTGGTTAGTAGTGTGCTTCCCCAAGGCTCAGTCTTGGGGCCAGTTCTGTTTAATGTCTTTATCAATGCTCAGAACAAGAGGGTCAAGGGCATCCTCAGTGAGTTTGCAGACACCTCTAAGTTGAGTGGGACTGTTGATCTGTTGGAGGGCAGGAAGGCTCTGCAGAGGGACATGGACAGGCTGGGTCAATGGGCCAAGGCCCGTGGAATGTTCACTACAGCAGAGTGCCAGGTCTTGTCCCTGGATCACAAGAAGCCACTGCAGTGCTAAAGGCTGGGTGCAGAGTGAAAAGCTGCCCTGTGGGAAAGGACCTGGGGGTGCTGGTCAGCAGGAGCTGAACATGAGCCAACGTCTGCCCAGGTGGGCAAAAAGGCCAAGAACATCCTGTCAGAAATAGCGTGGCCAGAAGGACCAGGGAGGTGATTGTCCATCTGTACTTAGCACTGATGGAGACCTGTGTCCAGTTCTGGGCCCCTCAGTTCCAGGCAGACACTGAGGTGCTGGAGCATGTCCAGAGAAGGGCAGTGAAGCTGGTGAGGCATCTGGAGACATTAAGTCATAGGAGGAGGGGCTGAAGGAGCTGTGTTTAGTTAGATGAGGAGGCTTGGAGGAGTCTTACCACTTTCCACAAATACCTGAAAAGAGATTATAGCAAGGTGGGAGTCAGCCTTTTCTACCAGGCAACCAGGGACAAGAGAAGGGGACATAACCCCAGGCTGCACCACAGTAAGGTTCAGATTGGACATCAGGAAGAATTTTTATACTGAAAGCATTGGAACGGGCTGCCCTGGCAGGTGGTGGAGTCATCATCCTTGGAAGTGTTAGAGAAATGACTGGACATGGCACTTAGTGTTGTGATTTATCATGGTGGTATTCTGTCAAAGATTGGACCTGATAATTCTGGAGGTCTTTTCCAACGTTAATCATTCATTTCTTTCCTAACCCTTTTCATTAAAGGATTTGTAGAGGAAATGGTGACAAGGCTAGCATTTGATAGTGAGGATGGATGATAAGTGAGCTTTTGTGGTTTTTTAGATGTTTCTTTGGAAGTACATCTCTTCACTAGTATGAAATACACATCAGCTGTGGCTGTGCCCTTTTCCAACAACAGCTTGTCATAAATTGTGTCCTGAGGAAGAGTTAGGCTCAATTGTGCCTTGTGGAAAGCTCAAAAGGAAAATGTGTAGACAGACTAGTAAAAATAGGTTAGCAGATAAATACCCTAATGGAAAAATAAATAATTTTACAGAAGTTTCCTTCATAAAAAGGTCTATAGAAGGAAAAATACCTTGGGAAGCATAGCTTCAGGGTAAGTATTAATATGGGGAAAGGCAAGACTTCTGCTGATGTTTTATTCTTAATGTGCCATTAAGATGATCAGTCTAATCATATGCATAATGCTGCAGCTTCCTCCACTGCAGCCTCCAACTGTGAGTGTTGCCAGAGAGAATTTCTGCAGCCATGGAATTCAGTGGAGTTACCTGCAAAGTCCTACATGGGATTCTGGGACTTAGCAAACTTTTGCATTATGCCACAGTTTCTTTGGAGGCAAATTGGCATATGCACATTTAGAAGCATCATATCATTTTGGTTAACTGAAAGTCATCCATGTACATATATTGAAAGTAAACTATCTATACATAGTTGGCCTGTAACAGTCACCAATTTTCATTAAAACTATTATAAACTAGGGTTTTTTTATATATAAGGCCTTATCAATAAAACTCATTTTATACAAACAGCTGTTTATTAATGCAATTAAGTTGATGGAAAATAAAAGCACATTTTCTATTTAGTTTCTATTTTCTATTAAGAAAATGGACAGATAAAAATAGTAGTATCAGTAATCACAATGCAGTAGTACTTCCAGAAGCGTTATATTTTTTAGAATCCCCATGGAGTGCTGATGTTGATTGTTTGGGGGCAAAGTTTGAAACAAATACAAGGGCAGCATTTCATAATAATTATTTGATGTTAAGACTTATTCTAGATTTCAAACAGAATTCCACTTCTAGGCAGACCTGTTATTTTGTTACAGTGCATTTTTTGTCTCACTAAAATGCACACTGTGACTTAAAGACTTTTTGAAAGTCTTTAAGTGAATTCTAACCTAAATTCCTGTAGTGGAAAATCTAGTAGCTTTAAAAAATCCCCTAAGTCTTTTCATACTCAACCTCATGCTCACAAAACCCATGTTTTTCTGAGGTAAAATTCAGCAACCAGCATGTGGAGGGTGGGAATGAGGAGAAGGCAGCAAAGGGCTCTTGTTCACTCCAGCAAGTTTTGCTTCAGAATTGCAACAGGCTCTGAAAAATAAGGATTTGAGGATGAAGCATGGGGACAGGCCTCCTGATGTTTTATTCTCCTCTGTCTCATTCTTTACTTACGTTCAGTGTTTTATTACACACTTCCTTCTGGGTGACAGTCCCATTTCCAGGGCAATTCTTTGACAGCAGATTTTTTTCCAGGCTGTTTTTGGATGTCCCTTACTGAGATGCCAAAGCAGAAAGTGCACAAATACTAGTCTGTCAGGTGCTTTTTTAAAAAACAGTATTCATTGATTGGGTGAAGCAGTGTGAGACAGCATGGGGTACCTCTACCTGTGCCATTTCTGCCCTTTCAGTCACTTCCCCAAGCACCTCAGTTTTTTTCTCCTTACGTCCCTTCCTACACATACATGTACATCCTAAATACCCTACACAGTTTTATAATTTTTAAGTTTCTATAATGGATTCGTGTTGAAAATTTTTATCTGATATTGCCATTGCAAACACATCTACTAGAAATTTGGATTGTCATAACCTTGGCATAAACATAATAGCACAATGTTACCATGACAGCACAAAGTTCTAATGGCACAGCAAGGAACAGTAGGGAAATCACTTCACTATTCCATGGTCTACAAGAACTTTTTAAATCCAGGACTAGGATTAAGTCTTGAAATGTTCATGGTGTATTTCCTCTTCACTGCACTCAAAATGACCTTGTGTTAGTTCTGTTGGCTCATTCTAACTCCTCTGTATTGCTAGTTGTTCTCTGTAGTTTGCATTCTTATTGACATGAGCTGCTAGTTAGGATGCAACAGGGTGAGAAATTAGGATTAAACCCAATGGAGTCTAAAGCTAGTGAGATTTTAACCACTGAGAACATGGCGATTTTTCTGTTAACAATGAAAAAAAAAAAATCAGACCACATTTTCGTTTCATGTTCTATTTAAATGACTTGGAGTTTCGTATTGAAAAATCTTCCAAACTGTTGGCTCTAATTTTTACCTAGAGTAGTATCACTGAAATTTCAGTTCTTTGAAATAATCTCATGTTAAATCTAACTGAATAAGATAGTTCAGTCATTTTTTTTACTCTGATAGTCCTGGCTAACTTGCAATATCATGATCATAAGAGATTTCTTAAAATGTGTATATATTTGAAATTTATGTAATGTTTAAATACAACTTGATTTCTAACTAAGGAGTAAGAATAAAATTTCAGCTATTTTTTCTACTCATAACTCTACACTTTGTAAGTAATATTTAAAACAAGTTTACAGTATCAGAGAGTGTTTTGGAGAAATCTACTTTTCTGTGCAAAAGCTATAAGTTCCTCCAGCATGTCAGCTTTCAGTTTGTTTTGTGTTTTATGATTGCTTTTACAAGCAGCTATGTACCCCAGAAGTAAAAGAATTCACTGAGGAAAACATTGTAAATCTGATTAACTGTTGTAAGACACCTTTGGCATAAATTTGTCTTTTGGATGCTGTTTACTTTATCAAGGTTTACTTTATCAATGCAACTACTTGCTGTATCATTCACATTTGATTATAACCTTTTTTTTCAGTAATAAACTTGGATATCTTTGAAAAACGCTGTGAGCTTTATTATTCCAAATATTCAAAGATAATTAAAAGCAATTGTATAATTGAAAAGTGAGTGCTCATGAGCATTCAAACCATAGTCTTGTAAGAAAGTAATTTCAGGGTCATACTTGGCTCAGGCATATTTAACAATTAAATATTCTACTATTTTGGCCTCAAGGCACAGCTAGACTGAGTTTTCAAATTTTCAGTCATTTATGTTGTACTGCTTTCACTAGTGACTAACAATTTCTTTTAATTTAAGCTCTTCTAGGATTTATCTGTTCCTAGTTTCATAATCTCAGTTTTTCAACCGAAGTGGACAGGCAAGATCTGCCTCTGGAAGGATCAATGGCTCAGGATGCAGAGGAAATGAGAAGAAAACTAAACAACACTGGTATGAATATTTAAACAGAATGGGAATTTCTCTCAGAGTTCCAATTTTGCTAGGACTTATCCTTAAATCTTGCTAGAAGGCTGAATAATGAACTGCTGCTTTTAGCCATCACACATTGTCCTGTATGATCCACATGTTGGGATTACTATAATCCTGTGGCTGGCTCCATTACAAATACAGAAAACACTTGTGCTCAATGAGCAGCTTTAGTAGCAAAACTGGTCTGGAAGTAGTTGGGAAAAAATCCTTCAGGATATTTCTTCAATAGCACTTGGAGAGAATGCAATTCTAGCCTATCTAACTCACCTTTTTTTTTACATTAAATAGATAAGTTAAGATTCTCTTTTGTACAAATGACTTCAAAAGATGTTAAGTCTGTAGTGTGCTGCCAAACTTGTGAAATGTGTGCAGAGCATAACAATATTGCTGTAAGTTCCTTAAGAAATATTCAGAGGAGGCTTGGTTGTCTTCAGAGTTCTGAATCAGATCTCTGAATCAGGTATCCTCCAGCTATGACTAGAGAGAGTTTTACCATCCTCCATCTGACTATTTAGCTTCATACTGATGTTTAGAACCAGTTTCACTCAGGAATTATTTGACATCCTTATGCATGGCAGTTAGATTTTCTTAATACAACCTAATCAATGAAGTGTGTGGCTGTGAGATATAAATGATACTGTAGCATTTCCTGAGTTTCCAGCTTTGCCTTGCTGACAATCCCAAGTGTGGAAGCAGGAAGGGAAAGGATGCCATGTGAGGCAGCAAGCAGCTAGCCATACTCAGCTGTAAGCTTTAATATTAGAGATTATAAAAGCAGTGTAAAAGGGATTAACACAAGCATTGACTTAATTGTCGGTTTCTTGACAAACTGTTCCATGCAAGCAAGGCAGAGTCATTTAGAGACTGCTGTTTCTGTTCTCTGATTAAAATCCTGGGATCACTTCCAGGGGTAGGGCAGGAACACAGACAGGGGAAGTAACTTCAAGGCCCAGGCTGACAAAGATCTATGTCATAAAGATGGTCACTGATAAAGTAAAAGCAGCAGTGGGCCTCTTCAAAGAAAAGTGAGCTAAATGTATCAGCTGGGTACATGAGTCCTCTGATATTTTCATTCAGTCTGTTTCATTCAATTGTGAGTTTTGTTTAAAAACAAATATATTTATCAAAAAACTATATCCAGATGTTGATCAAGGTGAGAGGTGGTCTGGTGACTTTTATTTACAACCAGCAAGTTTCAGAAGAAATGTGTTTTACTGAAAGAGAGCACTGAGTGGGCTCTGCTTCCAAGATATTGTACCAGACAGATTATTTTGCCTAATTATGTATCTTTTTTTATCAAAGCTCAGCATGAATTATCAATTAGGAGGCGTAATCATCATTAAATGTTGGTTTATGTTCTTTATTGCATAAAAGTGGATATTTTTGAGGTGAAAACTAACACAGATCAAGAACTATCCTGCATTCAAAGTAAAATTGGTTACTCTGTCCCATAGTTTACAATGAGAAGTTATAAAGAAAACTTGAATTCCCCTGAGGAAGCAAACACAGTTATCTCTGTGACTGAAAAACCAGTCTGGTCTATACAAGGTTCCTGTGAGGAGACTTTTTGTGATACTTGGATAAAGGCTCAACCTGACCTCTCTTCTCTCCCTCCATCAGCTGGCAGAGGGCAGCTGACAGACTCACCTTAGTGAGATATCTCACAAACTCCTCCCAAGTCTTAATTTATCTCAAGTTCACCTGAGCCCATTTCCCTTCAAGGATGAGTTCCTGAATAGAGCCTGAGATACAATGTATTGCAGCTGACTCTGAGTGGGAGCTTCCACAACAAAATCCATGAAACGTTTCTTCTGAAATAGCAGTGCTTCCAAAACCCCATTGTCCGATCATTTTCCAGGTCTGCCAAGAAATTAGTAAATAAAAATCTGGCCTTCAGTGCTACAGAGAGCAATTGCTCCCTCTTGGTCACCTACAAGCTGGTAAATGCAGTAAAAGAAGGTAATAATTTCTGAAGCTGTAGAACTCAAGTTTGATTAAACGTCCCTTGTCCCTCATCTTCTAGAGGTAAGATTCTCTGCTTATATTTGTATATGAATTTTCCTCAGAATTGTAACCACGGATCTGGTGTTTATTTTCTTTGTTGGTATTATTCTTGAGGCTGTTATCTCTTCTGGATTTATTTGCAGCAGCTTTAGGCAGTTTTTTCTCAAAGTCCATCTGAAAAAAAAAATGAAGACAATAGCCTTGTAGTTTGAAGCCTGTACTCACTGCTTTTTTCCTTTGATTAAAGGAAAATTGTTAAAACAGTGCAAGAAGAAAGGTGTTAGTTCTGTATGCCTTTTTAATGGGCTACAAAGCCTTGAGACACCTGGAAAACAGCTGGAAAATAGCTGGCCCTGTGGCTGTGGAGGAGGTGGAGGTGGGAAGGAGCAGCTCAGATGCAGCACTGCCTGATTGTTACTCCCTGGTGCTGCTCTGGAGGGCAGAGCACCAAGGCTCTGATGGTGGGGATGGCAGCAGCAAGAGATCTTCATGAACATACGAGTTTTAAAGTCTTTGTCTCTGAGCTTGGTGGAAGG
The DNA here is from genome assembly GCA_013400775.1 of Chaetops frenatus. Taxonomy (NCBI): domain Eukaryota; kingdom Metazoa; phylum Chordata; class Aves; order Passeriformes; family Picathartidae; genus Chaetops; species Chaetops frenatus. The sequence goes on along the minus strand of VZTR01027863.1, from coordinate 23,942 downwards.
CAATAGCTTAGTGAACTCTCCAGTGTGTAAAGTGCAGTTTTGTCCCCACTCAGCTGCTAGAGCAGAGAGGGCAGGGAGAGGGAGGTCAGACCCTGCCTCATGAGCTCCTGGCTTTCCCGAGGGGTGTTTGCTTTTGGAGAGCCTGAGTCCCCATATTTGATGAAAACAGGAAAAACAGGTAGCTTATTACTGGCCAGGGTTTGGCTGATCTCATTTCCAGTCTGTGGTGCTTGTGCAGCACCCCTTGCAGAAGTTGAAAAGCAGCTGGTTATTTCTCTGCTCTTCCCTCACGTAGGTGCAGGAAGGTGCTGCCAGTGCTCCTGGGCCACTGCAGGGCCCAGCTGATGTGTGCAGGTACTCACCTCCAGGCTGTCGTGCTGCACACCACACCAGAGGAAGACTTTGAGTCTTTTGGACCAAAAGCAAAACACGTTGCAGACTGGCTTAATTAGCACTGGTGGGATGTCCTCTCCTTTACTAGGTCCTGCCAAAAAAAAAAAAAAATAATAATAGGTAAGTCTATGGGTAGCTAAGTATGAGCCTTGGGAGCCTCAGAGCACGAGGTGAGGGAGCAGGATCAGAGCCCACTGCCCTCTTCTGAGTCTGTGTCTCGAGCCACCTACTGGACCTTTTTAAAAGCTTTTTTAACAGCTGAGCCAGCTCATGCACGAGCATGTTTGTTTATATGTTTAGAAGACCAACCTGTTATAAAGCTTATCAACAAGCCTGTGATGGCACAGCCCAGGCAGCCGATGGCACTGAAGTACAGGTAGGACAGGGAGTACCAGGTGTCTGCCAGCAGGGGCCTGTGAAGAGGTGACAAAAGCAGCTCGTCATGAGCAGCAGCTGCCTTTTGAGTTGTTGCCTGACTGTGCCGGCAAAATGCAGCTGGTGCTGCAGTTGTTTTGTCATCAGGCATCAGGCTGGGGTGGCACACTTGGCAAAGGACAGGCTTAAGTGGTAACAATAGGAAAAATACCTCTCTGGAGCCATCGTGGGAGCTGCTGTTGCCAGTGCCTCGGTGCTGTTAGCCAGAGTGCAGTTGAGGGTAGACAGGGGCAGAGGGATGGACTTTGTTGGTGGTGCAGGGTAAATGAAAGAGCCTGTACCAGCCCAAAAAGCCAAGCTGATCCCAGCTAAGAGGCCTCCGAGAGCACCCTTGGCAAGTATAGAAAGACACTGTTAACGGTGAAGTGTGGAAAATGCTTTTCTGTGGATGTGAATTAGGTAATGATGGGTCACGGTGTAAATAAATTCTGTTCTCTCTCAACTAAGGTATAAAACGTGGTGTTTTAGTGCCCTCTATTTATAAAAGTTGAAGCAGATTTGTGATCAAAGCTGTGATACAGATTTTAGTTTTGCTTCTGCTAACGTTGATGGGAATCCTGATGGGGCAATATGGAATGAGCTCGTGTTGTGTTTTGAGTGAAAGAATGAAGGCAAAGCTGTTGAAATCACTCAGTGCATCCCAAGGCTCGTGCAAGTATTGGATCATTTTTTCTTCTTAATGAAACACAGAAACAAAAAAAAAAATTAAGAAAACCCTCAAGTGAATCTAATCACCAATTATTCCACAGTTGGGTAGACTTAAATTCAGCAGGATAAATTTAGGCAGGGAAAAAGCATGTATAAATAGATCTTACATCCTCAGGCACTAAATCTGAAAAGCAGCTCAAAGACTCGAACAATTTTCAAAAAGGAGTTTTAACCAAAAAACACCAAGAGATTTTCTTTCAGATCAGCATTTTTTCTCCTTACCTTCCAGTTAGCACAGGGAAATGCAATTCCCAGAGTAAATAATCCCAGCATGGGCCCCCCACACATCCCGTGGATGGAGAGGGAAGCCTGTGGGTGCAGAGAAGAAAGAGGAGTTCAGGGCACCAGCTATGGGGAAGCATTCCCAGTTCTGAGTTTGGTCTGTAACTTTCAGTGGAAAAACGGTGAGGGAGAAGGTATAAGTGGATGATTTCAGGGCACAGTTAAAGAGAGAATCATGATCAGTATTGCTTCCTAGCAGTGAGTCAATAGTGAAGGAGTTTGGGGATTTTTTTTCCTACTTATTCCTCTCAGCAAAATGTCCACAGAAATGGTTTAGGTGATCTAGCAGCCATCAGAGCTGGCAGCATTATTTGCTCAGTTCATTACATTTCTGTTCATTCCTGTTCTATTAATTGCATTTCTGAAGCAAGAGATACCTGCACAACTCCTCCCAGCAGCGATGCTGCTGCAGCCATCGAGGTGCACAGGACACCATATAATATACCTGGAAAAAACAAGGTAGTGAGGTTCTCAGAGTGCTGGTTAATAGTGGGGATGGTTTCTAGCTCAGTAGTGTCTGAGATGGCCAGGCAGCATGGAGGAATTTGCACTTCTCATTGGATGTTTAGAGCAGACCATTACACACCCAGCAGTGTCTTGGGTGAAGTCTCATTGGGTTTTTTTGGTTGACTGATATTTCTTACAAAGTGAAGTTAGTTTAGAAGTCATGCCTCATGTAGAAGGGCTTCTGTTGCCTTGAAATATCACTTTAAAAATAATTTAATAAATGAGTTGAGAAATGATAAAACAGCATGGCTTTCTTCCCTTGACACCAGTTTTCCCTTCGTGGTAGGTGGAACTTTGTATGCAACAGCCTTAAGTAAAGCCAACCAACACTTATGTGCTAGCACACCTTGGTTTAGGACATAACAATTATCTTTCTAGGTCTAGAGGGAAAAAACTAAGTAGTAAGTGGAAAAAGAAGAATGGAGAAGACTAGAAGCACTTACAGAGATAGAAAATATATGGGCTTGGCTCTTTCATTATGTTAATGAACTTTAATAGAATTCTTATGGTATTCTTAGAGTATTCATAAAAGGGTTATGATCTTACTGCAGTAACTGTAACAAATACCCTAAAAATTAAAATAATGTTGGATGCTTGATACGTTGATATTTTGTGGGGGTTTTTTTACTTTTTTGTTTTAATACTTTTTCTCTGAAAAGCTGAATAACCTGCTTATGCAATACTCTGCGTTTGAATGGAAATTACTTACTGTATTACTCTAAATAAATACTACCATAGAGTAATATGGCAACAACTACATTGATGGGTCTCATCACAGAGTACCCACATAAGCCTTTGCTGATCCACGTGCTCATCTTCTCCGAGAGGTTTGGGAAACCTTTCTTGACCAAGTCTTCAAAGGTAACAGTTGCTAAAGCATTGATGCTGGCAGCTACTGTGCTGTGGAAAGGGAGAAGAATGGTACATAAGTAGGAAGAAATATAATCTGAAATCAAGTTGTAGTCATAAAGAAATGCTTCCTCTTGTTCAGCACCAATGCTCTCCAAGAACTGTGTGATTCACAGTATTTTTCATATCTGCTGCATTGACTGAGGAAGTTTCTGCTACTTCTGCAGTTGCTGGGGGCTCTGCTTTGTGCTGGCATGAAACAAGATAGAAACACATCCTAACTGACCCTTCCATTTACAGGTTTGCAAAGACCTTAAATATAAACATGTTCCAAAATTAAAACTTTACTCCCTCACAAATTGAAGGATGTGCAGTCACCACTAGTGCCACCTTGGTCCTCCATGAATGGCCCAACTCTTTCAGCTAGGTGAGTGAGTGAGCTTATCTTTGGTGAATACAGTTCAGATAGACTTGCTGAAACATTTAAAACCCTGACTATGATACTGTGGCAGTTAACTTAAGTAAAGACAGTTTCACCATGAGCAGCTCCCAAGAGTATGTTGGGAAGTCGAACTCAGTTTTTCTACACTTCGTCTGTATCGATAATATTGTTCTAAAATGTATTTGGGATAAACAGATACTGGAGATGTGGAGTTAGACTTCATCATAACCATAATCATAGAATAATTCAGGCTGGAAAAGATCTCTAAGATCACAGAGCCCAGCTGTTAACCCAGCACAGTCAAGTCCACCACTAAACCAAGTCCCTAAGTGCCACATCCACAAATCTTTTGAATACCTCCAGGGATGTAACATAATTCAATAAAGAACTACTGCTATTTCCTAAAATGCTCTAAGAAAAACATCTGGGCTTTTCTTAGGGTTTCATATTTTGACCTCATTCTGGGCCCTCAAGAAATTATCAGAAATTATCTTAAACAGCTAAAATGTCAATTTACATTCACCAACCTTAGTGTTCCACTGAATGCACAGGCAACAAACAGTCCTGGGACTCCTGGCATTGAAGAAAAAATGTCCATAACAAAGTATGGCATGAGCTGGGATAGAAGGAGCACAAGAGCAACACAAGAAATTAAGACTTTCCTAGGCAATGGAAGAGAAGTATTTTATGTTTATGAGCATGTTGCTAAATTCTGGTGGTACCTGATCAGGAGCTGAAATGAAAGCAGCAGTCCAGGGGTCACAGCTCTTGTAATGAGAGTACATCACCAATCCGCAAAATACTGCACACACAAGGACTGTCCAAAGTCCCAATAAATTCAGGTAAAGTGCCCTAGAGCAAAAGAGAGAAACTGTTTAATGGAAGATAAATAAAAAAACTGTTACAATATATTAATTCTGAAACTTTTTGGGGAGATCCCTTAATCCCAGCTCGTTATATAATTCAAACTGGCTGTATAATTCAAAGCAAGATTAAAAAAATAAAGAAAAAGTAAAAGTTCACCATCCTTATGGTATAGGGCAAGGATAAAATTTCCAAGCAACTCCACAGAGCTGGAAGAGTCAAGTAATGTCTACACAGAATGGGCTGCCCTGAGTACAGGGTCTGACATTCCTGCCCCTTGGAAGAACAGATTTTTTCCTGTTGGGAGATGCTGATGCTGTCCTCCCTTTAAACCACACAGAGCATTATTTCCAATGTTACCATGCAAAGTTACAGTCTTGGTTGGCTTTTTTGCTATTCCATGAGATGGATGTGGGTGGCAGCATCTGCTAGGAAGATTGTGTGGCTGTGGGTCAGCAATCCTGCAGGTTCTGAGAGCTGCCAGACTTTGCAGAGCTCACATCGTGTTCAGACATCACCTTGCACAGGGTCCACTGCTAAGGGCAGCTCAGAGTGTGCCACCAGGAAACAAAGGGTAGCACAACTTGTTATTAGTGATGTTCTCACTGGTGTGACTTCTGAATGATTTTCAGACACTGAATTTTCTACAGGAGAAATTCATATAGACAGTCATGACCTTCAGAAAAATTAATATGTCTACGGACAGCAAAAAAGCTAACTGTTTGGAGAAGGAAGAAATTATCACCTTTATGCTTTAGCAATTGGCTAAACTGGCCAATTGTTCAAGCAATTTGCCCTAGGTGTGTGAAAAAGTCTGACTGTTTAGTAAAATATGTCCAGCTATGCATATACTACTGCTGAAGTTGAGGCAGGTAGCAAGCTGGAGACCTGTATATCTGAATTGTGAAGGTTCATTTTGTTCTTCATTGATTCTAATAATTCTGATACTTCAGAGTTTTAAGAAATTATTATGATTAAATTTTATTTAGATAAAACCTTGTACTGTAGTGAGAGCCCCACTAAATCAGTAACAACTTTTAATCCAGTAGAACATAAACACAGTTCCAATAAAGACATTTTTACAATGAGGTTGTAGATAGCACAACTTCTGTGTTGGCATCTTTGCCATACTCTCCTTCTGAGGATTAGTTTATCAGTCTGATCATAAATTGATAAGCTGCAAGAGATAGACAGCTACCTCTTTTTCCTCTGTATATACTTAAGTCATTTCAAGCCAGAGGTAGAAACACTGTCAGAGCAAAATTAGCTTTCTACCCCCTAATGGGATCCCAATATTCATTTAGTAGAGCTGACAAACTGAGTGTAATCCTTGATTGATTGCAGGAATAGGTTAATGACAGGTAGCTTACAGTTTAGCATGCTTTTCTGATTTGCAGGAAATGCATCTCTGTATTGTGGACTGATTGACTCCATAGAGCCCTAGCCATGTAAATGTTCCCCCAATAACTATTGTCCAGAAGGTATGTCGTCTCAAAGGATCAACATCAAAGCTAGAAGAAAGAAAGAAAGAAAGAAGCAATTTAGTTTTTTATGTCAATTTTTTTTTTTCCAGCAAGAGGTAGGTGATTTTTTTCAGAACTATCTGGCAAGTCCTACCATCTGAATCAAAAATTCTGCATTGGTAATACTGTTTTCCAGAACAGACAACATCTGAGATGTTCATGTTTGGAAGTTTTCTTACTTTTATATAGGAACACATTGTTTTCAAGTCAGGATAAACAAATATCATTCAGACCCAGTCAGAGGATCACTTAATTGGAATTAATCAAATTTATAAGGATGCTTATGCTCAGGCACCAGACTGTGTCATACTGTAGCAGGCCTACAAGCCATCCTGCCTGGGACCCCACCTTTTGTAAGGAACAAAGTTGCTTACCAAACTCTAAAAAAACTCCAGTAAACTTCTAATGACACATTATTATGGTGTAACTTCCTTTACAAGAAATTGCTTCAGTTGCTGTGTTATCTTTCGTCCAACAAAATTCTGTTACTCAGCAAATCTAACTCGTACAGGTGTTTCTTTCTGTCTCAAATGTGTCACCTTGGCAGTTCTCCTTATCTGGGTAGGGACAGCAGATAACATCTGACCTTGCTGCTGGATTCTGTCACTGACTTGCCTTGATTAACCCACAAATGCCCCAGACAGCCAAAGGAAGATCAGGTTTCTATCCCAGTGCACTGGTGCATTATTGCTAGCTGCTGTGGTGAGTGCAAGTAAAACATAATGTCAGTTTTATGAGTGGAAAATGAAAGATATATACAATTAGCCAATGAGATTAGCTCAGTTGATTAGAATGTGGTGCTAAAGGCATCAAAGTTTTGTGTTTGATCCCTGTATGGGCCATTTACTTCAGAGCTGGACTTGTTGATCCTTCCGGATCCCTTCCAAATCAGAATGTTCTGTGTATGAAATTGGAAGGAATAATTGGACTGCATCTGTAGCTACACAAGGAAAAATGACAAATCTGCCTTTCAGTTTAGCAGACCTTTGATTTCTTAGAAGAGTTAATTCTTCCTAAAGGTCAAATGCATTGCCAATAGCTGAGGAGACGAGGAATGGACTTCTGTGGGTCACCAAGGTTGTTTAATAACAAGTCTGTGCATTTTTGGCTTACTGAGGGTGTGGTTTCTAAACATTAAATAAACAGAAAAGGAAAGGCATCATTTTTTTTTCTTACTCAAAAATGTTTAGCCGAGCTCCTTCATGGGCATCTTCCCAGACTTTGGCTGATCCACCATTCAGATTTGTTCCTCGAACCAAAACCGTCACGAAGCCGGCCACCATAACAACCATTTGAAATGCATCTGTCCAGACAACAGCTTTTAATCCTCCCTAAAACAAGGAGAAACTCTATACCCCCAGCCTTCTCTCCTGTTGCTCAAGTACTGAAAAATGTAAAAAGACTCCTTATCTTGACAGCTCACCAGCTGCATGTGCAGCACCTGGCAAACCAGGGCTCTGCATTCTCCCACAGAGTGTGTGTTTCGCAGGTCAGAAAATTTCACAGCCTGAATAGTTTGTCCATGGACAGAGGAGAATGTTTGACTTTCAGTTAAATGTTTTTTTTTCTGCCTCCTCTGTATGCATTTGAAGAGCATATCATGATGTGGAACAAAAAGCTCAGGGGTTTTGGCCTGTTCCTACATCCCATAGGACTCCATACATTCTCAGAGCCCAGTGGTCCATAATTAGCCCAACACAGGAAAATAGCTCCAGAAAGTTTGCCATTCAGCTTACTTCCATAGCTACTTTCATATTTGATCAGTACTAGAGCACACAATAAGTGCTTTCAACAAGAGTGGAGTGATATATTGAAAAAAAATCATTAGTGGCCATGAGAATGGCAATTAGTTTGTGTCCTGAGCCCCAGGGCTCTGCTGCTTCACTGCAAATATCTATACAGTATATCTATTTTGGAATTTGGAGTCTCATGTTGCTTCCTCAATGCTTTTCCTTTACTCAAAAGTAAAGCTCTCTGAGCTGTTGATTATCCATCCTAGGTTTTAGCACTTTGTTCTTGAGCACAATTTTCATTACAGTGTTTTTCAGCCCATAATTTGTAAAAGATAAGAATCATCTTCTCAAAAGATAACAGGGGAAGCTTTATTGCCTCCTTATCTGGACCCTGCCACAAGATGTCTGGTTTAAACCTGGAGACATACAGCAGAGGATTACAGAGGATTTTTTTTTCCTCCAAATAGACCTCCTTATAACACAGAGTGTAGAAGAAATTTATCTCTGTGTTCTCCACAGGAGCCATCGTTCTCTGATAGTCTGTCATGTTGAATTAACCATCTATGTTCCAGCTGTTCAGTTATGCCTGTTACATACCAGAGTGCAATAGAAAGTGCAGACAACTCCTGTTGCAGCTACAGAGCCCCAGAGATCAAATCCAGTGACTGTAAAACCAATGAAAACAGAATTGTTAGTGAAATGGAGGTAAATCATCTGGAAGGTAGCAGAGGAGCTGTAATTCTTTAGCTTTAGAAGGATAAGAGTAATTATTAATTTTAATCTTTTGTGTCTATTAGGAGCTTTGCTGGATTATTCAAGTTTTTCAGAACTTCTGGATGCTGTTTTGCATTGCTGTTTTCTTTCAAATTGAAATTAACTACCTTTCAAGCAAAAGTAATACGTAAGAATACTTGCATAAAGAAAAAATGTCATTCTGATGGGACAGAGCTTTGTCAGCAATGCTTCATTTCTGTTCTTAGCCCAGAACTTTGCCTTGAGACACCAAGTTCTTCAGAGATTCCCAAAAATCCTAACACTAAAAAACCCCAACCCCTAAGTAACTTCCATTACCTTCCATTATCTAAAAATTATTTAATGCAAAAATGTGCTTCATTAAAAGAAATTCCTGTGTTCATTTTGCTTCGTAAAGTTTCTTTCCACAAGATGCACAAATTTTGGCTTGGCTGATACTGAAATCTCACCCACCAGTCATAATTAAGGTTCTCTTATTAACAAAGTTGGTATGGTTTAATAACAAATGAGAACTTTCACATGGAATTCAGCTGCATGACAGAGGAAGGAAGTTTGGTTCTGTGTGAGCAGTGGGATCGAACAGACTGAATGCAACTCAGACAATGAACAATGAAAAAAGCCTCACAACCTCTTCCCAGCCAGTTTTGGTAAAATCAGGATTTGGGCCACGGTGATTCCTCGTGCCCTATGGCAGTAAAATGACAAATCCCCTCTGTGGTGGTGGCTGCTCCATGCTTAGTTTGCAAGTATTAATTGAAGAAGCCTGGGCACAGACAGCAGAACAGCATTCACCTCTGGCTACAGGGAAAGGAGTTATGCCCATGGAAACCTGAATACAAGAGACAGGGATGGGGGGAATCAAAGTACAGAGAATGGTCTTGGATCATCAGCTTGTACAGTGAACTTTGTCAGGATGTTGGGAAATTGTTTGCTTCAAACCCCTTCAGGTGGTACTGAGTAGAAGGGAGAGAAAAAGAGCAACCCCCAGGCTGCTGCTCATGTTTGGGTGTGAGAGGAACCTGGGGAGTCACAAATGCAGAGCTACAGGGTGAAGGCAAAAACCTTACAGAACCTTTGAGGAGGGCTGGGTGCTTGTCTTTATCTGTTTTGGTTACTTCATGTACTCAGGAAATCCTGCTGGTGTGGTTATTTGGTGTAGCAGTGTCGTGCAGCATAAGAACTCACCTTGGTTGAGTGCCAGTGATGGAGCATAGACCACTATTCCTGTGTAAAGGATCTGAAGGACAGAAATCATTTTTGAATTTTCAGTTATAAAGCTTGTATTTAGATCAGGGCTCTGAGCTAAATAGCAGATCTAGGGGTTTCTTTGGATCAGCTTGTATTGTATATGGCTTTCTGTTTCAGCCCTTAAAAATTAAAATCTTGTGTTTAATTCCTTTCTGAGGGAAGGACAATTATCTGTCTTTGTATTACTTATTTCTTCATTGCTAAGACAAATAGATGGCAAAATATCCTCATGAACTAGAAAGAGAGTATCTCCAGGAAACACAAACAGTGATACAGAAATAATGTTTCATTGATCTTAGGAATTAAATTTTAATTTTTCCATTCAATCCCTTTCAAAGTAACTGACTCAATACCCTTTACATGTAAGACCCGAGAGAACTGATGGAGAAACAAAGCATCAAAGTCAATAAACATTCAGATCTACTGCCAAAGGTTTGGGAATTATTAAAATGGAATTAATGCAGAAAGAAATTTCCCCTAATCTGCCATCAAATCCCATCTTTCCATTAAATACACAAATAATGTAACTTCTCAAGGTGGTCACAGCTGTGACCATCACAAGACAGCAGCTACCTGGGCATCTGCCCAGGATACCTTGTGCAACAGTTTTCAAATAGAATAGTTCACCTCTGTGTCATAAATGGGTAACTAAACACACCCAGTAAAGCTTGGCCAGCTTCTCAAGAAAGACAGAATCCACTTGTTTGGGAAGAGAGAGGCTTCAAGTGAACATAACAAGACCAAGAATATGCTGTGTGAGCCCAGCACAACATCTGAGTGTTCAAGACAACTAAAATGGCATTCTTAGTACTAAACAGGGAAAGTTAGGGAAGTTAGACAGTTACAAATGTAATCACACTTTCTTTTTAGCAGTTATAGTTCAAATGAAAAAACTAAGGGAAAAAGAGTGCTCATGAAAATGTCTCATTATAAAAAATGTGCTGTGTGAGACCAGTCTTTGAAAATCCATGTTGAGTGAAATCAGCATAAAAAAAAGAAAAAGAGTCAGAGTTATCTTACCGTCTGTAGGATGTACATCAGGGTTGCAGCAAGGCGGACAATCTTGTTAAATCTTAACTCCAAATACTAGGAAAAATCATAATCTCAGTAAAGTGCACACATGTAGCCCCTGTGACACAGATGTTACCCTTCTCTGTGCCCTAGGTAACCCCTCACTGTGCACGTGAACTTATTGGCAGCTGCTGTTACGAGCGGTAACGAGGAGAGCAGGATTGTCATTAGGCCTAACAATAATTACATTTAAGGAATCTTATCTGTACCGTGTATTTGAAGGTCTAGATTGGCTTGCAGTAATCAGTACCTGCTTTGTACCAGGAATGACTGGAAGGTCCTAAGAGCCACACAAATGAAAGTAAATTCCAACTGTACGATGAGGAAACCTGGGCTCATCTGTAGCAGAAACAGCATCGAGTCCAGCAGTGAGAAAAGTGGAGGTGGAGCAAATGATGAAGCAGCAGCATGGAGTGCGTGAGCTGTGCTGCCTTTCCCACTTGTTCTTGTTCTCAGAGCCAAATCTGCACATCACCAACAGGGAAAGGCAAGAAGGGGGATCCTGTGGACTTCCATGCTCAAGCATGTAGAGAGGTGTTGCCACCTTCAAAAGGACTGCTGGGGTGAGTGGATCTCTAGAGCCCAGGTTTTAAGGCTGAATCACCACCTGGGATCTCTGTAGAGTCTCTCTGCCCCTTGGCAACCTCCGTGCAGGGAGGCTCTTCTTGGGCCATAGTCCCATGTGTTCCCCAGCAGGCACCAGGCATGGGCTGTACAAGTTTTCTCTCTCTTCAGTCTCTAGGCTGTGCACTCTGTATGGCCAAACCACCTTTTTCCTTCATTTTGCTCATGCTGATTTTGTGTGATCTTGTGTTTCTTGCAGAATAAACCCCACAGTTACTTAAACTGCCATAGAAATACATAGCTAATTTATGTGTCTTGATCTATTTCTAAAAATAATTCATGAAGCCAACAGTGATCTTTCCAGCATACTTGAAGGGTCTCTCTGTCTACAATGACACCTTTGGTGGTTCAGACACCAAAAGTAATCAATTCTCTGATCTTGGATAAAAACCAACTAGAAAATGCAACTACTTGCAGCAATGGTCAATTTTACTGTTCACTGGCCTGAAAATATTTCCAAATACCTAGGCAGATCTGTTTGATCAAAGCCCTTCCTTGGGTTTGGGCTCAGTGAGCATGACCAGCCTTTCTGTTACCAGAAAGTTCCTTCTGAACTAACCCAGTTTCATCATCCAATTCCTGCTTATTTGAAACTGCCAACAGAGAGGAGCAACCAAACTGGCAGGAGTTGGCTGAAGTGAGTAAGAGGCCATCCCAAATGGTCAGTAGCTGTCCTGTGGATGTGCAGGTTATAAGGGCTTCTACTGAACTGTATTATGAAGAAAAAAAATGTGTTCCAGTGCAAATGCCAGGCAAGAACTCTACAAAATTCAGGAGTCATTAATTTCATTTCCTAGAGAATGCTTGAATTTGTCCTTCAGCCCTGACCTTTTCTTCTTTCTTTTTTATTTTTTGAACAGGCCTGCCACCTTCATCCTCTTCCTCCTACCTCAGCTATTTAGATATAGTAACTTGGCCAAAATTACCATATCTAGACTAAGTTTGAATTGGATAGTATTGAATGTTGTTCTTAAAATCTGTGTCTCTAAACCAGAGCAGAATACTCAAAAGACCAGAAACACTTGGACATGCTTAAATATTTTCCAACTGTAACTTAAATTGGTGCTGTGTGTAAATCCATATCCTGTCTCTGCTATATGTGCATAAAAGGAGCTCTGACCCTTAGATTGTGATTTCAACATAGCAATATAAATAACTAGTTTGAATAATGCAAGTGATTTCTAAAAGTAATTAATTTATCAATACATTTGTTCTGTAAAACACTGCGGTGAGCTTCCTGTCAAAGACTTTTCCCTAAAAAATATATGCATCATACTTAGTTATGCTAGAATAGTGCCTTTATTTTATGATTTTTACTTACCTCATAAGTGCTTGTGATGCCAGATCTATAAAAAACAGGTAGGAAAAGTTCAGCAGTAAAGATTATGACAAGTGTGTACGAAAGAAAGAAGAGCACAAAGGATGCCCCATAACGATAAACTTCAGAGGGTGTCCCCAGGACAGTGACTGCTGACATGAAGCTTGCTGTAAGAGAAAAAGCTATGGGTCCACATGTCATCTGCTTACCACCCACCAAAAATTCCTTTGAAGTTTTCTTTTTCCTCTCTTTAACCGCAAAAAACGCTCCAATGCTGGCGGAGACTAAAAATAGTGCTGCAAAAACAACATAGTCCCAAGTCACGAATTTCTTGACTTCTGGAGCTACAAAGTCTGGCATTGCACCAATTGTATAATTCTCTGATGGAAGATTCTGGTTTACTATGTCTGGTGCTCTGACCAGATTAACTCTGGTGACAGCAAAGCTGAAGCTTATCTGTAGCTCAGCAATGACAAACAATGACCTGAAAGACTGTTCAGCCAGAAAACTTTTTCTAATCCAGTTCAGTTCTAAGGAGTTAAAAAAAAAAAAATAGGTAGCTAAGGATGAGTTAAGGAGGAATGCACTTAGAACCTAGTCTGAGGTGCTTCTGCCAGGCAAGCTGAAACAAGGGACTTAGCTGTGAAATCTGTAGTACAATCCCTTTTTGTCTGTGATGTGTCAATTTAAGGTTAAACTTTAGCCTGGCATGTTGACTTGATCCAACTCTTTTCTGACATCTCAGCATTTTTAAATAATAAAATGAGAGCAACAGAGAAGAAAACTAAAGGAGAGAGAAAGGAAGGAAAGCTCAGTGTACAAACCTGTCATCTCACTAGTGAGTTTATTTTCAGAGAAGCAATTTCCTCATATGGTTAAAAACTGATCCTGAATGTCAGCACTAGACTTTGCAGTTGTCCTTTGACATGCTGAGTGTGCTCCTTGGTAGAATCTCTGGAACTTAAGGGGGCCACAAGAAACTGAAATGTTTAATGGTTAAAACTAACTATGGTGCTTCCCTCCACCTGCTGTAACCCAGCCTTGGTGTGTTTGGAAACCCAATGGACCTCCAGATGAACAGAAGTGTGGTTTGTGCTGCACTGTCTCAGGATGAATTTCAGTTAGAAACTAATTTTTAACTGACTTCTACTAATGACAATATAGCTTGTATGGGTTCATGTGAGAAGTGACTTGTTCTATTTATCCATATTCAACTTGGTTGGACTTACAGGACAAGAGAATCATAGAAAAGCAGATTGAACAGCAACACTTAACTATGTCTTTGGCATAATTTTGTAAATTCAATTTCTAGGTTTTCCTTTTGTGCTTTTGTTTTAAATAATTGAATATTATCTTCATTACTGCCATTACAATACATTTTCAAAAGAAGCAAGAAATTACTTGTCATCATGATGGATTAACTTGTACAGAGAGGTGGTGTGTGTAGTCACAACCCTGAAGGAAGGGTGGAGAGGATATTGTGAAGAAAATTAAAAAAATAAATTATGTGATCTGGGAGAGCTTTTAATAGCAGAAGTCCTTTTCTCCAGCCTTGTCTGATCCCCACATCTCCTTCTTAAGTCATTGGTAAATAGATGTAGTTTTGCTGTGTCAGTAGTAACTTCGTGTGTGTCCAGACCTGAAGTCTTGCCTGATCCCATCCATTGCTTAGGAGATGCACTTTTTCTGTCCATGTGTGCAGTAGAGATTGTGCAATTTTATAGCTGATTTTGGTGAGACTGAGTGTAAAAGGGGGAGTTGAAAGTCCCCCTTTATTGCCAAATGTGAACTGAAAAAGCCAAACAAACATAAAACCCAATCCAATATGCAAAGATACTTCTTTAAAGGTACTGCTGCATCTATAGGCAAAACACTTTTAGTCCACTTGAGTTAAAAATATGAAGTGCAGGTTTGGGATCTATGATCCAGCCCTCCATGAAAGCCAGGACAGGGATATGGCAGCTGCCATAGCACATCAGTGCTGGTGGTGAGATGGAGATGAGACATCAATGAACCACTTTCCATTATGAGAATCAGTCCAAGTGGGTCAGTACAGGTGACATTCTGAGAGTTTCTGTACAACTGTATACCCAAGTATATACCCACCACTAGTTAATGTTTCTCTTTTGTACAGACCAAAAGCCTTAGAGTGTTACACTCTCAAAAAAGCAGCCAAGCATTCCTCTGCTTTTGCATCTGTTTATTTTTTTTCCTTCCCCTTCCCTCCCATTTTTTTTCCTCTTCTGTCCTTCGAGTGTGGATATGGATATGGATATTTTCTGCATGTTGCATTTCAAACATACAGGATCTTATTAATAAATGTCTCTGGCAATGGTAAAAGCTATGCCATTACAACAGGGAGTTTCTGAAGTCAGCCATCAACCCAGGCTGGCAGGAGGCTAATTTAGTGGTGTTTGTATGCAGCTTGTAGGGCTGACCTGGAAAATCATAGATTGATCTCGTTTCATCGCAGGGACATCAAGTGAATTCACAAAAAAGATGCAAAACCCTCAAACTTGAGGGTATTTCTTCTCAAATTTGAGCTGCTGAACTGCATTAGGTAAATAAGACAGCATCGGTCTCACAGTGTTGAGAGGGTGGAGAACTGTTTATAAAGCCAGGGATAAAAAGTGAAAATATAAAGCAAATGAAAAAATAATCATCTGAGTCAGAAGGTTTCTGCCCTAGTCATGTTACTAAAGAAACTGTAAGTGGAAGATCCCTGTAATATCCATTACAGGAAAATAACTGTAGTGTAAAAAATTCCTATTGGCATAAATATAAACCTGAAGTAATTTTTTTTTTAAATTATGAATGTTTTTTCTAGCAGAAAAATGGGGATTTTTTGGATGACAGTATTTTACAAAAAGTAGGAAAAATCTCATGGGATAGCAAATTGAAAATCAAGCTAGAAATGTAAATTTATGTATTTATCATGCCATAGTCTTCTGACGCATTTTCAGCATCGTGTCATGGGGTTTTTCAGAATAACCATTTTGGCTAAATCTAACATAGAAAAAATAATGTAAGCTAGAAATACAATTTCTGAAGTGTAAATAGTATGGAAACACTTGTTATTCTGTCATGATGGTATTATGTATGTAGGAATAATTGGTATTTTTATTTCCCTGAAATAATAAGATTTTTTTAAAATCTTACTTGTGCCAACTCTTGTGAAACTAATTTTTAGCCAGTGTAACCCAAGGAAGAACCTTCACTTTTTGAAGATTCAATACCTCTTTCAATATCTGACCAAGAATCTGAGAAGAAATTCCAAGCTGAGTGTTTCACTTTTCCACTCCAGGCTGTATGCATCTGAGGTTCTATTTCAGGCCTCATTTCAATATCTGAAAAAAGTACTGGAGGATAGCAAAGTTAAGGGTGTGACTCATGAGCTGCAGCCTGGCTTCCTGCAGTCAGGCAGGAAAACCTGCAAGGAAAGCTCTTTTACATGAACTTCTCTACCTTTTTGCCCCTGATTTTGGAGAACATAAGAACAGCCTTTTCAGGGGGAGAGGACACAGCTTGAGTGAATGGATATCTATCATTGCATCTTCCAGTTTGAGATGAGGAAAAAGTCAAACCTTAATTCAGCATTCTATTAGCCTGAGAGCTGAGCATCTCTTCTAGAGCTTGCAGGATGCACCTGATTTATCCTAATATCCAGAAAATATGGTGCTGTGTGTGCCACACCTTGCATATTTACAAGCAGTTCCCTAGAAGGAAGCTGAAGACACCTCTGCCTGCTGCTCTCACCACCCCAGCTATGCTGTCCACTCTTGTTTTCCTTTTTTCTTCTTTTTCTACTTGCAGTGAGAGCTTTCTGTTTGGAGTAAGTGCCAGTTTGAGGTGATAGAAATCGTCCCTTTCTGAGGCCAGACTAGAATCTCTTAGTCTGATGCTCAGTGATCAGATCATGAATGTTTTTCCTGGCTTCAGCCGAGCTAATCTGCTAGATACCCTTGGTCATGTGTAAAAGATCCAGGACCTGACCCTTGATCCAAGACTGACTGAGCACTAGTATTGAGAAGAGGCAAAATGAGTTTTGAATTCTGAAATGACATAAAACTTTTGCATCTTCTGCACTTACTTTGATGCTAAAGTCCAGTATTTGAGTCTGAGATCTGTGCAGTGTTATAAACATGTGTCATTCTGCAACACAATATCAAGTCACATGTAAAATTTGATATCCATTTGTTGATATCCACTTGTTGGTGCTGCTCTAAATGCTTAGATCTACACATAGGAAATACACTTGATTGAACTTACAAAATTAAGATCTCCTCACAGGTTGTATACTTTGCATAGTACCCATAAGCAGCAACTGCCTCTAAATGCTATTATAAAAAATAAACATTACATGTACTTCTCTAAGGAAATAATTTCTAACCCCTAGGTCAGAAAGTTTCTCTATTTAGCATATTGCTTTCCACTAGAAATTATTTGAAGTGCAACTGTCAGGTAAATAAATACCTGTGCAGTACTGAAGGATTTTTTTTTTCTTCTAATAATGCATATAATAGAATAAAATCTGTGAATAATTAATTTTGCTATATAATAAGCGACTCTTTTGCTGTATCCTAATACATGAGAGAATTATTTTCTTATTCCTTTTCAATATTTTTCAATATCAAGCTGTGAAAAATTCATTGAAATAGGCACTGGAGGATTTAAGTCACATTTGATTGCATAGGTGAAAAAATAGTGATAACTAGTTTTTTGAGGAGAAGTAAATTTCTGGAGCAAAAAAATGCACTGAAAACTGAGTCTTCCAGAAATCCTGTTAAACTTAGGGGTGTTTATCTTTCCTTGACAGTGGACTTTGGTTTTTTCTTAAGAGGCTCTTCTTTAATGATTACTCTTTCCTCAGAAAGTCATGCTCATTTATCTATAAAAAGCTCATCACAGTCCAGTAATATGAGGAACTGGAGGTATTGCTTAGAGTTTCAAAATAGATCATTTTCTGGGGACACAGAGCCCTCCCCATGGGATTGCTCTTCTCTGGAAGTGCCAGGTCACATCAGGGCACCCAGTGGCTTCTGTGGCCAGTGGTCAAGGCCTGTGCAGTCATTCTGCTTCCCTCTATTTTCATTGTAGGACACAGAGTTTGTGGAGTTGCTTGCAAACACAATTGTTCACTTTGTGAGCATTTTTTCAGCAGAAAAATGCACGGTTTACTCTGAGAACTGGATTTTCTTCTATAAAGACAGCTAGAAAGTTGCATGGGAGGAAACAATCTGAAACACTGGATTTTGAATCGTCGTAGTATCAAGGAAAAAAAAAAAAAAAAACAACAACAGTTTAAAATCATATGTCAGTCATCATTTACCCCTCCAAAACTACACTGCAGAGGGGGAGGGTCCCTCTGTGGCTGCAGTTTCCCAAGGCCCTGAGCCATCCTCCCACGTACCTCTCCCCTGCCACCCAGCACGTGGGTTCAGTTCCCTTGAATTTTATTGTAGAGGGAAAAGTAGGATATAGGAAAGCAGTTTGCTGCTTATCTGCCCAGGGAGTATCTTCCCCTGAAACCTATAAACCTGCACCAGTGGACAGACATCAGTGCAGAGCAAGTACGAGACACATTCACATCCTGTCATGGCAACAGGGGAGGGCTCCAAAACAGGATTGGGACATTTCCCAGTCACACCTTTCTTGCCACAGTGTCTATGTGGAAAATAGAGGCAGCCAAATGAATAATTTTCCAGAAATGGCAGGGATAGGATGTAGAAAGATGTTTCTATCCAAACATCACTGAAAATAAATGATTGGCTATTGCAGTCAGATCACAGGCTGGCTAGCCCAGGCAATGGGGCTGGTAACAGCGAGGAGTGGGGTGGAGGTGCGAAACAGCTGCTGCAGATCTGCTTTGTGAAACAGAACAGCCTGGAGAGGCTGCAGAGTTCTTGGTGGGGAGACCAAGGAGACAAGGCTGCCCTTGGATCTCTGGTTTTTTGCTGATTTTGCCAATGGAGGACTCTGTGTGAGGGAGAGAGGGAGTCTGCAGGAGGTTGAGGATGAAGGGGAGGAGGCTGACCGAGGGAAGGCAGGGCTAGGCTGCACTGGGGAAATTCATTCTGCAGCGGCTATTTGAGATCCTTACAGGGAAGAGTAGAACACTACTCTTGACTAATAACTAATGAATAAACATAACTAATTTCTGAGAAGACATGACTTATTTTTGGTTTGGCTTACAGCTTTGCAGATTAAGGCTGTTAAATTGGGTTTTTATTTTTATTTGCTGAACAAGTCAAGAGGTTGTAATATTTGTGGGCTGACAGAAGGACAAGCTTCCAGTGTACCTCAGCAAAAGACAGCAGTCAAGGACTGAACAAAACAGCAGCATTACATTCTACTTTGTTTTAAAAATGAGAGAAAGGCACTGCAAAAGTAAGGCACTTTATACGTTAATCAAAAAGCACTTTGGGGATAAAGTAGTAGCAGCTGGGGAGGAAAGAGGGGGTTGAGATCTCACTGCAGGTGATTTAAGAACAAAGGAGCAGAACATACTTTAGGAGAATGAAAAAGTAATGTGTGCTTCACTATTTTTGTGCTGTTAAAATCTTCAGAAACCAAAGTGATCTGATTTGGTTTTCAGCTGGTAATAAGTTATAGACATACCACCTTAGCCCTGCAAAAAAAGCATTTGGAAAGAGTCAGGCAGCAATCCCAGGGACAGACAGATGAAAGGTACTTGATAGCACTGCTGTTAAGGGGCCATACAGAAGGTCTGTGCTGTTCATGGGCAGCTTTAATGAGCACCCCTAGTTACAGTGAAGCTGAGGGTCACAAACCTCCACTCGCTGGCTTTACCCTACTAAACACAAAGCAGAAATCCAGGCACTCCCTGAGGAATAGTTTAACACTAAAGAGGGGTGGCATCTTCCCCCAGGTTAGATGGTTCGTGCACTCTAATGAGCTGGGGTTATAAAAAGTATGTTTTCCCACATCACAGAAAATCCAAATTAAAGGCACACCTTCTGTTATGGTTTGAAAAAAAAGTAATCTTTTCAATTAGTGGGATTTGGAGATTAATAATCTTTAATCATTATTGACTTATTTTATCACTTTCATTTTCTGTTCTTAATATGCTTCAAAGTGATCTCGTAATCCTGTTTTGCTGATATAATCTCAGTCTCTTTATGTACTCACACCCTTGTCTCTATATGGATTAGAGTGCAATATTACTACACAGCAGAAAGTTTTTGTGCATTTTTCAAGCTTCTCTTGAACTATTTGTTATATTGCTTGTTATCATTACATCCTCTCAATTACCATCTCTTCTTTTCTTTCCCATATCTTAAATTAAGTTAATCAAAAATAAAGATTCAGTCATAGTTAAAATAATCCATCAGAATAAGTAAATAAATAGCATTTTGCTTGCTACTGTACAATATATTTTGTTTGAAAGAATCAGGTGGAAGAGCTGGCCTGCTCTAATCTTGCCTCTAATAGGTGTGAGGTGGCACGAGGTGAGGAGGAAAGGCCATTGCTTTTCCACAGGTCTTTGCCCTGACAAAACTTCCCATCTGTCATACATATGACAACCTAAAGTTTAATGCTTTGCTAAAATCTCATGACTAATTTAAATTCAGGTATATGATCTTTTGTTTAGACCTTTATTTGGGCTGCCTTTGCTGTAGAAAGCAGAGATGCCCGGCATTGAGGGCATAAAAAACTTTTCCTCATTTCATTTCATTTCATTTCATTTCATTTCATTTCATTTCATTTCATTTCATTTCATTTCTGTAAATATGAATGTAAATGTAAAAGTAAACAGGCCATCTCTCCATTTCATCTTTATTCAATGCTGCCTTGATGGAATGAAAACTTAGAAGTGAAATAAATCTTGCCTGTCCCCTGCAGGTTTGAGAATAGAACAATTACTTTGCTTCTAGTTTAGGCTCCTTTTAAATCCACGAGAGGGCAACTGAAAAATTCAGGTTAAATCGCTTGCTTTTGATAGTCAACCTCAGAGTGAAAGTATTTTTGACATGCAGATGAAAGGAATTGTTTTTCAGCATTCTGGCTTTTGCAACTAATCATCTTCCTTCTCTTTCTTGTACATAACATGATCAGTGCAGAGCAGTTGCTTGCTGAATTTTTGGATAATCTTTTTACTACTGTCTGGGGCTTCCCCTGCTTGCGTCAAAGTCTGGGGTGGTGGTTTTTTTTTGTTTGTTGTTGTTGTTGTTGTTGTTGTTGTTGTTTGGGGGGGGTTTTGGGGTTTTTTGTTGTTGTTGTTTTTTTGTTTATTTGTTTGTTTATTTGGTGGGTTTTTGTTTGTTTGTTTGGTGGGTTTTGTGTGTGTGTTTGGTTTTTTTTTTTTGTTAGGGGATTTTTTGCTTTGGCTTTTTGTTTGATTTTTTTAAATTAGCATGTTTGTTGTTTTATCTGTGGTGTTGTTTTGTCCTGTAACATCTGTGGAACATTAACTTTTGCTTTCTAGTTAGAGGAGAGAAGGGGAAACTGAAAGGCAGCAGTCTTTTTTAGATCCACTCTTTGAGCAGGCTCTGTCTGCGGGTGAAGGCTTGGAATGGGGTTTCTGGTGGGATGCCTAGCTCCTGCCAACTGGCTGCATGGCTCTGGATTAGGAATGCACACTTTCATCTTCTTTTTCCATAGGAAAGAAAAATAAAAAAAATCAGATGCTGGACTGGAGCTGTTGGAAAAGACCTGGCTTATCAGCTTTTTAAGAGGTAGACAAAACTTCCTGCATCCAGCGGTGCTGCATGGGGAAGAATTTTTGGATCCCACTCACAAATGCAAAAATACTCATGTTGCCATATCCCTATGCCTTTTCTCAGCTCCATCAGTATAATTTGGCAGACACTTGTAGTTATAACCTAAATGCTCTTTACAGGATGTAATCTGTGATTTATAACTAGGACAAGTTGTAGGACACATTGTTCCCTAAATGTTGCCTAACCTGGTAATTTAATTATGCTTGCACAAAGGAGCCCTCACTAGACTGCTTCTCCTGACTACTGGCGTGTACATTAAATATTTGTGAATTCGATTTGCAATATACATAGTACTTTGCAATTTTTCTTCCTAAGACATGATGACTAGGCACAGTTCCATGACACAGAAACAGCTGAGAACTGACAAGCTGGGAGAAGAAATGAGATACAAAGAATCTGGAAATAATAATGAAGAATTTGGAACACAATTGTATATAAGGCTTGGAATAATACTGTTCTGAAAACAAGTGGCTTGGAAGGAGTCAGTTTTTTCTCTTTGGAACTATGAGTGAAATTTGCAGTACAGGGTTTGATCTGCTTTTATATTGATGAAGACATAGGAAGTGTGATTAAACATCTTGGCTACAAATGAGTAATAGTAAAAATCATAGGAAGAGAACCACTCTTACACTTTACTTTCTTAGGAGTTGACTAATTTGGAAAAAAAGACATAAGGACTGTATATAACTTATTGAGTAAATACCTTTATAATTAGGGTAAAACTCCTATACCAACACAATTTTGGGTTTTGATCTAGTGAATATTATTTCTGGGTTTTGTGTGGGTTTAGAGGTGTCAAAATAATAGCTAAATAGAAAATACTGAACTCAAAACCACATCAAGCTTTGATATTGATTCCTCAGGTTTTTGGAGTAATTCAAGGTAGGCATAAGTTGAATGGTAAATTCAGCAACTTCCCACAGTATTGAGGAGAATGAATCATCATTAAGGAAATATCTCTTTGTTATTTTTTAACAATCTACTTGACACACAGCATAATTATGATGTATAGTATAGATATATTTTGTATTTTATTTGTATGTATTATATTTTTATATTACATTATGGTATTATATATTATTAAATATTAAATTTTACTATATTTGTATTATGTAAGACTTAATATAATTATATTTATTCGCATGCCAGCAATCTAATATAATTCTTGCTCTCCATGTTTTTATCTTCCTAATCTTGCTTATACAGGTGTGGACACTATCTCAGTAGGAGGGTTCTGTACAAAGAATGCTGAAAAAGATGGGGCTGTCTTATTGAATTCAAACATTTACCATAGAAAAA
>VZTR01027854.1:200140-213150 GCA_013400775.1 Chaetops frenatus | reverse complement strand
AGTCTCAATGTCCTTCCTGAACTTGTCTTGTTTGCCTCTGATTTACTTGTTCTGGCAAGATTCTCCTCGCTGGGAAATTGAGGTGGCTGTGCAGTGCTGGTCTGGCTGTGGGGTTTGCAGGGAATGTGTGTGTGCTGTCCCTGATCCTGGGTGGGAATGACAGCACATTGTGCATTGCCTTCCAAACCCCTGCTGCCTTCTGGCTGGTTGGGCTCAGCCTCAGGTTGCTGGGAAATCCCCAGGAGCAGATCCACAAATGAGCAATACCAAAGCAGAATTGTAAAATCAGAATTGGTTGAGTTGGAAGGGACCTTAAAGCCCATCTCATTCCACCCGTGCCATGGGCAGGGACACCTTCCACTATCCCAGGTTGCTCCAAATCCCATCCAGCCTGGCCATGGGCACTTCCAGGGATGTGGAATCTGTGCCAGGGCCTCCCCACCCTCACAGGAGGATTGTTGCAGCAGTTGTGGCTTTGCTGGCCCATGGCTGCCTTGCCTGGCTGTGCTTGAGCCCAGCTCTAATTTTATCAGTGGTGTTTCTCTCTCTGAGCAGTTCCTGTGTACAGACATGCCACATCCAAGGTCAAACGTGCACCACAGACTGGTTTTGCTGGTTATCTGGTGTCAGGAAAGCCTCTGGCTCATCCTGAGGAAAAAATCTCCCCCCTCTGCCAGCTGGGACTCCACCTCCAGAGTGAGGAGGGCATTGGGGAAGCCCCTGTGCCTGTGCTTGTGCTGCTGATTTGCATTGGAAATCCTGCTGTGCAGCACAGGAGGATGGCCACATCCTGCTCCACAGCCTGATCTTCCACAGGCTCCTTTGGATGTCGTGGTCATGGTGAAATCACAGTGAGTCCATGGGGCCGGGGCCATCTGTCCTTGTGCAGCTGGACAAGGGCTCAGCTCTTCCTCCTTCCTCCTCCTCATCAGTGCAGGCACGAGTTATGGCACTCATTATGCAGAGCAGGTGATGTCAGTGGTTCTGCACACCTGCCCAAGGTGGTTTCATTTTATTTAATTCCACGTGTTTGCATGAGGGATGCAAAGTGGGTTTTGTTTTCTTGCTGCTGTGGGGTCCCATCCAAACCCAGCCCCAGCACCCATCCAGGGTTTATTGTACAGTTCCCTTCCTGAGAATCCCATGGGGAGGGAACCTGTAATTCAAACACCCTCATCTTTTATTCATCCTCGTTTAGTCTAAATGTCAAGGTGGTTTTTTTTTAATGGGGGAAATTCTCCTGTCTCTGTAAACTGTCCTTTTTGAAGTGCACCAGTGTCTGGAAATGGATGGCAGCAATTAGTATTCAGATGGAGGCATTCCTGATGAGCTTCTCTGCTGAACACATTTTTTAATTGTGTTTAAAAAACATGTTTAAAAACGTTTAAAGCCTCAAGGGTGATTGGCACAGCCTGAGGTGTGGCATGAGGTGCTCCCCTGTGTCCCCTCCCTGCCAGGGAGCTTGTTGTGTGGTGGTTTTGTTTTTTTTTTTTTGTTTTTTTTTTTTTTTTGAGCTTGCTTAAACCCCCCCAAAACAGACTGGAGAACTTCGGACCTAAACTTTGTTGCTTGTGCATGAAAATCCCTCTGCCAGCCAGAGCAGCCTCGCTAGGTTTCTTTAAATACATAATCTCTTGTTCCATGCTAAAAATTCTTCTAAGATTTTTTTAGCCAAAAAAAAAAAAAAATGGAGGCAGCCAGCTCTGCCTGGCCACTGACCCATGCCAGATAGATTCTCCAGCTGTCCCTGGGTCTCTGTGTCCCCCACGGCTGGAATTGCTGACATTCCCCAGCACAGGGAGGATGCTGCAGCCTCTTTGTGCCTGCTTCTGCCTAGGAGGCTTTCCAGGAAGGCACAGATGGGAAAAAAGGAGGGGAAAAAAACCCCCCCGTCAGTGGCAGGATCATCCCTCTGTTTTTCCCAGCCTTGTATTCCCAGTCCAGCCCTTGCTGGAAGTGCAGGAGCTGGGGCAGGGCTGCCCTGCAAAGGGAGGGATTTTTCTGCCATCCACATTGGGAAGTGGGTTTTGAAGCTTAATTAGGGCAGTGGAGCATTTCCACAATGGAGTATTCATCCCTGATCAGGAATGGTCTCATTGTAGGAGCTCCTGACCCTGGCCAGGTCACCTCAAGTGATGTTGATGCTCCCTGCTCCTTTGGACACGTTATTTTGGCTTCTTGCTCGATGGAAAAACACAACCAGTGCATGAAATCAGTGGCTTTGGGTCCTTCTGTGGTAGAGATGATGCTTTCCACGTGCCCAAAGGTGCTGGCTGTGTCCTCACGTCCCTTGCTGTCACTTCTCCAGGGTTCCTTTGTGCCCCTTGCTGAGGCTGTTGGCACAGGGGTGGTGATCTGAGGGATTCCCACTGCTGCCCATCTTCCTGCTGGATTACTGGCCTTATATTTAACTCCCTGCACCATCTGATTGCCTCTTTTCTTCCTTTTTTTCCCCCCACAGGTCCACTTTGATCAGTTTAAAGAAGCACTTATCCTCATCTTATCCAGAACCCTGTCAAATGAAGAGCACTTCCAAGAACCAGGTAAATACTGAAATGACCTCAAATAGTACATTTTCATTGGCACAGCAGCTGTGGGTGGCTCTCCCAGAAGAACTGAGAAGAGAAAGTGCTTTTTAGGTGCTGCCATCCGAGCAGAAAAGGCTGATCTTGGGACAAATGGGAGTTGGGGGTCTGTTTTGGAGCCTGTACAGAAGTGTTTTCAGAGCCATTGGATATTTGTATCCCATTGCCATGGTCTGAATGCCCAGAGAGGCACGGGGTGGCTGTGAGCAGACAGCTGCACCACACTTGAGATGCTCAGGATGTCTCATGGCTGTGACATGGGCTCAGGTGTCTCCATCCCACACCACTCCTGGTGGCCAGGGATGCTGTAGGAGCAGGGAATTGTGGCCAGGTAGTCAAATGGCTGATTTCCTGCTGCTGGGGCTTTTTCCCAACTGGGAAAGGTGTTGATTTTTATATTTTAAGGTCCATTCTGTTTCCTTGTGTCTGAGATGAGTGAAATGTAAGAAGCTTCTCTGTATTTCTCCAAGGAAACAGTCAGGGTGCTCCAGAGGTGTTCCTGAACAAGTGAAGCCCCTGAGAAACCAGGCTGGGGCTGGTCAGAGAATTCCAGGGTGGTTTGAGTGCGAAAGGACCTTAAAGCCCATCTCATTCCATCCCCCTGCCATGGGCAGGGACAGCTTCCACTATCCCAGGCTGCTCCAAGCCCTGTCCAACCTGACCTTGGACACTTCCAGGGATCCAGGGGCAGTGCTGAGAGTCCTCAGTGTCCTGGTTTTTCCTTGTTTTGTTTCAGTCTGCCTTGAAAATGTGGCTTTTTATGCTTTCCTTGGCAGGAAATAATGGTTTTAGCTTTAATGTTTCCCCCCCCTCCCCTTCCCAGTGCAGCAGGGACTGGGAGCACTGGGAGCTGTGGGGCCACACTGAGGGCTGAGCCCCTGCAGCTCCAGCTGGTATCACACCTGTATGTAAATCCCTAATCCTGTCTATGGAGCAGCAGGGGAGCAAAATCCCCCAAGGAGAAAACAGCTTAGCAGAGGGGGAGAGGGAATCTCCAGGTTTCCTCTCCTGGAGCATCAATCTCAGCTGGAGCATCCCACTCTGGAGAGAGCAGCCTGCCAGCAAAATTACAGCTTTCCCCTTTAAATAGGCTGCAAAAACCACTGGGTTGGAGAGGTGTGATTGATGGATTATTTTTATTTTCCACCCCTCATTTCCAAAGCTCTTAATGCTTCCAGAGGGGTGATGGCAGCTCTTGCACCCGGCATTCCTTAATGGAATTTCCAAGTGCAGGTCAGTGGGTGCTCAGGGGGGGAAGGAGCTGGCACAGAGCAGGAGGCAACCCCAGCATGCCAGAACTAATCCAGCATTCTGCATTTATTGGGGAATCATATGGCTGAGAAGCTCCAGCTTGATTGAAATGTAAATAAATCTTCCAGAAACGGCTAAATTTGGGGGTTATCGCAGGGGAAATTACAAGTGAAGCTGGAGAGCCCTCCCTGGGGACACGTTTGTCAGCTGGGGTTGGAATGGCAGGAAATCAAAGGGTGTGGGGTGCAGGTAGGGAGCCAGAGCCTGGGAGGCATTTTATTTTTAATGTGTTTTGACAGGTTGGTTAATGCCAAAGTCTTTGCTTCTTTTAATTTAGATCAAATTGGAGATTTGGAGAACAAGCTGCTTTGTGCTATTGGTGTCAAACTGGCAGGGAGTATGGAAATGCTGGTGTACCAGCCTGCCCCAGGCTTTGGGAAAAAATTGAGTTAAGAGCTCTAAATCATATAATTTAAATGAAAATTTAATTTGGGGGGGGGGGGGTTGGAGTGGGGAGAGAAGCAGAGATTTTAAGGCTGTTTGCTGCATCTGTGGAGTTTGCTCTGGAAGGAAGTGGCTGTGATGGTTTTATCGGTGGATTTGGGTGATGGGAAAGTCACTGGGAAGCACTGGAGGCCTCGTGGCTTTGGGCTGGGTGACACCTTGGGTGCTCCCAGCTCAGGGAGGAGGGTTTGGCACAAGGAGGGCTGACAAGAAGCACATGGAGGAGGAGGAACAGAAGGATGCAGCCCCTCTGCTGTGGGGAAAGGCTGAGAGAATTGGCATCGTTCAGGCTGCAGAAGAGAAGCTTTGGGAACACCTTACAGCACCTTCCAGTACCTGAAGGGAGCCAAAAAGAAATGGAAAGGGATTATTCACAAGGGATGGAGGAACAGGACACAGGGGAATGGCTTTAAAATGCCAGAGGGCAGGGTTAGATGGGATATTGGGAAGAAATTCCTCCCTGAGGGTGGGCAAGGGTGCCCAGATTTGCTGTGGCTGCCCCTGGATCCCTGGCAGTGTCCGAGGCCAGGTTGGACAGGGCTTGGAGCAGCCTGGGACAGTGGGAGCTGTCCCTGCCCATGAGAGGGGGTGGAAGGAGATGATTTTTAAGGTCCCTTCCACCCAAACTGTTTCTGTGACAGGGCTCTGGGATCACAGCAGGACCCAGGGGCTGGGGACAAGGAACCAAAACTGCTGCAGTTCCTGCAGAAGCAGCCGATGGGGTTTCCTCATTTTGGGAGGAAGCAGCAGGTGGGAGCAGCACTCAGGCTTGCAGAGAGCAGCTGAGATATTTATATATATATTTTTTTTCTTGGCAGAGAAGCTAAATTCCCCTTGCAAGGGAAGACTGGCAGGGAGGATGGTGCTGCAGGCTCTTTGCCTGGGAAGCAGCCCTGGAAACCAAGGCAGGCAGAGCTCCAGTGCTGCTGTCATCAGCTCTGTCCCCTCTGGGGTGTCAGTGTGGGGACACAGACCCAGCTGTGAACCAGAGCATCAGCTGGGCAAAGCCTGGCTGTGCTGGGAAGAGGGATGGGGAGATTCCAGGAAAAGCAGAAAAAGGCTTGAATGTGGTTTAAAATAATCACTGTTTTAGCTCTTGAGACCTGTGGGACTGGGCTGGGTGCTGCTACCACTGCTGCTCTTTGTCCACAGGCCACTGCAGGAGTGAGGGGGGGCTTGGGGGCAATAAAATAGTTCTAAGGGTGAGAAAAGGAAGGAAAAAACATCCGTTGTGTGGGTGATTGGGGGGGAAAAAAAAATCAGGCTTTTTCCTCCCCATTACAGCAAATAAAAAGTGTGTGGAAGCTGGGCTAGGGAGGGATTAGTGGGGTGGAGTGCAGGATTACAGGAACACCCAGGAGAAATTAAAGAGCAGTTTGACGCCATTGTCCCTACGGTCACGAGGGGGTTTGGGATTTTTCCTTCCCAGTTTTTTCCTTCTCCTTCTGGAGACAGCACAATTGCCCTTCCAAAAAGGATCTGGAGGAGATGATGCCCTTTGGAAGAGCCCCAGGGAAGGGTTGTTCATGTGGCTGCAACATGGGGGTAAAACCCGTGTCACTGCCCAGACAGGGCTGGTTGAGGCATGGACGGTATTTTTGGGTCAGAACCCGTTGATTTTGGGCTGTGGTGACCCAGCCACGGCTCCTCTCTGCCTCCACTGCTGAGCCTGAATTATGAAATAGGACTTGGAGGAGTTCAGACATACCTGGTGCCTCGGGGGATTAGGATTTAGCAGATCCTGGCTGCAATGTGCTTTGCCCAGCCGTTGGAACATCCCTCCCTTCCCAATCTTAAGCAGCAGAGAAATTAATTTCACCTCTAAATGCTGGGATTGTGGAATGAGGGTCTTCCTTCTCTAAACCCCCTTTTGTCTGCACTCCAGGGCTTTGATGCCAGGCCCAAGGAAGGGGAGCCCCCCCTCCCTCCCCATCTGAGGGCAGAGCAGGATTTTGAAATGACTTATCTGGTGCAGAAAAGCAGAAAATCAAGTGTAAATCTCCAGCCATGGAGATGTTTCACTGCTGGGATGGATGGGTGGGGGGAGTGAGAGAGGGAATTGATGGTTCCTGTCCACAGCACTTAAATCAAGGAGGTCTCGTGAAATGCAGATTTAGGGTGGTTATTTTATTTCAAGGGGCATTTTGAGGGCCACACACCCTCTGGGCAGTGGGCAGGAAGGTGAGAGGCTTCTTCTCTCAGCCTTCTCCTTTTGTCCCCAGCCTGGGGCCAGTTCAGGGGGGCAGATCAGACCCCAGTGTCTAATTAGGCACCAGCTCTGGAGTGTGGGTTTTACTAAGCCCATGCTTTGCTGAGGGCTGTAGGAAGCAGGGAGGGCTCAACCTATTTTATTTTTCTCTCTTTTTCCCCCTTTCTTGGT
Source organism: Chaetops frenatus (assembly GCA_013400775.1). Lineage (NCBI taxonomy): Eukaryota > Metazoa > Chordata > Aves > Passeriformes > Picathartidae > Chaetops > Chaetops frenatus. The sequence goes on along the minus strand of VZTR01027854.1, from coordinate 206,430 downwards.
GATTTGTCAGCCAAACAATAGAGGGGGTCTGAGCAGCAGCACCTCACCTTGCTCTTGTGGGGAGGAGTGGGTACCAGAGCATCTTCCCCTCTGTTCAGTCCATGGGGATAATTGGCATTTTTGGGGGTAAATAGCACACACAGGGCTGTCTCATGGGCATGTGCCTCGGTGAAAGGCTTGATTTTGACATTTTCCTGTTCTTCCAAAAGCACATGTGGGTTGAGCAGCTCTTTTCCATGCAAGGTTGGACTTGATGATCTTGGAAATCTTTTCCAACCTTAATGATTCTCTAATCCTTCCTCCTCAGTCTTGGCTGGGAATGAGAACCATGTTCAGCTCATCCCTGAACTTCCTGCATTCAGGTCGGTTTTTCCTTTTGTGTGTGCTCAGCATTCCCTAAATATTGGGAATGGTGGGAACACCAAGGGCACCAGCTGCTGTGCTGGGAGTTTGGGTTGGAAGAGCAGGAGATGGAGAGGCTTAGAGGATGCTGCAGGTGTGGGAGGTGTCTGTGTACACCTGGTTGGGAGGTGATGGTGCTGGAAAGGAGATGGATTTGTGCTTGCAGGATGTGGTTAGGGAAGAGCTGTAACCCAGTCAGTGTTAACAAAAGCACCCTAGCTCTGGAAATGGGATTTCAGGGTGCCTGAGCTGGGATCCTCTCAGCAGCTGGGCTCAGGCACAGCTGGTTTGGAAGTTGGAGCAAAGCAGGAGCAAACTTTCTGCTCTCCTCAAGCTGTGAAGGGTCACCTTTCCCTCCCGGGGATGTTCTCATGCTTCACAGATTTTTAATTACAAAAGGCAAACAAGCTCACCCATGGTGCTCAGAGCAAAGAGGAGAGAGAAATCAGCTGCCAGCCTGCAAATGCCTAAAACACAGAAGTGAGGAGATGCTCCTGTGGTTCCCATTGCTGTGCTTGCAGGGGGCACAGCGTGAAGGCACTTCTCTTTCAGAGAGTCACAGAGTGCTTTGGGTTGGAGGGGACTTTGAAAACCATCTCGTTCCAACCCCCTGCCATAAGCAGGGACACGTTGCACTAGACCACTGAATTTCCAGCTGCAGCAGTGGGTAAACATAGTGTGGCAGGATTGGAAACAGGATTCTTTGGGAAATCCAGAAGAAAATTTAGCTGTAGCTTCGCTATTGCGAAATTCCAGCTTCTATCCCCCTCCTCCGTCTCTCCAAAGACAGATGGAGGTACGGCTCTGTCTTAGAAATCATTTTTATTATTCCTGAAGAAAAACAAAGCCCCCAGCCCTCTCTTGTGCAGGAGGGAGAAAATAACTGGGTGAATGAGTAGCCACAAATATTAGCATTTCAGAGGGAGCTGCTGGATGGAGATTGTTCACCACCGGGCGGGCTTTAATAGGAGTGATAAGGTTTGCTTTTGTTCTGGGGCTCTTCCTTAATCAGCCTGTCTCCTCCTGATTTTTCTATCAGCGCACTCCATCGCCCAACTTTCATGTGCTGAGTCCCAGCTGCAGCAAATCTTGTTAAAATGGCCTTGTTCAAACACGGGCTCCGGGTTTGTTCCCTAGAGCTGCACCACGGCTGGATGGAGTGTGGGGCTGCAGGAATCAAAGCACTCCTCGGCCTGTGTATTTTATAATTCATTGCATAGCTAAGTTGTGGAATATTTTTTTTTCCCCTCTAACAAGCTTGAAGCCTTTTCTTCCATATCTAAAGGAATATTATCCGAGGAGGCATTTGGGTAGGGGGGTTTGGAGACCCGCTGCTTTCCGTGGATCCTTTGTCAGTGGTGGAACAGCTTCCCTGTGCCTTATTAGTATTGCACTCTTGCATTTCTTTTATATCAGAGCCCTTTGCAAATAAAATTTTCAAAAGCTGCTGCTCTTGCCACTGCAAGTGGCAGAAAATAAAAGGTGATGGAGTCCTGGGGGGGTTTCAGCAGTCAGGTTAGCAAACACTGAAACAAAGCGTGGCACAGAGCCTTCCCCTAATTGAATCCCTGGTTAATTTGGTCCTTCGTTTAATTTGCCCCCTGCTCCAGACGTTGGAGGATTCTCACTGAAAACAGCCCAAAACGTGCTTATTTATTTTTTGTTTTGATCCTGGCCTGCCACTGCTCCCAGATAATTCAGTCCCCAAAGGCAGGAGCCTGCTGCGGGAAGCTGGAGCCGGGGAATGCGGAGCCCCTGTAATTAGATGATGACTGCAAAGGGTTATTTAGATCTTGCAGTTGGCTTTGGCTGCTCAGCACAGGCTGGGACCTGCCCCACCACTGCCCAGATCAGCTGCTCCTGTCGGCCCCTGAGAGACTCCAAACTTGCCCAGTTTTTTTTCCACTCACTTGGTTGTTTGGGCATTTTTAATGGAACTGAAATTCAAATGCACAGAAAGCAGCGGCGGCTGCCCAGGTGTCTGTGGAATCTTGAGGTTTGAGCTGCCTCAGTGCAACTCTGTCCCTAATTAAACCTGCCTGGTGCTGCTAATGGAGATTAGTGCAAGGAGAGGAGGCCTAATGGACGTTGCATCCAAAGCTCCTGGCAAGGTGCAGGGGGTTTTCCCCCATCCTGTTAAACTGATCTGGGAATAGGGGAAGGGAGAGGAAGAGGAAGGGCAGCCCATTTTTTCCAGTTTTTCCACTGGGAAGGAGAAGCACTGCTGCTTTCTCCCTCCTCTGTCCCCTGGCTTCGCTTGGAGCTCTGCAGCCACAACCCTGCATGGGAAAGCAAGGAAGGAATTTCCAATTTCCATGGCTTCAGTGTTATTCCTATGCAGCTGAGCCTAAAAATGATAAAAAAACTCCCAAGCCAACACCTCAAAGGAAAGCCCTGAATCCACTTTGTGACAGCTTCCTTTTGGCAGGGAGCAGAACCTGTTCTAACCATCAGACCCAATGCCATGGTGAGGGTAGTGAGGATCCTAGGATGGAGCAGGCGTTGGCATTGGTCCACTGGGAATGCTGGTGGCACTTGGGTGCTCAAAATTCCACTGAGCAAACCAGCCCTGAGAGAGCTCAAAAATCCCATCCCTGATGTGTTGTTCTTGGGTTCCCCAGATTCCACCCCAGAAGCACAGCCCAAGTACATCAAAGGTGGCAAACGCTACGGGCGCCGTTCCCTGCCGGAGTTCCAGGAGTCGGTGGAGGACTTTGCTGAGGTGACGGTCATCGAGCCACTGAGTGAGGAAGCACATCCTGCACACATTGCTGCCAGCCAGGAGGTGAGCAGGGAGGGATGGGTGTTGGAGTGGCCTTGTCACCTCTGGACATTGCTGCTCCCCACATCCAAGGAGGTTTGGGTGTGCTCGGAGCCTTCCCAGCGAAGGTACTGGCTGCTCTCCTTGCCTGTCCCTACCATGGTGTTGAGGTGGTCTTGTCACCTCTGGGGATGCCTCCTGCCCACATCCAGTGAGGCTTGGATGTGCTCGGAGCCTTTCCAGCAAAGGCATTGTCTGCTCTCCTTGCCTGTCCCTAGCATAGTGTTGGGGTGGCCTTCTCACCTCTGGGGATACCTCCTGCCCACATCCAGTGAGGTTTGGATGTGCTTGGAGCCTTCCCAGCAAAGGCACTGGCTGCTCTCCTTGCCTGTCCCTAGGACGGGTCTTGGGGTGGCCTTGTCACCTCTGGGCAGGGCTGCTCCCCACATCCAAAGGGGTGTCCCAGTAAAGGCACTGGCCACGCTACTTGCCTGTCCCTGGGGATCAGCCATGCCAGGCCTTGCCTCCCTTGCTCCGTGTCCCTGGGAAGTGGGGTGGGAGCTGGTGGTGACGTGCTCCTGGCTGGAGCATGGGCCAGCAATTAAGCAAGGGCTGAGCTGCTGCCTCCGTGGCTAACGAGGTGTGGGCTGGGAGCAGACAGAGCACATCCACATCCATTAGTGCAGCTGCCAAAATCCGGCCGTGGCTCCAGCAGAAGGGATGGGGAAAAGGGGTGGTGGGGACAGAGCCCCACAGCCAGCAGCTGCTCAGGGACAGTGGCATCTCATTGCTCCAAAAATTCACATTCCTGGTTTTGTGCTCCAGATTTGTGGCTCTCTTTGTGCCAGTGCTTTAAATCCCAGAATCTCCTCTTTCTTCCCCAGACAGGAAAGCCAAGGGAGCCGGGTGGTTGGGGTTGGTGCTGTGTGTTAGAGCACAGCCACAGTGGCATTTCCCTGGAGCTGGGCTGCTTCCAGCCTGCCCTGCTGTGCCAAGTATTGTTGATTCAGGAGCGTGTGGTGGGAGTTTTTCCACTGGGAAGGAGAAGCACTGCTGCTTTCTCCCTCCTCTGTCCCCTGGCTTCGCTTGGAGCTCTGCAGCCACAACCCTGCATGGGAAAGCAAGGAAGGAATTTCCAATTTCCATGGCTTCAGTGTTATTCCTATGCAGCTGAGCCTAAAAATGATAAAAAAACTCCCAAGCCAACACCTCAAAGGAAAGCTTTTCCACCACTCCCATCTGCTTTTCCCTGCTCCTGGTGACCTTTGCTCACCACCACAGGGATGCTCATCCATCTCCTGGTGCTGGCCACATGGGCTACCCTGACCTTGGAATGGATGTTAATCCTCCCACACTCCCCAGGGAAGTGATGTCCTTGGTGGAAGAGGCCACTCTAATCTTACCCCTTGGTTTTAGCTGTCACGGAGGTGTAAAAGGGTAGTCCATTAACAAGGTCAGTTAATTAACCCAGCTGGTGTGTAACCACGCTGTGCCGTGGGGGCTGGATCAGTCTCCTGCTGGGAATGCTTGTTGCACCTTTTGGGCTGACAGGATGGTTAATTCCCTTGCAAATGGAGCGAAAAACAGGCTAAACTTGTGAAATCCTTACTTTATCAGCATTACTGTCTTGTTCTCCAAAGCAGATCCTCTTGGTATGCATGGAAACAACTTGCTGGAAGGTGTTGAGGGGTCCCAGGGGGGTGCTGGAGGCTCCTGAGGCGTTGACTCCCTGGGATTTGGCCCGGGGAGCAGCCTTTGCCCAGCTCTCTGCTGTTGTGTGTACAAACACGCCGCTGCTGCTGCCAGCGTTCCGCCAGCCTGCCCCCGGTCCGGGCTGGCCCTGCCCTGGGAACTGGGACAGGGCGCCTTAATTGGTGTTTGCACTCAAGCAGTGCCAATTAAAAGGGCTCAGGCTCTGTCTGAGAGGTTTTCTTCACTCCCTCCCCTGGTAAACACGAGGGAAGAAGGCTGGAAGGCTGCTCTGGGATCGGCTGCCCAGGGAGGCTCCCTGGCCTCCATCCCCAGGGGTTTTTCAGGTGCTGGGTCTGGGTTTGGCATTGACCCTACTGTGAGTAGTGGGGTGCTGGTGGGATCCTGAGGGTCCCTCTGACCTGCAGGAGCTTGTCCCCATGGGTGCTGCCTGTGCTGACTTCCAAACTTCACCATGGAGCATCCATCACCTCCCCTTCCCAAACTGCTGGCTCTGCCCAGGTAAAGGTCCCTCCTACTTGCAGAATCCCAGAATGGTTTGGGTTGGAAAAGACCCTAAAGATCACCTCATTCCAAACCTGCCATGGGCAGGGACAATTTCCACTAGTCCAGGTTGCTCCAGGCCCTGTCCAACCTGGCCCCGAGGTTTTAGAAATCCCTGGCACATCCCAGCTCTGTCCCTTCAGTCGCTGCTGGAGCCACTCGCTCCCATCCTCTGTGTGTTTGCTTCTGCACAGAATTGTTTCCAGCCTGGCCTTGGAGTAAAACACTCTGGGAGGCTCAGGTCGAAACTCCTGGTTTTTGGATCCTCCATGTGAGATTCCCAAAGTGGGGCTGTCCTGGAAAGCCAAGATTTATGGATAACAGCTCAGGACAGATCCTGCTCCCAGGAAAAGCGCGTTACTGGTGCGACTGGTGCTTTGGAGCTGAAGGCACCTGGCAAAGCGAGGTGTGGAGATCTGACAGCTGTTTTGGGGTCTCTGCTCTGGCTGCTCAGCCCAGGGAGCTCTGTGTGGATCTGGGAAGAAGGGGCTCCACAAGCACCGGGGCCAGGCCTCACCCCGTGGCGTGCCGAGCGGCGCGGGCCCGGCGCGCGCTCCTGATCATCATTTTAATTAGCAATATATTCCGGGGGAGAACAAAGGTCTGTCTGGCTGGAGCAGATGGCAGGGGGGAGAGGTGGCTGCTGCCTCATTCTGGGCAGAGCAAACGGCACAGGCTGCAGATGCTCGGCCGGGCCTGCTCCGCAGCATTCAAAGCCGTGGCCATCTGCTCCCTGGGCCGGGCCAGCACGCGCCTCCCGAGGGATCACACATTCCTGGGATCCCCGTGGGTGTGACCCGTGGCCAGCTGTAGCCCTGCTGGGGCTGGGGGACAATGAGTGCCTGACATGGGCATGTCCCATCCCCCTCCCCCC
>VZTR01027854.1:161445-199482 GCA_013400775.1 Chaetops frenatus | reverse complement strand
AAAAAAAGTCCAGTGACCTAATCCAGTTTCCATGGCAACGTTGTAGATTAATGGCTTTTAGCTGTAATCTGAATGAGATGTATTGAACTTTTTCTGTGATGATTTAGAGCCTCTTTATGTCCTGGGTGACTTTGACTCCAAATCCATCAGTCACGTGCAGGCAGAAGTGCCCACTTGTACTGCTGCAGAGGCAACATCTGCCACTGCTAGAGCAGAAGTTAATGTTGTGGAGCATCACGTGGGAGTAAATACCCTGGGATGCTACAAGGGTAGCAGGGATGAGACAATGTGTAGTACATGAGGAAATCACCTTAAATGCTGTACTTTTGCTCCTGGTGCTGCCTGAGCTGATGGGATGCTGCCAGAGGGACCCCACCAAAGAGTGGGTTTGTTGTTTTTTTTTCCTCTGTTAAGCTCAGTAAGGAGCTTGTTGACAGCATAGCTCTCTCCTGGTATAGAGCTGCAGTTAGTGGAGGAGTTTTGAATTTTGCTTGGCTGAGTGTGGGGGGAAAATAAGGTGCTGGAAGGAAAGGATAACCCAGCTCATGATCTTCCCTGCATCCCCATCCCCTCGACCATCAATGCCTCAAAGAAAAGCAGCATGGTTTGCTTGGGGGGCAAACCTCTCCCTTGCTCCCCAGCACCCTGGCAGGCTCTGATCTGTCCCCTCTGCTGGGTCATTTGTGGGGCTTTAGGTCTCTCTGGGGGCTCACCCCACCGGAGGAGCTGCACGTGCCAGAACAAGGCAGGATCAAAGAGCCCTGGATTCCCAGCCCAGCCTGCAGGGAGCTGGGAGATGAAAGCCCAGCGGCGTTGCTGGAGCCCTGCAGCTCCTTGGATGCTGATCCCAGAGTCTCTTTCATTCAGGGGATGTCTTGCAATTGTAGTAACTTGGGGATCTTTTGTTTTCTCCCCAGCACTGGAAGACGCGAGGCAGCGAGGAGTACGAGGCCGAGGGTAAGAGCAGAGAGCAGCACCTGGGTGTGTTTGTTCTCATTTCAGCTTTGAAGAGGGGTCAGAGGAGCACGTGGGGAGGGGCTCTGGGTGTGTGGAGCATCCCACTGGCTGGTGCAGAGCTCAGGAAGGTGCAGCTGGGGCATCCCCCAAGCTGGGGATGAAAGCTAAGGCAGGGCACATCTTGTGCTGTACCCCCTCTGCCTTCTTCATCCTGCTCTGGGTGTTCCTGGTCTCCCTGTCCTCTGTCCTGCTCCCCACTCCTGCCCCGGGGGGCTCTGGCTGTAGTGGAGCCTGGTGGGCACTAGGTGTCAGTGGGGACCAGTCATTAAATGTTCCCTAATTGTTATAAATTATAAAATCATGGAATGGTTTGGGTTGGAAGGGACCTTAAAGCCCATCCAGTTCCACCCCCTCCCATGGGCAGGGACACCTTCCACTATCCCAGGGTGCTCCAAGCCTTGTCCAGCCTGGCCTTGGGCACTGCCAGGAATGGGAAATTTCTCTGGGCAACCTGTGCCAATGTTTTACCATCTTCATCATCAAAACTATTCCTTTTAATTGCATCAGCACCTTTTCCATATTTCAGTTACTCTCTAACCCCTTCCCCATCCAAAGGGGCCAACTTTTTTCTCCTAAAGCTGCTTTTCCAGCCCCAGGAGGTGGCCTTGCAGCTCCCTTGATCTCATAACTGCCCAGGGGAGGAGGGGTCCCTTTTCTATCTATGCCAGTGGCTGAGACAGCAGAGCTGCCCTTCCCTGGCCACCAGCCCACATTGGCCATCAGACTCATCCACATTCCCAAAGATGCTCCTGGCCACAGTCCCAGCTGCTGGTCACTCTGCCCTGGTCAGGCACTGGGAGTCCCCATCCCTGGAGGCATTGACAGCTGTGTGGATGTGGCACTTGGGGACACGGGTCAGTGGTGGCCTTGGCCATGCTGGGGAACACTGGGACTCGATGGTCTAAGAGGTCTTTTCCAACCTCAGCAATTCCATTATTCTGTGGACACAAGGCTCCTTCCCCTGTGGTGGCACATGTGAGTGAAATGCTGAGCAGAACCTTCTGGTGAGAGTCCCATACTGCTGGGACCAGTATCCAAATCCCAAAACCCAAAGTGTGCTGTGAGCAGGATGAGCTCAGACAAATGATCCCTTGGGATCTGCAGAGCCAGGAAGGAGCTCTGCTCATGGCAGCAGCAGATCCCCTGTGGGGTGCAGCACCCCCTGATCTTCTGGTGCTCACTCCAGACGCCGGAGCAATCTCTCCCATTTCCAGGACAGCTGCGCTTCTGGAACCCCGACGACCTGAACGCCTCCCCTGGTGCCTCACCAAGCCCAGACTGGATCGAGGAGAAACTTCAGGAGGTCTGTGAGCACCTGGGCATCACCAGGGATGGCCACCTGAACAGGAAGAAGTTGGTTTCCATCTGTGAGCAGTACGGGCTGCAGGCGGTGGCCGGGGAGGTGAGTGACCACGGACGGACCCCTCCCACCACTGCCCCTGCCGGGGCTTTGGTGTGGCCCCCCCCAAAATCCCTCCTGGGCTTCACCACAAGCACAGGGGGCTCCTTGGAAAGGAGTTTCCAGCTCCTGGTTTTCCAGTGAGGTTGTTGGTGTTGAAGCATCGGGCTGCTCTAGGAGAAAGGCGGCTGCCAGCCTGAAGCGTGGTGTGCGTGTCTCCTCATGAAATCAGAGTGATCTGGAATTTAAAAACATGGCTTGGATTCCAAGCATGTCTCCTTAATCCTAGGAATTTTCTAGCTAGACAGCAAGTACAGGTTAAATATTCATAGGTGGTTGCTTTTGACTTTGTGAGGGCCTCTGGGCTGTTTCTGTCCTGCAGCAAGAGACCACGAGAAAATGAAATCTTTAGCAAAAAAAAAAGGGCTCTTGTCAATTTAGGATTTAGTTTTATTAAAAAAGCCAGATTTTTTCCATCTTAAGATAACATGACTTGTAATAATTTCCTCCACAAAACATGTTCCTGAGCAAGTATTCCTTTGTAGCATCCACAATGAAATGTTTTCAGGGTATTAAGGCAGAAAATGGAAAAGATAAACTGTAGACAAAGAAATAGTGAGGGACAAATCTGAACATCTCCAGTCCTACTTTTCAAAAAGCAGTGTGCCCTGAGGCATAAAAGAGATTTATGATAACCTTGCCATGTCTTAGGGTTTTGGGTTTTTTTTGCCTGGTCACTTCAAGCTGCTCAGGGTTTGGCATGTCTCAGTACCTTGAGCTGAATTCCTGAGGTCATGCTGTCTCAGGAGCAGAATGAAATGAGGGTTTTTTTTTTTCATGCTGCCTCATTAAACAGTAGCTCCAAGATGACCAGGAGCTTTCTGTCATGGTGTATGTGTGCCTGCAATTTTCCACATGGAGAATAAGGAAATGTGTTAGGCTGAGGTATCAGGTAACTCTTGCTTTGCTTTTTTTGGAGCCTTGGGAATAGAATGTTTTCTCTGTGCCGGATTTGTTTGGCCTTTTCCATGATTTGTGTCTCCTTGCAGGTGCTGGAAGAGGTGCTCCATAACCTGGAGCAAGATGGGACCATGAGCATAGAGGATTTCTTTTATGGCCTGTTTAGAAATGGGAAATCTCTGACACCTTCAGCATCTACTCCATACAGGCAGCTGAAACGGCACCTCTCCATGCAGGTGAGAAAGTGAGAGGTGAATCCTGGGCTAAAAGGAGCAGGAGAATTCCTGAATAATTCCCAGCCAGCCTGTCTCATCCTCAGCATTTGTCCCTGCAGGGGCAGCTGTGAGGGTTCCCCTGCCCCATGGTGGCAGTGAGCTCCTGCACACCCTGCTCCAAAAGCAGATTTCAAATTCTCTCTCAGAAAAAGCTCTTTTGGGGGAGATAAAACAGAAAATACGCTCATGGGAATGGGGGCCATGGCTCCCCTTTGAAGTTTTGTGCCTTGGAGAGGGCTCTGGCAGCCTGTGGAGTGCAGTGTGCAAATGGTAGAGCCTTGTAGAATTCCAGGGTGGTTTGGGTTGGAAGGGAGCTTAAAACTCATTCCAACTCCCTGCCATGGGCAGGGGCACCTTCCACTATCCCAGGGTGCTCCAAGGTCCATCCAGTCTGGCCTGGAACACTTCCAGGGTGGGGCATCCAGTATAAAATGGGTGCAGGGGTAAGCACTGCCTGGGGTAGGCTTTGGACATGCAGGACCCACATCTCTACTGCAATTTTTGCTTTTTTTTCTGAGAGAAAATTTGAAATCTGCTCCCTGTCTTCACCTGGAAGCTGAGGGCTCTACCCAAACCACTCTGCAAATGCTCCCTGCAGCTGTTTTGGGGAAGGTGACGCTCCAAACCAAAAAAATGAACCTTCTGGAGCATTGAGGCCAGCTCTGAAACTGCTCCTCCTGGGATTTATTTCAAATCCCAAGTGCCCGGTTGTGCCCCGGTGCCGTGAGGTCGCCGGCGACGCTCCCGCCGGGTTTTTGCTTGGCAGTGAAGGGGGAGCAGAGCTTAATCCTTAATCTCTGGAGCAGTGCTTGGGGGAATTGCACTGGTGAGCCCTTGTGGGCACTGCCTGTGCCCTGTCACACCCTGATCCTCTGTCCCAGCCGTTCGACGAGAGCGGCAGACGCACGGCCACACCCTCGGCCATGCCCAGCACCATCGGCTGCTCCCTCTTCTCCAGCCTGGATGACGGCATGGGCTACGGCTGTGTGGAGGGGCTCCTGGACTGCTGGCACCAGGAGGGCATAGAGAACAGCCAGGAGATCCTGAAGGTAACCCCCAACTCTGTCTCACTCCTGGTTATGTGTATTTTTTTTCTCCCTGTTGTTATTTTTTTTTTTCCCCTTTCCATGATCTCTATTTGTTCCCCCTTTTAAAATTTCTGCGGAGAAGGTGTGGCTGCTCAGTCCCTGGAATTGTTCAAGGCCAGGTTGGATGGGGTCAGAGTAACTGGGATAGTGGGAGGTGTCCCTGCCCATGGCAGGGGGAGAAACTGGATGGGCTTTAACATCCCCTCTAACCCAAACCATTCTGGAATTCTATAAAAATTCCCAGTGCTAGTGACAAGAGTTCTGGGAAATTTCCAATCATTTCCTTTATGGTGCATCCCAGAGAACAGAGAAGCTAATGATAAAAATACAATGTGATTTCCAGGGTGGCTCGAAGAGGTCACCTGTATTTGTTAGGAAGCAATTTAATTCCTCTCCCTCCCTGAATATCTGCACCTGCAAACCTCTCAGCACTGGGGTGACCTGAATTATTGCTTGTGCTGAGGTGGAGGACAGCACTTGAAACCCTGCCCAGTCCTCGGTGTTCCATTAGACAGTGTAAAAGGGTGATGGGGATGAAATCAGATACCTGAATAAACCCAACCCTGTCCATCTCATTAGAAGCTGTGGGTGGGAGAAGATAATTTCATGTGACCATCACTGGATTCCCAACGACGACTGTGATTCTCCTGGCTTTTAAATATCCATGTGGCTAGAGAACATCCAGGCTGGGATAACCTCTGCCATTGCTCAGGATTTAAAACCCACTCATGACCTGGGCTCACACAATTTGTGTGTCCACCTTCGCCTTGTTGCCTTCCACTGGAGCATTGCTTTGTACTGGTGTCACTGGGGTGGTTTCTCCAGTGTCTGCAGTGTTTCAGCCCCACCCCAAGCCCTTTGCTTTCTGCTCCTGCAGGATTAGGTTGGAAAAGACCTCTAAGATTGAGTCCAGCTGTCAGCTTAGCCCTTGTTCACCTTTAAACCCCGTCCCCAGGTGCCACATCCATATGGGTTTTGAACACTTCCAGGGAAAGAAAAGGCCTTTCTTCAAGGTTTGGAGCAACCTGAAATAGTGGAAGGTGTCCCTGCCCATGGCTGGGGCTGAAACTGCATGGGCTTTAAGATTCTTCCCAACCCAAACCATTCTGGGATTCTATGAAATGCCAAGCAGTTGCTGATGATAACTTGCTTTCTAGAAGGTGGGATCCTCACCATCAAATCCCTCCTGCAGGGCTGCTTCTGTTGTAACCGCTGGTTTTGTTTAACACTAGCATCTCCAGCCACCTCCTCGCAGCAGCTGATCCATGCAAAGTCCAGTCTCGTTAGATCCTGCAGGGAACTGATGCATTTCATCAGGCCTGGCCTTAATTTCCTGTTGTTCTTGCAGCACAACCAGGACACTTTCCCAGCTCCACAGCTCTGTGTTGCAGGGAGGTGGCAGAGGTGTCTGGTTTATTGCCCCCGGGCTGTTTGTGACAGATTAATTAACCAGCAAAGATCTCTCCTGAGCCTGCTGGTTCTATCCTGTCAATCCCTGCACAAACCTCTCCAGGCTCCTGCAGGAAGCTCGTTCTGCTCTAAGGACACGTTGTTTCTGCAGGCTCTGGACTTCAGCTTGGATGGGAAGGTGAACCTGACAGAGCTGACGCTGGCGCTGGAGAATGAGCTCTTAATCACCAAGAATGGGGTCCACCAGGCAGCCCTGGCCAGCTTCAAAACAGAGATCAGGCACTGGATGTGAGTCCCAGGCACTGCTGGATGTGCTGCTTCCTGCTCTGCCTGGCCAAGCAGGAGCTGAGGGAGCAGCTGATGGGTGGTAGTGCTCTGAGGGGCACTGGGGTGGCACTGGAAGGCTCACTTCTCCGATGGAGGGCTCAGAAACTTCCAGCTGTCTTGTTTTGCCTGGGAAAAATGCTCAGCCCTCCAAGGATTGCAGTTGAAAAATAAAAAAAATGGAAGCAGGAGGCTGTTCCAAGTCTGGGAGTGGCCACTCATGTCCACAATGGTCATTGATGGCCAAGGAATGCACAGCTCAGGGCAGGGGCTGGTGGAGTTTATCAGTACCTTTAATCCAAACTGATTTGGGGCATTACAGAGGTTTTGCCATGTGATAGATGAGGAGGTGAGGTACAAACCCACTGTAAATCCCAATGTTTTTCCTTAGAAAGTCAGCACTTTGTACTGGATTTGCTGTGCAGGTTTCTCTGTAGAAAAAGAAGGATCCAGGGAGAGCCTCTTCCAGTGCCAGGAGGGTTGGAGAGGGACTTGGAACAAGGGATGGAGGGACAGAACAAAGGGGGAATGGCTTCCCACTGCCAGAGGGCAGGGTTAGGTGGGATATTGGGAAGGAGTTCCTGGCTGGGAGGGTGGGGAGGCCCTGACACAGGGTGCCCAGAGAAGCTGTGGATCCCTGGCAGTGCCCAAGGCCAGGTTGGACGGGGCTTGAAGCAGCCTGGGACAGTGGAAGGTGTCCTTGCACATGGCAGAGGCTGGAACAAGATGGTGTTGAAAGCCCCTTCCACCCCAAAGCATTTCAGGATTTGAGTTGGGGGGCTGGATCACAGCTGAGGGTCTCAAGTGTTGAGATCTCAAGATCTGTGGAGATACCAAGATACATCCAGATCTGTTTGGGTACGAGTTCAAATCCAGTGGCAAAATGCAGTTGATGAGACCCTTGGAGATCTTTCCAAGCTTCTTCTCTGATGTTTCAAATCCCATTTTTGGGGGAGCAATGAGGGCTGACCTAATGCAGGCTGGCTCTGCTCTGCACAGGGAGAGGTTTGACCAAGTGGCCAGGGAGAAGGAGAAGCTGAGGTCAGACCTGGAAAAGGCAGAGAAGCTGAAATCCCTGATGGCCTCAGAGGTGGACGATCACCACGCTGCCATCGAGCGCCGCAATGAGTACAACCTCAGGTGAGGCATCCCAAATCATCCCTCCCTCCTCCTGGGCAGCAGTGCCCTGGCACTGCAGGGGCTTGGTGACCACCCAGCTTCACACCCTGCAGTATTTGTCACCTGTTTCCTCTAACGAGCTCCTCTCCCTGGCGTGCCCTGGCAGGAAGCTGGATGAGGAGTACAAGGAGCGCATCGCTGCTCTGAAGAACGAGCTCCGCAGAGAGAGGGAGCAAATCCTGCAGCAGGCCAATAAACAGAGGCTGGAGCTGGAGCAGGAGATTGAAAAGCTGAAAATGGATGAGAATTACACCCGGGACCGCCTGGCCCTGGCCCTGAAGGTAACGGGGTCCAAACACAGCTGGGATTTCCCCCAAAAAGCAGGGGTACCCTGGGAGGGGGAGTGACTCTTGCAGTGTAGCCCTTGTTGAGAGGATGAGTTTTGGGCTTTGTTGAGCTGGACAAAAGTCATTTAGGCAGCAAGATAGAGGTGTGTCCATGAGAATTGGTGTTTGGGGCACCTTGATGGGGTGTTCTGCAGATTCTTAATCTCCAGGTTAAATCTCTGCTGCCATCAAGTGCGGAGTGTGTGTGTGCACAGCTCTTGGATGAGCTGTCCAGCCACAAGGTAAAACATCTTGATCAAGTCTAAAATCATGGTTTAAGAACAAATAACCAAATTTAAAATAATGGTTTAAAAACAAACAAAATAACCATGTAAAGCAAACTTGCTGTTAAGCCTTTTGATAATTTATCAGAAGTCCAGCATTCACATTTGCAGTGGCAGGAGTGGGTTGTGTGTGGGTGGATTCATGATTCCTATAATCACCTGAAGTTTGGAATATTGTCTGCTCTAGCTTGATTGGGATTGCCCTTATTTTGATGAGCTAACACATGCTGATTTTTTCCTCCTCCAAGTGCTGAGGCTGTTGTGGTTTTTTGGTTTTTTTTGTTTGGTGCAGGAAAACAGCCGCCTGGAAAATGAGCTATTGGAAACGGGGGAAAAACTGGCTGAGTGTGAAAGCCTGGCAAACAAACTGCAGAGGAACTTGGAAAATGTCCTGGCTGAGAAGGTAAATCCTCCTTTTCCCAGTGGGGTTTCAGCATTAAATCATTTTTAAGTTGCTACACTTGAGCTGCCAGTTTAACTGATATCCAGAGGCTTTTGGGGTCCCTATCCAGATTATCCAGGCACAGCCTGCCTTAGTGACAGGGATTGCCTTCCAGCTAAGGAAAATAAAGATATTCCACCTTAGCTGAAATTTTATTGTAATTAAAGCAGGGAGCCTTAGAGTGAAGCAATCATCCTGCAGACCTGCAGGGATTTTTTTCCCCCCGCCCAGCACAGAGTGTTGGATAGGCCCAACTTGCAGGTGCTTTCCAAGGAAGATGATGCAGGAGGAGTGAGATTTTAGATGGCATCCCTGCTGGAATTAGGTGAAAATTAAGGTAAACAGCTGATCATGGCTGTACTACATTGAACTTTTCAGAATATCAGCTTCTCCAAAGATGTTTGAGTTTGTGAATCCATAGCCTAACATTCATATTTTAGGATTTCCAGGTTTCTTTAAAGCTTGGGATTATTTATCACACTGAGTTGTGCATATGCTAAGGTAGAAAGCTGTGATCTGGAATCAGAGTGACCATGAGAGCTGTGCTGAGATGGCAGACAGTGTTTTTATGGGAAGTTACTCATTCCCTGCTAGCAGGGAAGTGGAATTTCTTTATTTAAAATAAAAATCCAGCGTGGAGAGAGAGAGTGCAGGCTGCAGGACTGCTTGGAATGGCATCCGTGCTGTCCTGAGCAGGGCTGCTGGGTGGGTGGGTAAGTGGATATTCCACTCCTGTGTTCCAGTTTGGTGACCTGGATCCCACCAGTGCAGAGTTTTTCCTGCAGGAGGAGAGGCTGGCCCAGATGAGGAGCGAGTACGAGCAGCAGTGCAGGGTAAGTGAGGCTGAGACCTGGCTCCTATGTCCACCAGGAACATCATGGAACCATTTAGGCTGGAAAATCCCTCTCAGACTGAATCCAGCCATTCCCCCAGCACTGCCAGACCCAGCCCTAACCATGTCCCCAAGTGCCACCTCCTCACTGCAAACAGCAGCACAGAGAAGGTTGGAAAGTTCTTCCCACAGAAGCAACTGGCTGAGCTAAGAGGGTGAGGTGCCCCCAGGGTGGGCTGGGAGAGGGTCCATGGAGCCCTGTGGATTCAGAGTTTCAGCAACTTAAAAGAGAAATAAGATACATCCAGGTTTTGCTGGTTTTCAGACCAGAAATATTTTTTTTAAAATAAACCTGAGAGTGGAAAGTTTGCCTTCTCCTCCTCAAATCCTGTATGATTGAAAGACTTTGAGGTGAGCCTGCAGGTTTTCTATTTGATCTCTGCAGTGGTACCAGGCTGTTGCTCAGAGAAGCTGTGGCTGCCCCTGGATCCCTGGCAGTGCCCAAGGCCAGGCTGGACAGGGCTTGGAGCACCCTGGGACAGTGGGAGGTGTCCCTGCCCATGGCAGGGGGTGGCACTGGATGAGCTTTAAGGTCCCTTCCAACCCCAGCTATTTTTTGATTCTGTGATCTGTTCTGCAGGATCCTTTCCATTCAATAAAGGGCTGCCTTTGCAAAAAGCTGTTGGATTGGAAACAGAACAGCAGCTCTCTTAGGAAGCTGCAGTTTAAAAGCAAAAATTGTCTGGAAATGGGTGTTGAATCGATACTTCTCAGTGTGCAGCTGATTTTTCTATTTTTGAGCATGGCAGATATAAATCAGTACCCAAGGTTCACATCCTGGGCCTTTCAGACCTGCAGGGTTCTGTGTTTGCACATTCAGGGAGTTGTTTTCCTCAATAACTGCTGTTCCTGGAATGGAGTGCAGGGCTCTTGGCACAAACCCTTGGGATGTTCCCGTGGCAGGCAGGAGGAAGGACCAGATGGTAAATGCACTAATGAGGGGATCTCTTTCCTAATTTGATCTTTTGCTTCTGGTTTGGTTTTTCAAGTGGATGGTGTTTGAGGAGGCATTTCCCAACTGTTTGAAAATGTTACTAAAGCTGCTTTTTAATAAAAGGTCACAGGAAGAAGGAATAAAGGGAAAGGTCCTGGAGGGTGTTGGACCTTCACCTTTGAGAGTTTGGTTATTGTAGAATCATCAGAGAATCCCAGAATGGTTTGGGTTGGAAGGGGCCTTAAAAACCTTCTTGTTCCACCTCTTGGATAGGCAGGGACACCTTCCACTATCCCAAGTTGCTCCAAGCCCCATCTAAGCTATCCTTGGATACTTCCAAGGTTCCAGGGGCAGCCACAGCTTCTTTGGGCACCCTGTGCCAGGTCCTGCCCACCCTCACAGGGAAGAATTCCTTCCCAATATCCCATCCAACCCTGCCCTCTGGCAGTGGGAAGCCATTCCCCTTTGTTGTTTTGCTGATGGGAGGATGACTGTGGCACTATGGGTTATTGACAATTCTTTTCCTGCTGTAATTCCCACCTAAATGTCCTGTGGTGGGACTGGGTCGATGCTCTGCTGCCTTGATTCCTTTCAGTCAGCTTTTTTTTCCCTGCTTCCTCTCTCAGGAGCTGCAGGACCAGATTGATGAGCTGCACTCAGAGCTGCAGGAGTACCGTGCCCAAGGCAAAGTGCTCAGGCCTTCCCTGAAAAATTCCCTGTCAGAGGAGTTTGACATTGACATGAAGAGTCATGGCAATGGTGGGATTGAGCCTGACCAAGGTAAAAAACCACTTCCTGTAGGACTGGGAGCTGTGCTCTGGGTGTTTGTAACATCCTAGAGGCAATTCCATGAAAACCTTCCCAGTGAGACTTGGGCACCACCTCTATTTTGGTGTTTAATGTTAATTTGGACAATGCTGAACTGTCTTTAAAGCTCAAATAAATGTTTGCAGTTACTTGGCTGTGTTTGTGGTGGGGATTTGAGAGCCACTAAACTAATTTAAATTGGTGAAATAGTTCTGTTGAGAATCATATTTATGTATTGTATGATTAATTTTTCTATAGTTCTATAAATGATTATCTGATTACTATTTCTAAAGGACTTGGTTCAGAAGAATGCAACCCATTAAATATGAGCATAGAGGCAGAAATGGCCATTGAGCAGATGAAGGAGCAACACCACAGGGATCTGCATCACCTCAAACAGGAGCTTGAAGACACAGTAAGTGTTGGAATGAGAAGGTCTTTAAAGTCCCTTCCCACCCAAACCGGTTTAATCCCAGTAAGAAATAAAGCTGAGCACTTCTGCATTCTTTCCAGGGAAATCAATATAAGATGCTGAAGTGTAAATCAAAATACTCAGTAGAATGGATATACAAAACTAGATGGAAATATTGAGGAAAGCATCCCAGTAAAAAATTCTGTGGAAAATTAATGAATCCATCCTGTTTTCCCTTCTGTAGGTGAGCCATTATGAAAAGCAGCTGGATGAGACAAAAGCCCACTGGGAAAAGGAGCAGGATGATATGAGGCAGAAGTACACTGAGGAGATGAATCTCATGGAAAAGCAGATCACTGGCCTTAAAAATCAGATATCAGAGCTGCAGGGAGAGGCAGCAGCACTCAGAGAGCAGCAGGAAAAGCTCGACTGTGAGTACAACGAGGAAAAAAACAAATTACAGATGCATTTCAACGAGGAAAAAGCCAACCTGCAGGAACTGCTGAGGCAGGAGCACGAAAATGATGTCAGGACCAGACTGGAGCAGGTGGATGAGAAGTTCAGGCAAGAACGGGAGGAGCTGATCCAAAACAGTGTCTGGGTGGAAGAAAAGATGAGAGTTGTGGTGCAGACACTGCAGGAGGAGAAGGGGGAGCTGGAACGTGGCTTCCACGAGCAGCTGAAGAGGCTGGCAGAGGTGCACACCCTGGAGAAGGAGGAGCTGCAGGAAGAGCTGCAGAGGAAGCACAAGCAGGAGCTGGAGGAGGAAAGGTGAGTGTCACCTCTGGGGGGACACCTAGGGCAGAAACACTTCCTGTGATACCTGGGGAATTCCAGGTGTCCTGACTGTACAGTGCTGTTCCTGCTCTATCCCACAGCACTGGGCTCCTCTCCAGGGATTTCTCTCTTCTGACCTTTCTCAGGCAGATATTTAGATTGATTTTTAGCTTGCCCAGAGGCAACAGTAGTGTTAGAGCATAACCAGGAGTGATTAACCCGAGCTCTGTTCAGGATCCCTGTGCTGCACAAATCCCTGCTTGGTGCTTTTAAAGCTTGTGGGTTTTCAGAGTTCTTTGCTGAAGAAGGAAAGGGGTGGCTGGGAAGTGCTTTTAGCCAACATTCAGTGTCAAAAGAAACTGAAACCATCCTGGGGTGATGGGGGTGAGAGCATCTGCCCCCCCTCAAAACCTGAGCACAGGAGCTGAAGGGAACATATTGCACATGAAACCTTTCCTGAGGACATATCAGGAGTTGTTACACTTTTCCAGGGCAGTCTTTCTTTTTGAAGTTTCACTAAATTGCCTTGAATTTAACTTAATGGCTTCCATCCAATAGTCAGTGAAAAAAAAAAAAAGGAAATTTCCAACTTGTTCTATCCAGCCTAAAAGGCCACTTTAATCTCTGAGGTAGTTTAGTAATATCTTATGTTAACCATGTCTAGGAAAAAAATGGCAAGTGACTATAACAGAAGAGCATCCCATGCACAAACTCAGTTTTCTGTGGACACACAAACACTTGTGAATAAATATGAAGAAACCCTCCAGAGTCTGGAAGGACGTTACCAGCGAGAGCTGCAGGAACTTGCAGAGCAGCAAAGAGAGGAGAAATCCCAGTGGGAGTTTGAGAGGGATGAAATTGCTCAGGAGGTCGCTGAAGCCCACGAGCAGCTGAAGAAAAGCTTGGCAAGTGAAAAGGCTCTTTCTTCTGCCCTGACCCAGGAGAAGGATCTCCTGGAGAAAAATTTCAAGGAAGAAGTGAACAAGCTGGTGTGTGAGAGGGAGCAGCTGGAGAAGGAGCTGCAAGAGCTGAGGAATGCTGCCCAGGAGCAAGAGGAAAAGCTGAATGAAAAAATAGCCCAACTCCAAAATGACCATGAAAAAGAGCTGAAGGATAAAGATGAGCATATATCCACAGTGGAGGAAAATGGGAAGCTGGTTAGGGAAAAGCTGGAGAGACTGGACAGTGAGTTTAAGCGAGAAAAAGAAGAGCTCAATTCCAAACTTCTTGCTTTGGAGAGTTTAAACAAAAACATTTGTGAAAGAGCAGAGACAGAAAAGGCTGAGATGGGTTTGGAAATCTCAGACCTCCGAGGGAAAATACAGAAATTGCAGTGGGAAACACGGAGCTTCTCTGCCCTACAGAGCCATTACAGGGTCCTGGAGAGTGAGTATGCAAAAGCCAAGAGCCAAATTGCTGCATTTCCTGGTGCAGCTCCTCTGGGAGATGATGGGGATGTTCTCCAAAACCTGCAGAAGGTGCATGAGCAGGCAGTGAAGGAGAATGTCAGGATGGCTGCCCAGATCCTGAGGCTGCAGCACCGGCTGGAAGCAGCAGAGCAGGAGCTTCTGCAGCCTCCCAGTCCCAGCTGCTCCCACTCTGGCTCAGAACCAGAGGAGATAGATCCCAGTTCTGAAGGGTTGCCCAGTGATTGTCAAGATGTAGCCGTGGGAGCAGATTTCAGTGTCCTTCCACCTTTGGAGGTTGATACTACAGACCTGGAAGAAATGTCAGAGATGGATTGGGATTTGGAGGAGGGGCGTGTGAAAGCCAGAGCTGGAGGCCACCCTGAGGCCCAGGGGTGTTGGATCCAAGGAAGTCAAGCAGCTCTGGATGCTGATGGCAACCAGGATTGTGACAAGAACCAAGAGCTCCTTTCTTGGGTGCCTCTGCTGCCAAAAAAGAGAGATCTGGAGAAAGTTCCCAGGCCAAAAACGCTACACAGCGATGTCAAACAGCAGAAGGTTCATCTGCTACATCACAGAGTAGCCCCCAAAAATAAAGGCTTTGTTTCTGATGCTTTGAAGCTGCAGGTGGAGCTGGAGAAGGCTGAAGAGCTGAGCGAAGCCTCTCTCCTGCTGGATCACACTCCTGGGCCAGCCAGTGGTGACCTGAAGAGTGTAATAGCTCAGCTTTGGAAAAGGGTGGAAGAGTTGGAGGACAGATCCATGGCACAGGCTGAACTTCTGTCACTGCAAGAAGAAATTCAGGTAGAAAATGAGGATCTGAAAGCTGAAGTCATGCAGTTAATTGAAAAAAATAAAGTGCTGGAAGACAACCTGCGTAGGCTGAGAAGGCTTCACAGTGAACAAGAAGAAAGTGAGGCGGGAAGTGTGAAGTTTGAAAAGGAAAACACCAAGTTCCTCCAGGAAGTTAAAGAATTGGAAGATGCTAAAGAACTGGAAGGTGTCCCAGAACAAGATGCTCAAGGAAATAGAGATGTGCCCAGTGACACGAGAGGTGGGAAGCTGGAAGAACATCCCACTGCATTTACGGGCCAGCGGGACAGGAATCCCCAAAGCCACAGCGCGGTGACAGGAGTGGGAAAAGCAGCAATGAGGGAGCCCAACCCAGAGGGGAAGGAGAAAGCCCTGGGTCCCCCAAAGGCAGAGGAGAGGAGGGCAGTGACCCAGGGCCTGCAGAGCACGTGCACTGAGCTGCAGCAGAAGGTTGACCTGCTGAGGTAACGTAACCCAACGTTTGCCACTAACCCAGCGCTGCCTTGGCCGCTCCTTTAACCGCCGTAGTTTAACTCTGATTTAACTCTGAGTAGCAAACAGTGCCATGGACTCCTAACTCCTCTAATCCTGGATAAAGACCACTGGAATAAATAACTGTGTGTGACTTACTCCTCTCTGTGCCTGCCACCTAAGCAGGAGCACCTGCCAGCTGTCCTGTCTGTGGATGTCACCGTCGCCGTGTGTAGCTCGTGCCCCAGCACAAACCCATTGTATTTCCATGTCCAAAATCCATGGTAACACTGCCAGAGTGCTTTGTAGCTTTTACTAATATTCACTTCACTCACTTTGTTCCCTTCTAGAGCTGGATGTTGCTCACAAGGCTAAAATTGCTCCTGCTTTTCCTCAGTGTTTTGGTTAATGCTGTAGAATGATGGTAGTTTGAAATGCTAAAAGTGCTTGTATTTTTGTCAATATTTAATTTAATACTAGAAAAATCATAGGGAGTTTTTGTCTCAGTTAGGAACCCCTCAGGTGTGTGATATGGTAAATATAGTTATAAACCATATATTCATTATATATTCATCATAGGTTTTAACTACTTGTTTTTAGCTGCTGTATTCCAGCAAGGATTTTTTTTTAATGGATAAAGTGGCTACAAGTGGCTTAATCATTGTTCAGCACCAGCTTCCTGCAGGAAATTGTTCTTTCAGGTGTCCCATCATGGCTAAGTTATTTCTGTGCAGTTGCCTGAGGACAGAAAAGGCACTTTCCAACCGTGCTGTTCCCAGAATTCTGAGTTCCAGTTGGGGAAACAGCTCACTCTCCTGGCTATCTGCATATTGTGGTGTTCAGTTGTTATTTGTCACTTAAGGACTGAAAATTAGTAGAATATTAGTGTGAAACTTCAGATTTTAACTCAATTGAGCTGTACAAAAACATGCCCCAAAACCCCAGGGTTTTTTTTTTTTAAGTTTGTTGTAAAAATTTGGGGTTTTTTTTAACAAACTGGGGAGCGCTCTTGCTAAATTCATGTAAAATAGAAATACACCATTTATACATAAAACAAGGCAATTGTAGCTTTGTTTTTGATGCATTACAGATAGCTCTGACTTGTGGGACTTCTTTCCTCCCCAGGTGTCCTGCAGGAACTGTTCTCACTTGTTCCCTGTCTCTGCCACAGGTGCGAGGCCGAGAAGCTCCGCGAGGAAAACGCCGTCCTGAAAAACGAGGTGACTTTATTAAATGAGGAAGGCAGTGCTTCCAACCTGAAACTGAGGGAGCTGAATGGATCCAGGGAGGAAATGAGGTGAGAATTCCATGGGGAATGTACCCTGTGATGCCTTCAGCCTGGTGCTGGGGCTCAGCCACGATGGGTTCATCCCTTGTCTCCAAGCCTCTTCACGTCTTAGGTGCTGTACAGATCCAAAGTCGGGTTATTTCGTGGTGCTGTTGGAAATCCAGCAGGTTGACAGGTTATTCCTCATCCCTTTCCCTGCCCCAGCTTGTCCTGCCCATCCCCAGAGCCAGGCAGGGCTTTAGCTGGAGGCGTTGAGGTGACCCAGTAACACACGCGAGCACAGGACCTACTTAGGAGCTGACCTTGATGCAATTATTTGTGCTTCAGCAGAGGCAGGGAGAGGCTCATCTGACAGATTATTCCAGTGGTTGGGTCTTTGGCAAGTGCAGAACCATCCATGATCCTGGGATTATCCTTCCCTTCTAGGAAAGACCCACTTGGGGCATCCTGAGAGGATGAGCTCTTGCCAAGTTGATGCAAAACAGGGATGCTGAGCAGTAAATGAATAAATAGCCACAATTACCATTTCTGGTGATGTTAAAACCAGCCCGTTTTTGGAGTCATTAAGGTTGGAAAAGACCTCCAAGATCATCAGGTGCAACCAGTCCCCCAGCACTGGCAAGGCCACCACTGCCCCCTGTCCCCGGGTGCCACATCCACATGGATTTTAAATCCCTCCAGGGATGGGGACTCCACCACTGCCCTGGGGAGCTGTGCCAGGGCTGGACAACCCTTTCCATGAAGAAATCTTTCCTAATACCCAATCTAAACCTTCCCTGGCACACCTTGAGACAGTGTCCTCCTGTCCCAGTCTTGTAGCTGTGTATATTAATAAGTGATTTATTGTTAATGAGCTTTAATTTTTCCATAGGCAGAAGATAGAGGCTGTGAGAAAGGAGAAAGTGGCTGTGCAGAAGATGGTTGACAACCTAAAAAAGCAGGTGTGTGACCTGAACCCAGAACCTTCTCTGTAGAAATCATCACTGCATCAAAGCTGTTCCTTAGAAGGTCACAAAGGCAGCAGAAAACGAGCATTTTATAAATCTAAACTTTTTGTTTTAATGCCTCTTTGGGATTGATTTGAGGTTTGTTTGACCTGCTTACAAGACAGGCTGTAATGGTCCAGCTTACAGGCTTGAGAGCACTTTCCATAGACAACTTGGAAGGTTTATTTCATAGAAATACAAAGTTTAAATCTTTTGTTTTTTAGTTTCTGTGTGATTCTCTGCAGTAGCCCATGGGAAATGGAGATTGTGATTCAACCTCTGCTCATTTCCCAGCTGGCTGGATCTTGGAATGCTCCCAGTTGTATCCATGTGGCTGCTGCTTTTATTTTAGGGGTGGCATGTTATGATGGGTAAAATAGAAGGATTAATTAGTTTTTACATCCATGTAATCTTGGTACTGCTTAGGAAAATATTTGGTCAGAATAATTTATTAAAGATAACCCTCAAAATCCACACCAGCATGGCAAAGTGCTGCCTTGGGTGACTGATATGACTGATCTAATGAAAGCCAATTGTGAGAAATTAACTGGTTGGAGTGAGACCTGTCAGATCTTTAATAGAAAGGAAATACCCAAAATCTCATTCCCGGTGTAAAATCACTGCTGTCCCCACTCAGGTGGCAGATCTGAAGACCAGGAACCAACAGCTGGACTCTGAAAATACAGAACTGAGCCAGAGGAACTCCAAAAACCAAGCAGATGTGCAGGATCTCAATCAACAGCTGGAAAGGGTGCTGAAGCAAAAGGAAAGGGAGGAGGGGAAGTGCACCCTGGAAGAATGGGAGAAGGAGAGGCTGCTGCTGAAAGAGGAACTGGAAAGCTCCAAAGCAGAGGTACAGGATTTGCTAGGACAGTTGGACTTGAGGTGCTGTGGAATTGGCATCCCTGTCCTGGGATGTGCATGGGGATTTCAAAGCTGAGCTTTGCTGAGTGCTGGCTTAGACACAGCAGCAGCCAAAAGCCAGGAGGGAAAAATCTGCAGGTTTGTCTTGAAAGTGCAGCTTAGTGATGCCAATATTTCGTTGTTCATCCATTGCCATCCCAGCTCTGTCCAGTGGCTGCAGCATCCTCTGCTTAAACTTTGATGCTCTGTGAGTCTCCTAAATTGAAATCTGAGCCGTTTCTTTTTTTGCAGTCATCAAATATGGTGTCGTCTTTGGAGATGGAAGTGTCAAAAATGAAGGTTCAAGCTCATCTGCTGGAGCAGGAGAACCACATCCTCAAGCAGGAGCTGGAAAAGACAAAACAGGTATGGCATCCTATTGCCCAGAGGAGCTGTGGCTGTCCCTGGATCCCTGGAAATGTCCAAGGCCAGGTTGGACAGGGCATGGAGCAGCCTGGGATAGTGGAAGGTGTCCCTTCCTGTGGCCAGGGTTGAGATTGGGTGGACTTTAAGGTCCCTTCCAACCCAGATCATTCTGGGATTTTATTTGAGTGCCATCAGATGAATTTTCACCATCTCTTAATGGATGAAAATTAAGAGGTGGAAATAGTTAATTTCTTTAAAGAAAGGTTGCAAAAGTAAGGTAATGTAACTCCTCTTGAAACACTTTCCAGGTGCAATGCACAATTCTTCAGATAAGGTTGGATTCACTTAGACTTTGCCAAAAGATTTTTGGGAGTACTGGATCCACAAAGAGAAGCTTTAGTCAGGATAAAGATTTAAAGCTCTAATCAAGGAACAGACTGGGCAAATGGGATCCATAGGGGAACATTCCCCTGTGTAACTGGAAGATAAACCCATTTTATCTCCATTTAAGGACTGAGCTCTTCCAGCATGTCCTGTCAGGGAGAATTCCTGTTGCTAAACCCATCTGGAGATATCAGAGTCTCACAAGGTCTGAGCATAATTTCCTGGAGAGCTCAGTTATCTCCTGTACAAGCACAGTTCAATTGGCTGTAAATATATGCTAATAAACACAGATAACGAGGGCTTCAAATGAGTCCGTTCCCTGATTAGGGCTCCACAAAGTCATTTTCTGCAGAGTGTAAAACACTCAGTTGAGGCACCCAGTGCTCATGGTAGATAATGGTCTTAAAAAGCAAAAGCAGCTGAGGCCTATTCAGAAATGAGTGGATTGTGGCTGGAGTGTAATTACAGGCAGGAGATGGAATGAGGAAAGGCAGTGATAAAGCCCTGGGTCAGTTGGGAAAAGGGTTGGAAGTCAGCAGTGCAGTGGTTTTCCCTCTGTGTGTTTTAACACACGGCGATTTAGATGGGATATTATGGAAAAATCCTTCCCTGTGAGGATGGGGAGGCCCTGGCACAGGCTGCTCAAAGAATTTGTGGCTGTCCCTGGATCCCTGGAAGTGTCCAAGGACAGCTTGGAGCAATCTGGGATAGTGGAAAGTGTCCCTGCTTATTCCAGGGGGGATTGGAACTTGAGGACCTTTAAAGGTCCATTCCAACCCACACCATTTGGGCATCCCATGATTTTCATGCCAAATCCTGCAACAGCACAGAACTGCATCTCTGAGGGGTTGGTTTTCCACAGCTGCCCAGGTGTCCTGATCTCTCTGACCTTCAAAATGAAGTTTCAAGTTTAATCACTCAAAATGAAAAGCTGCAGAAGGAGAAAGAAGCCCTGAGTGAGGAGCTGAACAGATGTATTGATAAGGTAGGAAAGGACTGCAAATCCACATCACTGTGTGCTGTTAAAATTCCTAAATCTTTATCTGTATCACCATAACCTGTCAAACTTCTCTGGTTATTTTTTTTCTTTACCCTCAAGCCAGATAAAGCCTTAATTGCCTCTGCTTGTTTTTATTCCTAGCTGGTCTTAGAGAGGAAAGCTTAAATTCTGAAGCACAGCTTTACTGTAATTTGATTATGTAAAAAATTCCAAACATTGCAAGGAAGAGAGGCCTGGATATAAATACTGCAACAGGACAAGGAAGACAGTGTTCCTGGACTTTTATTGCATCTCTAAAATACTGTAACTCTGAACTGGAGCAGAGCACTCTGCACACTGTAAATAATAATCCCATTATGTGAAAATTCAGGAAGCTGAGGGGTTTTTTGCTTTCCTGTGTTTTCCTTCCTTCCTTCTTTCCTTCCTTAGCTTT
This sequence comes from Chaetops frenatus, assembly GCA_013400775.1. Classification (NCBI taxonomy): domain Eukaryota; kingdom Metazoa; phylum Chordata; class Aves; order Passeriformes; family Picathartidae; genus Chaetops; species Chaetops frenatus. The sequence continues at coordinate 178,906 of VZTR01027854.1, read as the reverse complement.
AACTCCTTCTAGGGTAACCCTTGAAGTCAAATTGAGTCTAAAAAAACTCCAGAGTGAGGATTCCTGATGTAATCTCATTGCAGGTAGCTCAAGTCAGCTGCTTGGAGAGTGCAATGGGCATCTTGAAGCAGGAGCAGAAATCCTGGGAGCAGCAGAGTCAGGCACTGAAAGCACAGCTCAGCCTTTCCCAGGACAAGGTATACCTGTTTTGTCTTTTATACATACCTGTTTTGTCTTTTCCAGCTCCTGCTTGAGGATGTGGTTCTCCTGCTCCAGCAGATGAGCTTGAACCTTCATTTTTGACACTGATTTATGTTATCACCCTGGATAAAAGCATTTTGATCATCTCTTGTAGTGCTTTTTCTCATGAAAGCCCCCTTCTGATGCCATGCAGCTGAGAACGGCTGCTCTGAGAGGCTCTTAAAAGAACAAAAGGAAACTTGTTAAACACAATAAGAGATTTTTTTTTTCTCTGCAGCCAAGTTACTTTTGCCAATTCCCTCTGCCTGGTGATTCCAAAAATTCTGCAGAGACTCTGCTGTTGCTCCTCTGTCCTGATGCAGGCTCATCCATCCCCAGGCAGGGATGGGATCAAGTGGTTCCCTGCTTGGCCGAGCATTCCTGGAGTTTCTCCTTGGCCTTGGGCTGCCAGGAAGAATAAATAATTCAAGGAGAAGCTTTTTCCCAGCATATCACAGTAAATGCTCAGGGCTGGAAGATGTTTCTGGTGAATGCAGCATTGTGGCTCTATTCAAAGTGGGTGGCTGCAAGCTTGGAAGAGAAAGTTGGAAAATAATTTGGAATTATAGAGTTTTAAGGCTGGAAAATCCCTCTAAGATCGAGTCCAACCATTCCCCCAGCACTGCCAAGGCCACCAGTGCCCCATGTCCCCAAGTGCCACATTCACACAGCTTTTAAACCCCCAGTCCAGGGAAGGGGACTCCACCACTGCCCGGGGCAGCTATGCCAGGGATGAAAAACCCTTTCCATGAGGAAATTTTCCCTAAAATCCATCCTCAACCTCTCCTGGCACAACTTGAGGCTGTTTCCTCATCCTTTCCCTGTTCCCTGGGAGCAGAGCCTGACCCCCTTCAGCTCCACCCCCCCTGTCAGGGAGGTGTAGAGAGCAATAAACTCAATTTAACATTTCCAGAAAGGGAAATACCAGCATTCACTCCTTCCATCAGAGATCCTAAATACATGGAATACCTGATCCACACAGGGAATCTTGGTCCAGCAAAATCCAAGCTGTGCTCCTGCTCATTACAGGTTCAGAGCCTCGATGAAACTTTGCAGAGCACCAAGCTGCAAATGTCCCGGCTGAAATCCGACCTGCAGGTGACACAGCAGGAGAAGGAAACTCTGGAACAAGAAGTGATGGCATTGCACAAACAGCTGCAGAATGCCAGTGAAAAGGTAAAAGGTTTCAGGGGTCTCAGTTAGTAGCTGTAATTCTTGTATATTTGGTATAAAGTGCAGGTTTTAAGCTGATTTTTAAAAACCATATTTGAAGTGTTGAACGTGGACAGGCAATGATCAGTCCCTCTCCTAAGTCTCCATTCTTCCCTAAAAGAAACCTTTTGCCAATAAAACCTCCAAATCTGTGGACAAGGTATTAATTTACACCTATCAACTATGAAAATTAACCAACTATAAAAATTAAGGAGCTAGTCATTGACAGAGGATCTAATTTCCAGTGCAACTTGGGTTTGAAAGGTAGAGAATTACACCAACCTCTCAGCTAATGAGGATTTGTAACTGAAGGAGGTTGTAGACAGCAGTCTTGGGATTGCTATTATGAATTCAGTTACTGATTTGGCTTGTTTGCCATGTAATTAAGGAATATTTAATGTCCACGTGGAAAAGAGGCTTTTTCAGAATTGTACAACAGGAACTAAATTACAGCTATTACTGCATAATATATAATACTGAGTTCTGTTTGGCTCTGAACAGAGCACAAATTTTTTTTTTTTGTGTTGCTGAACTCTGTGCACTCCTTGTGCACACAGCTATTATCCATGATTTTAGCAGAGGGAAGCATTTGGGATTTGCACTTTGAATTCCTTAGGAGAAAACAGCGAGTGGGCTGGGAGGGAGACGGGAGCTTTGGAGCCTGTACTTACTGAAAATCCACCTAAAACCCACCTGAAGAGAAAAAATGTCTGCTTCTTTGTTTAAGGCCTAACCCTGCAATTCTGTCTGTCTTAAGAACCGGGTTCTGGAAGTGGCTGTGCCTCCCTCAGGGCTGCAGGACCAGCGGGGGCCGATGCGCTGGGATGAGCTGGAGCAGCGGCCGGAGCAGGAGCAGAGGCTGCTCAGGCAGGACAACGAGAGGCTGCAGAGGGAAGTGCAGAGCACTAAAACAGACCTGGCTCACTCCAGGGAAAAGGTAACCTGGGCAAGCTGGCAGATGACAGGAGGGTTGGGTTGGGAGCTCTGGAGATCATTCATTCCAAGCCCCATGCAGGGATCACTCAAACCACTTTGGATGGATCACACTCCAGATATTCACATTTTAAATATCTCCAGAGAATGAGACTCCACAACACTCTCAGGATATTCCTTGTCTTTAAAAGACAATCCTGATAATTCTTGTCCAAGACTTCAGTCCAACTTCAAGTTAACAAAAAGATTCTTAATATTCCTAACGTTCTTCTTGTGCAATTTCCAGGCTCCCGGTATTAAGTGGATTGTGGGGAGGAGGGAGGGAAAGAAGGACAAGAGGCTCAAAGCTAAAATGTCAAAAATACCCCCAGAGTTGTCCAGAGAAGCTGTGGCTGCCCTTGGATCCCTGTCAGTGTCCAAGGCCAGGTTGGAGCAGCCTGGGACAGTGGAAGGTGTCCCTGCCCATGGCTGGGGGTTGGAATGGGATGATTTTTGAGGTCCCTTCCAACCCAAACCATTCTGGGATTCTGTGAGTCCAGAATCAATTGGTACTCAATATTTTAGATGAGGTGGAATTATCTGGAACCTCTTTTCACCTTTGTTCATCTCTGGTCTCCTCAGATCCGACAGCTGGAATCCACAATCCTTTCCCTAAAGCACCAAAAGCATCAAAGCCAGTCAGGGATTGTCAAAGCCATAGAGCAGGAGAAGCTGAGCTTGAAGAGAGAGTGTGAACAGCTTCAGAAGGAGCTATCATCAGCAAACAGGAAGGTGAGTTTTGGGTGGTAAATACACAAATTAGTGCTGTAGTTTCCATCTCTCAGAAGCTCAAGGGGTAAGCTGGAGCTTTATTCTTTTACTCTGAATTTTGTGCTCTGTGCCTCTCACAAATCTGGGTCTGAAGGAGCTGACAGGGCCTTGTGCATCTGCTGTGAGCCAGCTCTTGTAGCAAAGCACTTGTCCAAATACTCCTGGTCTTTAGACCTGATTTGTCTTGGTGTTCAGTGGTTCAAGAGGGGAAAAAACAGATAAAATGAGAAACTGCTGCTTTTCTAAGGAAACTTCTTGTCTCTGATAGATCAGTCAGATGAATTCTCTTGAACGTGAACTGGAAACCAGCTCAGAAAATGAAGGGCTGAGAAAAAAGCAAGTCAAGCTGGATGATCAGCTAATGGAGGTACTTGTCAATCAGTGTTGACTGTGGGGCTTTATCACTGTCTTACTGCATTTATTTTATTTTAAAACAATTTATGGATGTGTAGTAACAGAGAGAACTAATTGACACTAAAAGAATTAACCTCTCCTAATGTTTAACCTCATCTTTCATGACCAAGTTGTGTGGCAAATGTCCTTCTCTGAGGCATGTTGTGCTTAATCATAATTTACATAACTTCAAAAATAAAATCAAATAGCAAATTTGTTTCTGTAATTGAGGCAAGGCTGATACTTCCCTCTTCCTTCCTAAAACATCTCACCTCAAATTTCCTAACTGATACTTGTGTGATGCTGCTCTTAATGTACAAACCTGTTCTTCTTTCCTCTGAGAATAATTTGCTGAATTTAAGCTTAATATTATCTAAATCGTGGTAAAATATCAATTTACACAGCTTACTGTTAACTTAAAGGCACGAGTGAAAACTTCAGTGGAGATTCTTCCAAAAGCTGCTGTAAGAGTTCTGCTGGAGACAGATCATGCTGGGTATCAAAATTTAGGAGTCCTTGGTTATAGGAATGGGCAATTTAACTTTATGTAGTGTGTCCCATGAGGTCAGCCCAGACCTCCAAGTTCTTTCTCAGTAGTCTTGCCTAAATTTGATGTCCTGGATTTGAGTTTAAAACATATATTTAAAAAAAAAATCAAAAACCTACAATTTTGACTAGTTCCATAAGTCAAATAATCTTTTAGATGAGACTTCTATAACACTTTATAAAATGCTTCATGTTTTTTGTCAAGACAACAAATGGGAGCCATTATGCTGAAAACCCTATCTAATTAGTAATAAAACTGTAAAAACCTAATTAGGAAAGATGAGATTTTGGCAAGTTAATGAAAAGACTGTTTCTATTCCCTGTGCATTTATTTATATAGTCTTAATTAAGCTCTGGGAAAATGCCAAACACTTAAACCCATAAACAGCGAGCCTGGGATTGTGTTTTCTGCTGAAATGTGTATTTCAAACATGCAGGATTTTGTTCCTCCTGGTAACCCTTTCCCAGCAGGTGTGTGCAACATTCACTCAGTGATTTGTGACTTCTAACTGTCTCTTTTGTGCCTGTTCTCCTTTTGTCCATGGCTAACCTGGCTAGAACCCAGTGGTTGGAACTAGCAGAGAAGGGGGCAGTTCTCTCTCTGAAATAGTGTGTGAAGGTAGAGCAATAATTTTTCATGTACCACCATAGCATGGAGAAAACATTATTTTTTAAATTGATTTCTTTTTTTTTGTTTGTTTGTTTTCATTCCATGCATCTTCTAAGTAAAGAAGCCACTATTCATTTCAGGGTCAATTTTGGGCAGCTGCACCAGGTTCTTGGTGGTTAATGTGTTGTGCAGTGGGGTTCTCCAAGGAGCTGTGTGCTCCTAAGGAATTGCCATAAAAATGGACAGAGATCACCCCACTGCATTCCAAAAGAATTAAAATTGGAAGTGGGAGAATGAGAAGTGGCTTCCTGCTACCCCATTGACTGTGAGGCTTGAAGGTGTTTGCATATTTACCTCTGGTGCCTGCATGCTTCCCCACCAGACTGTCCAACTGTTCCTTAAGTTAATTAATTTCTGATCCCATTTAGCATCATCCTGATAGTTTAGCAAGTTCATGATAGTTCCATTTTCTTCCACAGATGAATACAGCAGGGCTGTTCTGTTTTCATTGTTGTTTCATTGGTATTTATTTTTAAGATGCTGTTAACACTAATTGACTGTTTCCTCATTAGTTATTTGTGTGCTTCACAACATGACAGGAACCCTGAAACAAATTTCACCAAAAGCTCATTATTTTCACTGTTTGTATTGTCAGGAAAAGAACAGCTCCTTTACAGACAAAGGGAACCCCTAAATAGATTTTAAAAGTACAAATAGTTTTATTTTCCAGTATTTCTAAAGCTATATCCTGAACCAGCAGAAATAGAGATGGTAACAGGGGCCAGAAGAGCTGCACCATTGTGAAAAATATTTTAAGTTAGAGATGAAGTCAATAATTGAAATATTATTCCAAATTGATAATTTTGACACTTGTGAAAAAAGGAAATTAAAATCAGTTGTGAAAGGAAAATTAAAACCATCAAGATAATCCTCCACACCTTTTCCTAAGGGAACAGAGTAATGGTTTTTAGGCAACAGGAACTTTATGGGTAGAAATTATTGATGTTACACAAATTCCAGCCACAGATGAGTTTGTCTGAAACATCAGGGATTTTTACTGTCCAGTTCTAGTCCTTTTTAGTATAATTCACTCTTCCAGCTGTGAGTTACTTACCTGGATTTTGCTTTAGTCTGCAAAAACTCTAAATTATTTCACGTGGTTGTCTTAGTTCTTAATATCTCCACAGTTGGGAGTGGACATAAAGAAAGATCTGTAGGGTTTTGAATACTGAATTCTGAATGTAATATTAGAAAAGATCTATAGGGTTTTAAATACAGAATTCTGAATGTAATATCATCAGAGATAAATGTTCCCTCTCCTTCCTAAAGACTGGAAATAATCACCACAACTTCAGCTTTCCCCTTGAAATGGGAAATTATTATTACTTAAAGCTCACCAACTAAACTTGGATAGGAATTCATCAAAAATTCAGTGATTTTTATAGGTCAGGCCTGAAATGATGAATCAAAGCCCAGATTCCATTAGAATTCAGTGCTGCATGTGAAATTGCACCTTTTTTTCATGGGGAAAAAGTTGCCTGTTCACCTTTTATCACCGAGCCCAGGCTGGTTTCTCTGGCACAGGAGAAACCTGAGCTCAGGCTGCTCCTGGAGCATCCCCTGGCAGAGGGGGCAGCAGGTGCTGATGGTTGGGATTTTGGATTTTCCTTCCCCAGATGCTCCAGTCCGGGGGGATGCATAGCCAGAGCTCCCAGCAGCAAGGCTGTGCCGTGGTGCCCAGGGAACAATTCCTGCAGCTCCAACAGCAGCTGCTCCAGGCAGAGAGGAGGAGTCAGCACCTCCAGGAAGAGCTCGAGAGCAGACCCTCGGGGACAAACATGCAGCAGGTAAGGCCCCCCCCCGCCACTCCTGAAAAGGAAATTTTTTTTCAAGTATTTGCTGTAGTTGTCTTGGGTTTGGTTTTTTTTTTTAAATTCTGGTGAGATCCGTTCTCTGTTTATGCCAGTTCAAAAATTAAAAGTTCATCCCAGCGAGGATATGTGCAAAAGGTGCTGTTTAGCATGGTTAGCCTGAGCTTCATTCTGAAGTCCTCTTAATTTTTTTGAGATCAAACCACTCCCATCCACATTTAACTGGCTTTTCTCCTTCTGCTCCATGTGCAGTAAGTGTCTATAGGGTTTTTTTGTTTGTTTGTTTCTCTATCTAATGTCCATGTCTGGAACTATTATTTTTCAAATATTCAAATATCACCACGCCAGATATTGCACAGGCATCCATCACATCAAATCCTAATTTGGGCTCTTGCTGTCACATGGGGCTGTGTCACTTGTAGCAGAACAGAACACAAATTAATTCTGTTTATAAGGTCAGTCTTCCTGATTTGGCCACTGTTACTGTTACACAGAAATTTCAATACTGGCATTTCTGAGGGAAAACCCATCCCAAGGAAGATAATTCATCCATTGCCCACGTTGGGCAGAGTCCCTTTTAGTGTTGTTTTGATTTTTTACCTTGTAAAACTGAATTATAGGTAATAGAAAGGTTTGAATCTGCCATATAAAAATTGCCAAATGATCCTTTTCTTCAAAAAGTAATTGGATCTCTAAATCTCTAAAGCTTTGGCTTAGGCCATAGGTCTTAAAATAATACTATAACTCTATTTTATGAAAAAAGATAAAACCCTAAATAATCTAGATCTATATTTAGTATTTTACCTATTTTAGATGAGATATTTATTTAGATTTATACTTAGATTAGATAAATAAATTCGATAAAATGCTATTAGCTATTTATTCATCTGTCAGCAGGGAAAAACCACCCCTCTCATAGTTTAAACTTAGATTGCAGTTATGCTTTAAATAATACCTTAAAATAATAATAATAAGACCAAGACTTTGAGGCTCAAAAATTTCTGAATATGGTAATAGATATGCCAGGAAAAAAGGTATTAGGGAGGAAGTATAGGCAGTAACCTGTTTTTAAAATATCCAAAACCTGGAGTAAATTTTTTTTTTTAAGAAAGGCATAAAATCAAAATATTTCTTTAAAAAAATAAAAAAAAAAGAACCTAAAAGCAAGTAACTTAAGGTTAAGTAGAAATAAATTGATTGTAAGGTTCCTTTTCACAAGTGCATCACCCAGGCTGATGTACTTGGTCCCATACCATGGGGAGAAAAATGGGCAGCTTAATTTAGAAATTAATCAATCAAAGCCATAATGCAGCAGTGGCAGCTGCAGATGTATGTGCTGGGATTGCAATAGGAGTGATGACTTTGTAATTTAGGTTTTGGAACAATCTGCAAACAAGTCACATCCTGGAACTTGCAGTTCTAGAGATGAATTGCTCCTACATTTCCTGGAAAAGCTTTGTGAATTTAAAAATACCTAGAGAGGCTTTGCAAATATTTGCTGTCAATGCACTAATGCACTTAATCCTTTTATTCTTTTTTCCTTTTTCCCTTAAAGTGAGTAGCTATTCTGGTTTATAACACTCACTTTTTACTACATAACTCTCTAAATCATTGTTAAAAACTTGCAGTTCTGAACAAAGCCAGATTTATTTTAGTTTGTCTCCACTTTGCTGCTTCTTATAAGCACCTCCTGCTTGAATCTCTGTTGATTTTTCTTTGCCATCCTAATTTTTAGGGTTTAACATTTAGTTGAGCTCATGTCCCTTTTAATGTCCCCTTCAGCACCTTGAAAACTTCCATCCTAAACCCTCTCCATCGTCTTTTCACCAGTGAGTACAAGGTCAGGTTATCTCCATGCTTTCTGTGTAAAATTAATCATTTAGTTCTGCTGCTGCTTTGCATTTGGCAGCTTTCTTAGATCCTGTGTAATGAGGTATCCAAAGTTATCCCTTTTGATTTTATTTGTTTTTTAATGCAATTCTTTTGTGTTTATCCTGCTTTGCAGTTTTCATTGCTTTTTGATCCTGGTTGTCTGTGTTCTTTCTTTCATTTTACAGTCAGTCCTGAGTTATTTTCATCCAAAGGCTGCTTTTACATGTTTAAATGTCACTGAATTAAATTAAATTATAACTCCTGAGCTGTTTCTACTGTGTTAACCTGTCTGGAATTCCCAGTGACTGTTTCTGCTGTGTCCAGTGCTGTGATTACCTCATAATTCCTTGCTCAATAACTAAATTTCGGAGCCTGTTAATTACCCAATATTTCCCAAAGTTTGCCTAGCACTGATTAATTCTTGAATTGCTCAACTCCCCCTTTGTACAGCTCTTTATTTCAAATTTCATATCTCTTCTGGCTTGTTCACTCTGAGGGAGAAACAACAAGGTTGAGGATAGAAATGCAAAATTTTCAAAGGAGGGCCACTTGGGCTACATTTTTCCCGAATGTTTGGCAATCTGTGGGATTTTATATGTATTATTTGAGCTTTTTATGTTATAGATGGGATTTTTAGAGAGAGAGGAGGAGGAGGATTTCCTCTAAAAAACTTTGCTAACTTAATCACTGCCACTGACTTTTTAAAAACCATGGATGAGGCATCCAAAAAATGTGGGAAGTGCCCCCTCAGTCTCCCAGCTGTGTATGTGTAGTGCAAATACTCATATTCACAGATATATAATATAAAATACTCTGCATGTTTTTTCTCTGTGTGTGTGTGTGTAACTTTTGTGGGTTTTTTTGGTTTGTTTGTTTTTTGTTTTGGTTTTTTTTTTTGTCCTGTGTTGCTTGCTTTGCTTGTATTGGTGATTTTTTTTTCTTTTTTTTTTTTTTTGCTTGAAGTGTACATGTTTTGAAGAAAAAGCTGGATATCAGGGTGAAGTGTTCCCACTTGCCTTCTTTCTCTAGGCCTTGCTACCGGAGCAGCGAGCAGTGCATGCAGATTCCTACCGGAGGATCGGGCACCTCTGACACCTCTGGCTGCTTTTGATCCCATTCCTTTTCCATGATAAACACACAAAAACACAGAACTGGCATAAGCTGAGAAACTTGAGGATCAAATTCTATTTTTCCCCATTTTTTTTTTCTGGTCCCCCCCAAAAAAGGCAAAAAAAAAAAAAGTCTCTGCAGTGTTATTTTCTTATTTATTTGTCTAGAAGCTATTTTGTGAAAGCTCAGAAGCTTCCAGAAGCTTTTTTTTAATTTGTTACAAATGAGTTTTATTTATGTTATTTAAAATGTGCAGTTGTTCAGTATGGGAAAGAGCCTATTTTTCTCAAATGGTACTAATTTTATATGAGATTTGAAGAAAATCTGGGGTATTTATACTGCATTTTTGTATAAGATGTATAAACTTTTTAAACAGGGAAAGATGACTTTTTTTGATGTAAATGAAAAATAAAATCTTTTTTTAAGCATAATGTCTCTTGTCTTCATAGCATCATTAATTTCCACTTCCAGAATGAACAAGTTTTAGACAAAATATTTCTTTGATAATGAGAATTATTATATCAGGACTTCTGGGAAAGATTGGTGATGGGGATGTACTAAAGTACAGACACTCAGCTTTTCTTTAGCAGATGTACCTGAAAATTTAGGAAAATGAGGGATCTTCAACTACTGTGGCCATAAAGTAAAAAACGGCAGTGCAAAAAAAAAAAAAAGGAAAATTACTGTTTATTTGATAAAATTCTATAGTTTTTATTTTGTCTCAAACTACTTGAATAAATTAGAATTTTAGTACTTTAATAGTTCAGCAAAACACTTCTTTAAGGCCTGTGAGTTTTCTAGTTGGAGCCATGAACCATTTCAGCTCTTTGCATGTAAAGATCTTTCTTCTCCTATTTTTAATGACCTTAAAGCTGCTGCCTGAGCTGACTTCTCCCATTTAACACAAAATAATGTCAAGTGAGACCATTTAAGGCAAAAAACCAGGGATCTCAGGTATTGAAACCTCTCTAATTCTTCTTTTCCACTTAACTACTCACTCAGGGTTCCTGCAATCAATGGGAAGTGGAATAGTGGGCTTTGAATTCCAATCAAATTCCATTAATTCAGAAAAATATCCTTTCCACCCACACTGTAAAACTGTTTTTTATGTGACTCAAATGTAAGTTTTTTCATAAAAATGAATTATCACACAACCTCACACAGAGGTTTGAATTTCTGATGTTTCAGCAAATGAAATACTGAGTGAACTTAAATCAGTCCCCCATCATTTTGTAGGGGTTTAGATGAGGAACTCCCTACCTGAAGCAGATTTTCACTTTTCCTCCTCCACAGGTGGGATGGGTTTGGGTTTTGAAGGTGTTTTATTTTGGGTTAGTGCTTTCTCAGAATTCATCTCCTCAAATGACTTCCTAGAATTTGAGTAACAAACTAGCATTAAAATGAAATCTCTATTTTCCTCCAGTCAGTGTCTAAAGTTCTTAAATCCAAATGAGTCTTTTTGTAATTCCTGGTGTTTCTCATTTATTTGGGAAAATTTCCCTCAGATGTTGGTGTTAAGAGTCTCATGACACAGAATTATGATGCTTTTAGTGACACTGTCACCTCAGCGAAGAAAAAGAGGAAAACCAGTTTAGGGTTATGAAAACTAATCTAACAAGATGTAAAAAATGAAGTTTGGGGTAATGGAATCCTACTCTTTTAGGCTATTACTCAATTTCAAGGTGTTTTTGGCACAGGGAGAGTTACACTGCCAAACGTGATCTTATGACTTCACTTATTTTTATTCTAAAACCATTAAATTGGCATTTTGTTTCCCACATTCATCAGAAATTTGGCAGCACCAAAGAATGAGAAAAGGAAATTATCCAGCTCTGACTAGCACAGACAAGACAGAACTTAGAATTTTATATAATTTTCCCTTGATTTGGTAATTTCAAGTGTAACTTAGACCTGGAAAACCAGTGCAATGCTAAGAGTGTCCTTTAAGTGTTGCCATAATTTTTGCTTCAGTGGAGGGTTTATTAATTTAGCTGGCTCTAAACCAGACTGAAGTGTGGAGGCCCAGCTATTTTCTTGAGCATGAACTGGAAAAAAACCAAACAAACAACAGACTGGTGAATGGGAACTGATTTTTAACTGATTTTCACACAAATGTTGCTTTCCAGGGGGGTCATGAGCAGCTTCTAAAAATGATGGAAGAGCGGATGATGGATGTGGAGCAGAAACTGAGACTTGTGAAGAGGCTTCTCCAAGATAAAGTAAATCAGCTGAAAGAACAAGTAAGTGTCCTAATCTTCCTCAAATCTTCCCCATTCCTTCCGTAGACCCCTAAGTGGGCAAAAGCTGCCAAGCTGTTATTCAGAATAAAGTTAAAAGTGGTTTTATGTAATGCTTCTGAGCTCAGCTACAGCATATTTGCCCAAAGCTTCATTAATCTCCAAACTGGGGACTGAATCCACCACTCATTAATATTTCCTAAAACAAATTTCAGCTGAGGATCCTAGCTGGAAAAGTTGCTTAGAAAAGGAGGAAAAATAATTTCCTCAGGAGAAGATCAAGTATTGATTTCTTTGAGGCCTCCTGCCCCAAATCCATCCTTGTGTTTGATGTGGTCTTGGGGTTTTTGGAAGTATCTCTGCGGGATCACTGGGTTGTGGATTCTCTTGTGCACTAAATTTACCCTTAGAGAATAAATGCTGTAAATCAGAACTCACCTGACAGGATTAACTTGAAACACTCTATTATCTCCTAAAAAAAAAATCTCTCCAGTCTCAAAACATTCACAGCATCTCTGAAGACACTGGGCTTTTAATAAGAGGAATGGGGTTTTCCTTGGATATTTGAGTTGCAACTAACCCACTCACCACCATCCCCACCCTCCTTTGGTGGTTTTATTTGCCATTTTTTGGGTGGTTGTGTCCCTTTCCCACCCCAGCTTTCCAAGAACACGAGGGCAGACGCGATGGTCAAGGATCTCTACGTGGAGAACGCGCAGCTGCTGAAGGCTCTGGAGGTGACAGAGCAGCGGCAGAAAACTGCAGAAAGGAAGAATTATTTACTGGAAGAGAAGATTGCCAACCTCAACAGAATAGTGAAGAATTTGGCCTCCCCCTCCTTCAGCCCAGCACCAGAGATCAGGTCATAGCAGAGCTGTTGTGTGTCACAGCCCCGTGCACTTTACTGAAATGGGAATGTTTCGGCTTCTCACTGTGTTGCTTTTTTTTTTTAATTGAATGAGTTTTAGTTACCAGTGCCTCCCCAGAGAGCACAGAGCTAATTCCCAAACTGGACACTGCCAAAGGAGGATTTTGTTGGTTCCCAAACTGGTTTTCTGCTAAGTTTTGCCTAAAAGTAGTCATTGCTATATAAAGAAACCCTAACTTACGTTACTTTGTTACCTTGAGTTCCATTTAAAATCCAAATTCTGAATTTCCTGTACTGGATCATCTAAATTGAAGCTGACTCAGATTAAAGCAAACTCAGATTATTGAACTGTAAACAATATTTTCAGCTTTCTAAACTACTTCTTGCTCCAAACCTAGAAACGCTGATGGGTGAGTCTGCAACAGTAAAAATGTTATTGAAGGCAGGACTTTCCTGATATGGGCTGTGTTCTGTAAACTGATTCTGGTTTTTCTGAAGTAATTATTCATTAGGCTTCTGGGTTGTTCTTCATGTTTGTTTCTCTGCAGAGCTCAGAAAAAAAAGGTTGTTTTAAATATGTAACTAGACTACTGCCTCCAACTAAGTGTGACAATATTTCATCTGAAGAAATTTCCCAGCTGGCAAATAAAGACTTTTATTTCTGGGGTTTTTTTAAGCTGTGCTGCCGGACAACTCTGAATTATAGAGGCCATACTGGTTTTGTATATGGAAATAAGTTATACTAAACCAAGGAAGAGCCACTCAACAGAAGCAAAGATGGGAGTTTTGTTTATGGGATGTGTCAACTCAGCAAAGCAGTGCAGTGTATTTATTAAGCAGCTGGCAGAAGAAAATGAAGAGGGGCACTTGGATGATTTTGTCAGTGGGATCCTGGTGTTGGAATTCTCACAAACATGGAGCTTTGCCATGAATGCAGCATTTGCTCTGACCTGAGCAATCATTTGGAAAAGTCTTTTGTGTTAATCCTAGTGCAGAATCTATCATTAATTGTGAAGAAAAACATTCAGTGTGATTATGAAGAACTCAGGGAATAACAGCCTAAATCAGCTTCCTTCAGCTATAAATGTGGATATTAATGTCAGCAGAGGGAGATAAGCACACATTAGGATAAGCAAATTGGATTTGGGTGAGTATTTCCTTGGTGCTCCTTACCCAACCTGCAGAGGAGCATCAAGGCTTGGGGTGAGAGGTGGTACCTCTTCTTGGATCAGTGGAGAAATGCAAGTTTTTTGGGGACACCTTCAAGACAGAAGGGTTTGACAGAGAAGCAGCTGGATAAGAGCCTGTCTGCTCAGGGGTGTGTGTGTTAACCTGCCCTGCCTCCCTCAGGCCAGTAAGGCACAATAAAACACTGTAAATCAAACTGGGGGCAGGGGCCATGCTGGAATACTTGACACTGCACCTCTTTAAATACACGTGGTTGAGGAGGGGGAGAAGGAGGTGTTTTGTCTCAGAGACCACTGGCAAGGTGATAATTCTGTCATGAGCCAAAAATCCTCCAGAAGCTGGGGTAACACTGCCTGTAAGTTGTGCAGGAACACCTGGAAAATGAGTTTTACTGGCTGTAGAGGATATTCCCTGTATTTCTAGGGATACTTACCAATTTTGGAGGGTTGATGGACTGAACTGAACACAGGGTGTGACTTTTTTCCTCCTCCTTTTTCCCCCCTCCTTTTTTTCCCCTCCTTTTCCTCCTCCTTTGCTTTGTGCAACTATAAATGTGGATATTAATGTCAGCAGAGGGAGATAAACACACCTTAGGATAAACCAAATTGAATTTTGTGCAGGCAACAAAGTGGAAATGGAAATACAATTATGGAAGAACAACATGTTGGAGCATCACACAATCCTAAATTATTTCACTGCTGTGCTCTTCCAAATGCATGTAGTGGAGAGTGCTCCAAGTCATCCCAAATTCAAGGATTTCTGGATTTTTCAGAGGCTGCTAAAATCTTTTCACAAGTTGGAAATGTCTCAAATTTATAGAAATATGAGGGTTTTAAAAGCTGGAATAATGATTTCTTGTTACTTTTATTATTCATCACCAAGTGGTCTGAGTTATATATAATAATACTCTGTGTTTGCAAAGTGGAGACTGAGCACACCCTAAACCCACGCTGTGGAAATTAGCAAAGTTCCAAAATACTTCCAGGAAACAAAAAAAATGAGGTTCAGAACTGTATTTGGAAAAAATATTATTATCTAGTACATCTTCACACTATTTCATACCTTGACATTGATTTGCTTCTGTCTTTGACCGAAGTCTAAAAGGAAGGAACAAATATTTCACTTAAATTATTGTGCAATACTTTCACATTGCTCAATTTTAAAGGCTAGACTACCTAATTAATTATTTTAGTCTCCTGGTAGTTAGCAGGCTTTTATAAACCAAACATACAGACATTGATAGAGCACAGCACCAAAAAGAGAGAAGCAGAAATAGGGAAAAGGGACTTTTGGCTTTTCCCTTTCTCCCCTATCCTACCTTGCTCTGTTTTTCTTTCACTGAACTTCAAAAAAATCAACTTAACTATAGGAGAAAGGAGGAGGAAAACATCCTATTGGCAAACATTTTGAGGCAAAACTCCAATTTCACTGGAAGATTTGTGTGAATTAATTCTCAGAAGTGCCTTTTGCCTTCCTGTACTGTACTGGATGGGTTGCTATGGGACAATTGAGGAAAATCCCTTCCCAAAGGGAGGGATCCCAGAGGAAGGGAGAGCTGCTTCCAGACGGGTGTCACCTTGCTCCTTAATTCATGGTGTCAGCTCAGAAGAGAAGCAGCTGCTTTACAAAGTCCAGGCTACTGAAAATAAGCATAGAAACACATAATTTATTAAGCATTAGCAGTGTGTTGTACATGAATGTGTCTCCTATGCAGAACAGGCAAAAACCAAAGTATATTTAATGTTATTGTTGCAGTCAAAAATCACTGTACTTTTAGGCCTTGTTCCTACAACAGGTCCTGCCATGTCAGATATGAACCACTTCATCACCAGAAGGTGTTTTAAGTGTTTTCAACTCTTACTTTATCAATCACTGTGAAAATAAAGGCACATTGACATTTCAGGTTGGGGGTTTTGGAAGGGGACTGACCCCAAGTTAAATTTAGGTGTATGAAATCCATGCAGTTGAAGTGCTGCTTGTCAATTATGATGATTTAAAAGACTACATTGTGGCACATGCCCCAAGTAGTACTTTAAATACAAGGAAAATTGAATTGTTTGAATTCTGATCGGGGAAAGAAAAAGGATTGTAACATACTTGATTTTAGCCAGATTATGTGTTAGATACAGCAGGGGGGAACAGTCTGGATTGATCAAGAGTAAAATCCTTTTGTTTACTTCCAGCAAATGCCATCCCTGTCACTCAGGTTTTCCATCATTTACCTGTTCAGTCTCCTGTTCGGTGTCATTTCATGACAAACAACTTCTGTATAAAAGAAAACAAATGTATATTTTTTATTTCTGTTGAGTTTGTTTTGTTCTGGTGTAATATATTGTCCTTAGAACATCGTGTAAAACTGAGAGATGAAGCAACTGACACATTATTTATAACAAGCATAAAAAATACCTTAATGTATGATGCATACTTGTGTCTTTTGGTTTTTATCCACATGAAAATCATGGAATAATTTGGATTGGGAGGGAGCTAAAGCCCATCCTGTTCCACTCCCTGCCATGAGCAGGGACACCTTCCACTATCCCAGGTTGTTCCAAGCCCTGTCCAGCCTGGTCTTGGACACTGCCAGGGATCCAGGGACAGCTACTGCCTCTCTTCCCATGGATATTGGAAATACTTCAGGTAGCATCTGCAAATTTATCAGTCATTCACAATAGTAAAAAGGATGGTTTGACAGCTCTGCAAAAGTAGTTTCTTCCATTATGAAAGTATGAAATTTATTAAAGTGTAAAAAAACTGGCAAGTAGTGGACACACCTTGGCTTATTTTCAACTGAAGTTGCATCCCTACTCTTCACCTTTATTATGGGAAGAGTTGAGTGCTTGTTTCAAGCCTTTCACAGAGTCATGGGATGGGAAAGGCTGGAGGGGACCACAGGGGGTCCCTGGTCTATCCTCCCTGGTCAAGCACTGCTGTGTCCAGTTCTGGGCCCCTCACGCCAAGACGTTGAGGGGCTGGAGGATGTCCAGGGAATGGAACAGAGCTGGGAAGGGTCTGGAGCAGCAGGAGAGGCTGAGGGAGCTGGGAAAGGGGCTCAGCCTGGAGAAAAGGAGGCTCAGGGGGGACCTTGTGGCTCTGCACAACTCCCTGCCAGGAGGGGCAGTGAGGGGGGTCGGGCTCTGCTCCCAGGGAACAGGACAAGAAACAACGGCCTCAAGCTGTGCTAGGGGAGGATTGAATTGTGTATTAGGGGAAATTTCTCCATGGAGAGGGTTGTCAGGTATTGGAAGGGGCTGCCCAGGAAGATGTTGCAGTCCCCACCCCTGGAGGTGCCCAATGAAGGCCTGCAAATGGCACTCAGTCCTCTGGGCTGCGGACAAGGTGAGGATCGGTCACAGGTTGGACTGGCTGCTCTCCGAGGTCTTTTCCAACCTCAGCGATTCGGTGACCCTGTCACCGTGATTCTGTCACTCTGTCATTCCGGGATCACAGATACTTCGGCATTTCTGCTCTTCTGGGATTTCTGTTTTCCTGGGGTTTGTTCCGTCGCGGGCTCCCGCGGCTCCGTGAGGGGCCGCGCCCTCCCCGCCGCGCGGGGGCGCTGTGGCCGCGCCCC